>JAVLUX010000025.1:21010000-21537500 GCA_032164185.1 Moxostoma hubbsi
TCATTCTGTTTACGCCAAATTCTGAATCTACCATCTGAATGTCTCAACAGAAATCGAGACTCATCAGACCAGGCAACATTTTTCCAGTCTTCAACTGTCCAATTTTGGTGAGCTCTTGCAAATTGTAGCCTCTTTTTCCTATTTGTAGTAGATGAGTGGTACCCGTTGGGGTCTTCTGCTGTTGTAGCCCATCCGCCTCAAGGTTGTGCGTGTTGTGGCTTCACAAATGCTTTGCTGCATACCTCGGTTGTAATGAGTGGTTATTTCAGTCAAAGTTGCTCTTCTATCAGCTTGAATCAGTCGGCCCATTCTCCTCTGACCTCTAGCATCAACAAGGCATTTTCGCCCACAGGACTGCCGCATACTGAATGTTTTTCCCTTTTCACACCATTCTTTGTAAACCCTAGAAATGGTTGTGCGTGAAAATCCCAGTAACTGAGCAGATTGTGAAATACTCAGACCGGCCCGTCTGGCACCAACAACCATGCCACGCTCAAAATTGCTTAAATCACCTTTCTTTCCCATTCTGACACTCAGTTTGGAGTTCAGGAGATTGTCTTGACCAGGACCACACCCCCCTAAATGCATTGAAGAAACTGCCATGTGATTGGTTGATTAGATAATTGCATTAATGAGAAATTGAACAGGTGTTCCTAATAATCCTTTAGGTGAGTGTATAATATATATATATATATATATATATATATATATATATATATATATATATATATATATATATATATATATATTAGTGCTGTCAATCGATTAAAATTTGTAATCAAATTAATTACATGGTGTCCCGATTAATTAATCGTGATTAATCGCATATACAAATATTTGCTGAGTAAGCCCCTCATATAACAATAATTCAATATATAATGATGAAATAATTATATATAGTTATCTTTAAATATAACAAAATTCTCTATATATAAAAACATTCTGAAAATTAAATCAAAATTAATCAATCAATAATCATTTAAAATAAAAATAATTAAATTATACATTCTTGTGGCAGAAGAGTTAATCATTGATAAGACAATACAAAAAGCGGCTTTAAAATACAATGTATTGTTTACTACCATATTATTGATCATAAGACAATCATTGACATACAGTTCACAGCAATACATTTTGTTTAAGGGCCCGTCAATGAACACCTGCGTCAGACATTTTTTTTTTTTTTAGAAACAAGCCAGGGGTATACATAGTACACAAAACTACAGATAAATTTGACAATAATGCCAAGATATTATATTCATTACATCGTGCAATGGTTTTCAATGCTTTGGAGTTGTTGGAGGTACAAAGAGTATTTAAATAATATTTCAAGTCTTTACAAAAAAAGTGCAAATAGAGGCTTTATAGACATAAATTTACACTTATGTATAAAAAACTTGGCTAGAAAAATATACAGATTAATCAGAAAATATTAACTTATCAAAACTGTGAAAACCAAATAAATGTCTTTATAAAGCAAAGAAAAACTATTTAAAATAGAGGTATGTACAAACAAACAAAATGTTCTCCAAAATACTACAGCGTGGACACATTCCCAAAAAAGATGAGGGGCAGATTCATCTACAGCATTACAAAAGGAGCAAAGTGGATCTATTTCAGGGAGCATGTTTCTTAAATAAAGATTGACTGGGTAAAAATGGTGTAACAGTTTAAAGGACTTTCGGTATATGTAATTAAATATTTGTGAGGTAAAGAACATACGACCTGCATCAGATATGCTTGTGTTGCGTCTCGGGTGTGTTGCATCATAAAAATAAATTGTTTAGGTCACTGTGTCAAGTTAAATATAGTTTAATATTCAATCTTTAAACACATCTTGAGATCCCTTAGTTCGCAACTTTTGGATCTGTCAGAGTGCCGCTCTCTAGATTAGTTTAATTCCAGCAGCACAACCCTCTACTATGCCACATGTTGTGCCTATTGATGAAATTACCCTCCTGAGTGGTATTGGATGTGTGTTTTTTTTTTTTTCCCTTGTCTGTTAGAATGCCACTTTTTAGGTCCTCACACCTCACCTAAATTAATGATTGGTTGTTCTTACTTTTAAATGCCTGTTTTATTAAAACAGTGGGATTCCTACTTGCCAATATATATGTTCTTAAAATTAGTGTTTTGGTGCAAGTTCCTAGGAAGTATGTGATTTCACTGGCAATTGGAGTGCTGTGTTATTAAATTGTGAGATACAGCTGCGATAAAATTATGACCTACTTCTGTAGACCGATGCTGTCTTGCACCCTAATTGGATAGAAGCTGTTTGCATTGACGGTGTCATGATAATTACCCTGCTTAGTTATTATTAGTATGTTTTTTTTTATTTCTTCCCTGTAAGTTTGATAAGGACTGCGTGTGTATTAGGTTTCTGAGAGATAAGCTGACTAACTCATCAAACAGGCCGTTCAACACGTGTACCTCTGATGTTGGGCTGAATCATGTGCTCTACATTACACGGAAGAGCAGATTTACTCTTATCTCTATCCTTGTATTGCTCTTTCCCAAAGAGGCAACACATTGTGTAATTTACTCTGCATGATACATCAGTGTTTTTCAAGGAGATCAAAGTATAAAAATGTTGTCGTAATAAGCTTTCCTTTATACCAATATAAGTAAAATGTTTACTGAACTGAGCACATGTCTGTGATGAATTAATATTTTGAGCTGGTCTGGGACGTTTCAGAGTTTTCTGTATTATTGATTTAAACAGGTCACTGAAACGATTTACCGAAAGCCATGCCGAGACCTGCTGAGAATGCACGGCAGGAAGGCGACTGTATAATGTTTCACGTGTGTGCTTGTCCTAGAGAAAGACAGAGCTACATGCAGCGATGAGTCCCAAAAAATTAAGAACAGATCACTTAGGAGGGAAAAATATGCAAGGCGTATGGACAATCACATCTATCAGCGCTTATCCACAACAGACACGGCTGGTTCAGTTGAGGTGTTCTGTGTTTGGCATCACATGCAGGCAAGGTTACAGCCCCCTTGTGAACCCCTCCTTTTGTGAATTCTTTCAGTTTAATAAAGAGTTTATTGCTAGGAGAACATTTTTATTGATTGTGCTGTCCCTGGGAGGGTAATTTGAGATTTGTTGATCTTCCCTCGTTTCTGACATTACCGTTGGGCATATGCTCTGTTGAGCTGGGGAGAGACGTCCGTGGGAGTAATTTATTTCCGTCTGCCCAAGCATGGTGCACTTGTTGTAATGGCTGTTCTCCTTCCCTCAGCCTCCATAGGCTTCCAAGCTCATGCTCATCGGGTTAACAAACACTGTACTTCTCTGTGCATTGGGACAATATGTTGTTTAAAAACCCTATCCCTTTTTGTGGTGTTTAATCTATTGTTATTAGCATTGAAGTCTTTGTATTCTAGTGTAATCTTGCAAACTATCTTTAAATTAATAGTTTACCCAAAAATGTCATTTACTAGGAAATATGTTAACACAGGAAATATTTTAAAACAAGTTTGAGTGCCTTTTTTTACTGAAGACTTCCCTGTTATATCCCTGTTCCATTTATTAAATTGGCATAGGTCGATTGTGTGCTTGGAACAAGTCAACATCAGAGATCAATCCCACACAGATACTGTCATTCATTGAAAATGTTTGTGTATCCAGAGCCATCTCTCTCTCCCTCTCTTTCTCTGTTTTCCTATCCTCTTCCAACACTGGATTAATCCCTTTATCAATTAAGGACTTGGCAATCATTACACTTGCAGGCTCTTCATGTTTTAACAGACACATTGGAAACGTACCAAACACAAGTAATTGCACCTTAATGCACTCATCTATTTTTTTTTAAATGTATTTATTTTAAGTCTTAAACAAAATTGAGGTGAGAAAGGTAGAGTGAGAATGAAGGATAAGAGCATGCTTGTATCTGACCCTGCTGAGAGTGTCTAAATGGCTGGATTATTATCATAGTATCCCTTGTCTGTTAGGGCCTGTACTCTGCTAACCCTCCTCCCATATGCAGATTGTGTCTGGAGGTCTGTAGAGTGAAGTCTGACTCAGAGTTCAGCCGCCTCTTACCAACCTTCCCATTTGGCTCTTCTTGCGTTTCGTTTAATCAGTATGCACTGCATAATTATGTAAACCATAGACAAGTGTATTAACAATCAACAATGTTTACTTTGCTCTCTCTGTAGCCCCTTATTTGAATGTATTTACCTCTTCTGTGATCTGTATTTGGCTATATGTCCTGTAGGTGGCTTTGCAAGAGGCAACAGCAAACCTTAATAGCTTGTCTCGCTTTGGTAAGTGACGATGGAGAAATACAACTTCAATAATGAGATTTGGCACCGCATTAGCAATGATGATTGTTGTTGCTGAATGGTGTGCTGCTGTGTTGTTGCATTTCATTCAAAATCAATGATACATTGTTTAGGGGAGCTTTGTTCCTCAGTCGAACCGCCGAGCTAATGTTCCTCTGACTCTTTTAAATGAGAGAAAGGCCATTTTACTGTAATCCCCCCCTTAACGCAGTTGATTTTGCTGCTCGATTGTGGGCTTTTTTCTGAAACATGTCAAAGCCTCTCAACACATTTAATTTATTAAATTCTGAGATGATGGAGTCAATCCTTAGATTTATTGCTTTGTCCATACAATACAGGATTCTGACACATTTTTTATTTCCATTAGATTAGCTTTGAACCAATTTTTCTAGAGTGAAGTGGGTGTGTTAGGCATCTTAGAGAGAAAGAGAGAAAAAAAAAACTTTGTTTGAACCAAATAATCCTGTTCTTTCTTATGTCTATATTCATTTTTTTCAGACAGAACAAAGATAATGATTATCTCATCAGAAGCACATAATGTCTTATGAAAAAAAATCCCTACACAATGCTGTCTGTGTTTGCTATAGTGAATACAGCCAAACTCACTGGAGTTTAAAGGCCTAGTTTATAGTAAAATCACATTCATTCTCACCTAATCTTTGAATATAGTATGTGAGAATCCATTATTTATTTTGATAAGTTCATCAAGATCTCACAGCTCCAAAAAATTACTAAATGGTAAATGGTCTGCAATTATATAGCGCCTTTTTAACCTTAACGGAATTCAAAGCGCTTTACACTGTGACTCATTCACCCATTCACACACACACATTCATACACCAATGGCGGCAATGCTGTCATGCAAGGTGCTAGCCTGCCATTGGGAGCAACTTGGGGTCCAGTGTCTTGCCCAAGGACACTTCGGGATGTGGAGTCGGTTAGGCTGGGATTCGAACCACCAACCCTGCGATTAGTGGCCGACCCGCTCTACCAACTGAGCCACAGCTGCCCAAGAAACTATATTTTCTTCATATATTTCAGCAGGACATTAGAAGTTATTGGACAAAGGTACCACATAAAAACATTTAACTGGGTTTATGATTTGCTACCAATGAGGAGGGAAAGAAATGGAGTAAATATTTCAGTTTTGCTGATACATTAAAGATGTTATTCCTACCAGCCCTCCCATCAGTTACACATGGTAATATGCTGGTAACATGGCCAGGACTGGCTACTTTTAGCCATGTGACTACAAGCATGCCTACTTATTCCAGCCAAATTAGAGTACGTAATGAGAGAGAAAGCCAGAAGTCTACCCATGGAAAGGGCACCTCTTCTTTGGGAAAATAGGTTGCCATGCTGCTTTTCATTTACTCGGCTGACCTTTATGAGCACAATTAGCATTTAAAGAAAATGAAGGTTTCCTCACTCGCCCACATCACCTACAGCAAGCCTTTACTCTTGGAGATAATTGCAAAGTTGGATGAGCAATATGAAACTATTTTTGGGGAAAGGGAGATGCAGTAGAGTTCAAGACATCTGTAAAGTGGCACATTTTTTGTGGGAATCTTGTCTTTCACATGTCACAAATAAGCCCACCATCTCAATCTGTCTGAACGGAAAGGAAAGCCATAAATATCAGGGACATTTCAATGACATAGTAAATGATGTGGGGGTATTTATTTCTCTGAATCACCTTGGAACTTCATTTTCTTGGCACCATAAAACTTTGAACCTCAGCTGAGCTCCAAGAGCAATGCCGTATTAGGGCGAATTTACCTTGGAGAGCACCGACTCTATGCACCATTAAGTTAGCGAACTGATGAAAACTAAGTTGGAGTCAAGACCAACATGAATATTTCCCCTTGAATTGAGCTACCATAGATTTTTTAAAGGCCAATAAGCTCTTTATGCACTCTCAGATTGGCAGGATGCAGTAATGGGTAAATATGTTAGGAGTCTCTGTGTGAATCACAAGTGTATTTCAGCCCACCAACTTAAGGCACAATAGAATCTGAAGCCATGGCCTCATTTAAACCCTGCTCTACTGTCTGCCGTCACTCACATCAATGCGATATTTCACCAAATGAGAGGCGGCAGAGATATTTCACCAAATGAGAGGCAACAGCATTGTGTTTATTTCTATTGATTGCTTATTGGATGGAAGCAGGAACCTTGCATGCACTAATCTGATGTTTGTTGCTTGGTGAGTGATTAAGACAGATCACAATCTCCAGTTGGTACTGTGAAGCTAGCTCTGGCCCTTGTGGACTTCATCTGTCTTTTAGAGGGTTATGTGTTTTCTCCTGTGACACTGATTGTGTATTTATGTGTGTTTTATTTGCAGAATCTGATCAAGAACCTCCCTGAGCAGAAGGAGCTGAGCAGTCTGGCTGAGCTGAAGAATGAATACGAGGAGCTTTGTGAGTCAGAGCAATTTGGCATTGTGGTGAGTTCCAAGATCATAGTACCCCTATCTACTGGCACAACCCAATGAGACTTGTATTCCTGCTATTTTGAGTAGTGTTTGGTGCATATCCATTCCCAACGAATAATCGAATAACCGTTCATGAACCCTCGCAATTATCCGAATACCCGGTTACCATGCACATCCCAATTAAGGGTGTAAAGATGATAATTAAAACTAATTAGTATGATAAAAATATGTTTTTAAAACAAGTGGTAAGTGTTGTAAACAAAGGCTCTGAGGCATTGTGTTTGTTTGTAGGCAGACTATGTAGTAACATAGTCGGTTACATTAACATTTGTCATTTAGATTGATAGATAATCTAAACTCCAGCACTATTTGGATGGAAAAGGGATATTTGACACTAAAAAGGCATTACAATTACCTATTGATTTTATCTTATTTTCTCTGTCTTTTCTTCCCCTCTTCCTCTTTATTTCTCTCTCCTTTGGCTCCAGGTTTGTATTTCTCCTCTACTTTAGTCACACTCCAGTGCACAACCCTTCACACATCTCCGTCCCACTTCCTCCTCTTTCTCTCCTTCACTTCATCTCTCTCTCTCTCTCTCTGATACCAAAATCACCCTATTTTCCATTTCTGTTGTTGTTCACACCAATAGCTCTCTACTTCCATGTGAAGGATTTTGAGCTGAAAAGCAGACTGGGAGGGGGCACCGGCAAATTAAGCACAGAGCAAGACAGAGAGTGAGATTGAGCAAGCTGGAGAAAGCAGACTGCCTTCAGGCTCCATGCAGGATCAGTGCTGTTCAATATATAAAGAGACTCAGTAATGTATAATTAATAAGCAGGGCATATAAAGGGCATTTTTTATGACAAGTCAAATCTGGTAGCCTGGTTGTGACTGACAGAAGCTACGATTTTGATGAATAATAAAGAACGAGGCAGAGCTTTATTTTACTACAAAGCATGATTAGGTCCCAGAGTTCTTAAAGTAGTAGGGCTTTTAGACTTTCCTATATTGACCAAATCCCATTAACATTGGCCTTTGTCTTGACTTTGTCTCAAATATTTAAGCTTCTTTATAGATCCGAAGTTCTGCACAATGCGCAAGTCTACACCTTATCTGACTTGCACCTGGATTAAAGGAAAAATTCACACATCGATGCAAAATTCATCATTTACTCACCCTCATGTTGTAACAAGCTTGTTCAGAAGGAGAAGTTTAGCAGAATGTTTATGCTGGTCTTTTACATACAATAAAAGTAAATGGGGGTGTGTATGGTCACACTCAATACATTTTTGGGTGCATTCACAGTCTACATGCTCTTTCATTGTATGGGAAAGCACATTACATTGTATCTTCACCTTTTGTGTTCTAGGGATGAAAGAAAGTCATGCGAGTTTAGAATGACGTAAGGGTGAATAAATTAAGACACGGTTTTTCATTTTGGGTGAACTATTCCTTTAAGCTCTCTAATAATTCATTTATACATTGGAACTTTGTATTGCACAGTTTTTTCTTGCTTGATGCATATACATTCTTTCACTGATATTATGGCGCCTCTGACAAGCGTGTCTTCGACAGCAGATTCTCATAGAAATCAATGCTGAGCAGGGTAACAGAATGTCTTCCTCTCGCTCTGTGTTGTGTCTTTCACTACATGTGTCTTTTGAGGGTGTAATGAAGTGCACTGTGACAGTCTCCTCCTGTGACTGAGCTCAAAGCAGGTAATATACAGGCAGCACCTCATCAACAGTACCTCACACGGCCCCTCTGGGAAATAAGTCTCTCTCAGCTCCTTTCACTCCAGAGCTGTCACCAACTCACCCTCTTTTACTGTTATTTCCTCTTACACCGAGAAATCAAATCTGGGAGTGCAGGAAGGAGGTGGGGTAGGGCAGCACACGGGGGCGTGGAGCCAACTTGATTTTTATTGTATTTTTTTGATCGCAACTTGCTCATACAGATGAATAAATGTGAGCGGTAATAGAACATCCTGCATGTTTTTCTAGGCTGCCTGCGAGCGCCGGATTATGCAGAAATCTGTAGCGAGAGTGTCTGAGGTCGCCCTTCTTTACATGCAGCCCATGTAGTATCCTTGTTGTTGTTGTTTTTTGTCTGCACACTCCTTCCTCACCTCCTCGCTGACTTTTACTGAAATGTCAACTGACTTCAGCCCCAGATCCTCTAATGTTGTTACTAATATTCTATACTATATATGTACTATATATATATATATATATATATATAGTACATATGTGTATTTATACATCGATCAGCCACAACATTAAAACCACCTGCCTAATATTGTGTAGGTCCCCCTCGTGCCGCCAAAACAGCGCCAACCCACATCTCAGAGTGGTATATACAGTATACACACTCACCACCACTTTATTAGGTACATATGTATACCTACTTATTTTTGCAATTATCTAATCAGCAAATCATGTGGCAGCAGTGCATTGCATAAAACCATGGTAAGAACAGAAAGCTGAGGCTGCTGTGGGCACATGCTGACTAAAACTGGACAGTTAAAGACTGGAAAAACATAGCCTGGTCTGATGATTCTCAATTTCTGCTGAGGTACACAGATGGTAGGGCCCACTGCAGCCTCAGCTTTCTGTTCTTGGCTGACAGAAGTGGAACCTGATGTGGTCTTCTGCTGTTGTATCCCATCCGCCTCATGGTTCAACGAGGTTCGGAGTAGTTATCCAAGTTGCCGTAGCATTTCTGTTTGCTCAAGCCAGTCTGGTCATTCTCCGTTGACCTCTTTCATCAACAAGATGTTTCCATCTGTAGATCTGCTGCTCACTGGATGTTTTTTTTTTTTTTTTTTTTTTTTTTTGTGACCCTTGTGAGTAAAACCTAGAGACTGTTGTATTCTGACAAACAGTATAACATCATTTCCAGTACATTGTATTACATTAGTCTGTGATTTGATAATAGAAGATATGTGATGATTAATGATGTGTTTAATTTAAGTCGTTTTCTGCCCATTTCAGATGAGCTCAGTGAAGATGCTGCGTCCTCGGTTGAATGGGATCCTGTTCAAGCTGACGTTTGAGGAGCAGGTGAACAATATCCGGCCAGATATCATGAATGTGGCAATCGCCTGCGAGGAGGTGAAGAAAAGCGAGGGTTTCAGCATGTTGCTGGAGATGGTGCTGCTGATCGGGAATTACATGAATGCCGGCTCCCGAAATGCTCAGACATTTGGCTTCAACATCAGCTTCCTTTGCAAGGTACTACTTTAATAAAAATGTATTATATATATACATATAAACTGTTGAGCAAAAATATTATGACCACTCACAGATGAAACAAGTAATATTGATGATCTACTAACAAGGCCACATGTCAAGGTCTGGTAGATTAGATGGTAAGCAAAGTGATGTGATGAAGTGATGGCACCAGGATGCACTGTGGGAACACGACAAGCCGGTGGAGGGAGTGTGATGCTCTGGGCAGTATTCTGCTGGGAAACTCTGGGTATGGCCATTCATGTGGATGTCAGTTTGACTCGTGCCACCAACCTAAAAATTTTGGTGCCAGATACCACAGGACACCTTCAGGCATCTTGTAGAGTCCATGCCTCGGCTGGTCGGTTTTTTGAAGATAAAGTTATTTAGACACAATTTACAGGTATAAATCTTTGATACAAGTGTCTGTTTACATAAAATCATTGGATATTCTGACAGCTTAGGGTTATTGTTACAGTGAGATTGCTCACTCACTGTTAGGAAAGCATGTTGCTGATATAAGTTTAAATCTCGAAATTATTATTTTCTCTGGATGCTGTTCAGTCCAATATACCTGCATGCACTTGCTGAACGGCCACACTTTCACGTGCACAAGCGGTGTCTCTCTTTCACGGATCTTCTTTAGAAACTGGTCAGACAACAGTAGTTACACATTTATAGGCGATGCGAAGAGATATAGCAGCTTGCCCGTTATGACTGATTCAATTTAAGTCTCCATTCTCCGTGCATTAAATCCATTCTTGTGTCCTGCTTGGGACACATGTTGCATATGACGAAACATGCACTGCTCCACGCAATTAGTTTATGTGCTAGGATGTGCAGTTGTGTCGAGTGTCTAACTCCTGAAAATTGATATATGCCAATTATAAATGCCACTGTAAACAGCAAAAGAGTCAGAGGAGCATTTTGCCCTTTTTTAGCTAATCAGAGAACATTTTCTGCCTTTCTGAAATTCAGTTGGCTGACCAAGAACAAGTTTTTGGAGTGATGGCATGTTTTTGAAGTGCTAGTGGTGGTCTTAAGTCAGTGGTTAAGTCTAGTGGAAGTTAGCAAAACACACAGAATTGCTTTCAACACCTTTAACCTGAGAACATTTAGTCGCTTTGCTAAATGACAAAGTAAAGGATAAACTTATGTGTTTAGAGCCATTTTCTAAGTTGAAATACTCATGAAATTGATATGGGTATCAGGTGCAATAGCTGTTTTGGATATAGTGAGAGGTGACAGTTATGGTAACATGCAATTCTACACCTCCACTTCTGCTAGAATGGCAATATACTGGAGCATATCATCATCTCTAAATTTAAGAGTTTCTTTGCAGGTTATTTATAAAGCCTGCAGGTAAGCCTTCCTACATGAAGCATTAAAACTGTAACCAGAATGTGTTTGAAAACTGTAACTGCTGTTGTTATGTGTATGTAAGATGGACATCTGGCTGTGTTTTACAAGCTGATTTGGATGGTGAAGCCATTTGGTCCCGCTATGAAATACAGCCCCCCTGTGTTCCCAGGCAGCCAGAACTACACCGTCACTCTCAGTTGCATCTCTTTGCTGGCCTTGTCATCTACTCAGAGGCATCCCAGATGCTGCTGGGACAAAATTGTCCCAACCACAGGGGTTTAAGCTGGAGCCAGTTGTGGGACAACTGAATGTTTGTTTTACCTCTCTTTTTTTTCAGTTATTTAATGTTGAGCACTGATGGACCTGTTTCTGAATGCTATTGAGTCACTGAATTACAGATTGATCTGGAAAATAATTTAAAAAGCTGAGGCAATTTCATTTAACAGTTGTATAGTGAGATTTTTAATCAATGTTCGTTTTTACGCCACTCTCTGAAACACCTCATTACCACCTCGCATTTGTGCTTGTAAACATTCGAGCCCCTGATGAACATTTCGCATTCTGTTAAAGTGTGCTTGCATGCAAATTGGAACTTGATTAAAAATGATGATGGAGTTTGTGTTGTCAAAAACAGCATGCACATCCACATTTAATGTAAGATTGTCATTCAGCTCCTAAGTTTTACATATATTTATGTTCTTTGCCACAGCTAGTCTTTGCTCTCATGTATATACACAGGGCTACAATAAGTATTTGGACACACACTTAAAAATTTATAAATATCAAACAAAGTGTTTATATATATATATATATATATATATATATATATATATATATATATATTTATTTTTAATATAGCACAGAACCTTTTTTAAGCAAAACATTTTGAAAAGTTTGTTTGGTTTCAAATGATAAAATAATGGGTATATTTTTTTCAGACACTTTCAGATTTTGTGGAACATGTATAGTTAATGTGTGGTTAACCTGTGGCTGCTTTGCTACCTGTGTGACCTTTTTGGGAACTGACTACATCCATCCAATAAATCAACATTTTTTTTTTTTTGTGATTTTATTGTTTGTGTCCACTGTAGCTCAGTCTTATATGACTACGTTTGTACCCTATGATATTTTTCATTGTTTAAGTGTGGGGGGTTTGGAGGTGACACGGACATTAGGTGACTGGGTTTCTCTTTTTTATGTTTTGTGCTGGATGGTGTTATGGCCCAAAGGGTGGACACCCCTAACGTGTGACCCTGCCCTGAGCATGGGCAGCTGAGTTGGAGAGGATCCAGTGGCCATCAGAGCTAGTTGTTTGGCAGATTTTCTCTGACCTCTGTATAAATCCTGTACTTGGGTATCACAGTAGCGGAAGTGCCAACAGGGTAGACATCTCTTTTGCTCTTATCTGTTGTGCTCTGCCTGTGTGTGGTGTGCCCTTAAAGGGATGGTTCACCCAAAAATGAAAATTATCTCATCATTTACTCACCCTTATGCTCAGATGTGTTATAACTCAGATGTGTATGACTTTTTTTCTTCTTTCTTTTTTACACAAGACTACAGTGGTTAAAAATATCTTCCGTAGCGTTATGTTGGTGAGAAACAGATCAATATTGAAGTTGTTTTATACTATTAATTCTCCCTGCCCTCTAGGCGGTGATATGTATGAAGAATTTGAATCGTCAAACACAAAATTAGAAGAACGTCAAAGTGAAAGTTTGGTAGAAAAAAGGACATAAATATTAATATGTTTCGCACCCAAACATTACAATAAAAAGTTTAAATACTAGTATGGATTACTTACATGCTGCCTTTATGTGTTTTTTGAACTTCAAAATTCTTGTACCCTTTCACTTGCATTTTGAGGACCTACAGAGCTAAGATATTCTTCTAAAAATAATTGTTTGTGTTCAGCAGAAGGAAGAAAGTCACAAACATCTGGGATAGCATGAGTGTGAATAAATGATGAGAGAATTAAAATTTTTAAGCTGCTCTGTCATAAATTCAAGGTTTATGTCAGACATTATGTTGACATAGTGCTTGTAATTTCTGCTGCACTAGTGCCACCAAACGGAAATGCAAAAATTGTGCCACTGATATGCACGGTTAACTGTTTTCAAGAAAATGTACCAATGAATGGCTTACTTATAGTTGCCTCTGCATATTAAGCTGGGATTGTAGGAAGTATTTAAACTCCAAAAAAAGTTATATATACTTCAGCTTTAAGACCCTTGTTGGGACACCTTTCTTTCAAGCTTTCTTTCTTTCAAACTTTCTTTCAAGCTTACTTTCAAGCTTTCTTGATGCTTCGGTATAGCATTTACATTTGTCAGGCTCACATTTATGGAATATTAGTGAAGTGCCTGCAGTGCAGGCAGCGTTTTGCTTGAGTACTGATTAGGCTATTGATGGACAAACAGAAATGCCCACATTCTCAATCAGTTCAGTCAAGTAAATGGCCCCCTACGTGGCAGACCTCAGCTCACCAACAAGCTCATCAGTGAGTGCCGGTCGTTATCCACAACTCTTTTTGTCACACTCACTGTGGATCTCATTTGCATATTTCAGAAGCTTTTTACTGGTTAACATGGTTGTTAACCCTAGCTGTAGCCAATTTGAAAAATCATAGCTGCATTTAAGCCCCTCTACTTCTGTCCGACCCGTCTACATCTGACTTCTGTCAGACCCGTCTACATCTGGTATTATCAAAGAAACATCTCACCACTTCCAACACTGCCAGGGAGCTTTGTAGTTTTTTAATTTGTTTTTCTGGTCTGCAATGTTGGTGTTTCTCACTCCTCATTAGAGAAGCACTGCTTTGTCAATTTTCAGTCATTGGCATACCAAATAAGTCAACTGATTCTAAGCACAGATGTCACTCCACTCAGACTGAATGTACAAGATATATTTGTGGTGAGCAGGGGGGCGTGGTCGAGTGATGAGGAGGGACAGCTGGGGTAGAATGACCGCAATCAGCCGGAGAGAGATAAAGAGGAGCTGGAGCCACAGTTCGAGAGAGAGACAGAGAGATAGATAGATGCACGAAGCCTGTCTGTGCGTGTCTTTATGTTTATACGTTGCTGGATGAAAAGTAGAGTGTGTTTTAATGTGTTGCTGAAAAGCATTAAATCCATTAAATGTCTTATGTGGATTGTTCACCCGGCTCCTGCTTCTTAAGAAATGCAGATGTCTGCCACATTGGTGCCGAAACACGGGATTGGAGATGGAAGACATTGTCCTGGAGCCCTCACTGCTGGCTGAGTATTATGACACCATGGAGATGATCAATCCGGTGTTGCTGGAACGGATCGTCAGCTGGTGACCGAAAAGGCTGGCTGAGTGGGTCCAGTGCCATTGCCCGGCTTCGCTGACGGATGCAGTTCAGCTGGCTGAGGACCATGTGAGCAGCATGTTCAGGAGCCAGAGTTTCTCTCTCTCTCTCTCTCTCTCTCTCTCTCTCTCTCACACACACACACACACACACACACCCTTCTTAAGAAAGGCAGAGGTCTGCCACAATATTTAGTGCCCGACCCGTTTTGTGATGCTATAGTTTATTTTTTTAAGCTTTACAGACTGCTTACAGACACCTAAAGCAAAGTTTGCTTTCTTAGACTTTATATACAGTAAATATGCTGTATATATATATATATATATATATATATATATATATATAGAGCCATTGCCATTCTTTTTGTTGGTCTGTTGATGTCATCCTTCGATTGTTGAGTGACATTAGAATGAGTTGCCGATCATCCCTGTCAGTGGAGAGTCATTTTCACCCTCTGATGGTCTGTAGCTTTGTTGTCCCCAATGTCTGCTGCTTGACCTTGTTCTTATGAACTGCCGTCTTTAAAATTTTAAAGATGGAAGCAACTGGTGAACAAAAGTACCAATTTATTTCCATAAGAGCAAAATCGGTACATTATTCCAATATATATATATATATATATATATATATATATATATATATATATATATATATATATATATATATAACACCTACACACCAGAAGATATGAGGGTATTAGTTGTTATTGTTTCATTTCGAAATTGGAATGTAACCACTGTAGACATTGAGGGGGAGATGCAACAGTGGTTGACTAATATTTTTTTTTACCCCCAAATCCTAAATATATGTTTACAGTCTTGATTAGATATACTGTCTAAATATTGTGTATCAAGTGAATATTTGAACATAGACTCAGCTTTTTCTTTTTTTCATGGGAGAATTCTAGTAGTCTTGGCCTTCATCTCTCAGAGACACACAAGGTGTCTCACCTCTTTTAAGCTTCAGTTAATCTTACAGAAGTATATGTGAGTGCAGAGAGTAACCTTCTGTTATGGATTCTTGACTCCATGTCATATACTTTTCAAAAAAGTTACTTCTGTAGAAATAATTTGACACATTTCAGGAAAGGTATACTCTGAGGAATGCACACAAAGATTATGGCAACTTCAAATGAAATCAATCAAGTGTGGAAAGGCTTACAGCACAGCAAAGCCCCTTTTAAAGCTACAAGCATGAAAATCTGTTAAATTACAGATAATGTTCATTAAATCTGGATTTTCTGTCAACTTTTAGGGTTGTTTGAGCATGATTCTTCCCTGTAGAGATGTCCTGAAAGTTGTAAAGAACAAACTGCATTTATTTTTTATTTTTTTTACTTTGTTAGACAAATTGGATGTTTTTAGTTGGAATTTCAAACAGAAAGTGTCTGATATCACCAGATGATGCCAGTTAGGCAGTCTTACCTCAATCTGTAGGTTACCAACATATAGATATTCATCAACAGAAGAAAGTAAAATATACAAAGTCTAGGAATACAGTATTCTCACTTATACTTCTAATCACCATTTAACATCTTGTTAGAGATTCTCCCAGCACTGTTTTTTTTTTTTTTTTTTTTGCTAACAGATCTGGCACGGAGGGTGTGCTCACGGACAAATGAACTCCCTGAGCTACCTCACTCCCCACCCCAAAAGTGCCAGAGGTGTAGCCCGGGGCTCTCTGATTTTCATTTTTCATTCTTACTAAGCAAACTTGCCTCATGGCAGGCTCTGAGCTTTTGATTAGTCTATTGGCCACAGTTCCAGTCTAGGCTCTCTGCCATTGGTAGACAAAATATGCCAGTCGCCAGCAGCATCTCAGTATCTTTCTTCCGCCATGCCCCTCAGCTGCTGTATACTAGAGTGTTCCTTTCCCATATTTTTCTCTACTAAAATAAACACAAATGACTACAGTGAAGATATATGCACAATAAATGTGTGTAAACTGAAGGTCCTTTGGCAAAATGTGTAATTGAGCAATCAGAGATGACAGTCCTTTAGGTGGTCTGAGATTTCTTGATCCCTGTTGCCTCTCATGTCTGTTATTAGCTAATTGTTCTTGAGGATTTATATCTTTCGGATGTCTCAATGGATGCTCATTGTTATTCCGATGAAGTCCTCAACGTACTTCTACTAATAGTGAAATGGGTGGTTTGGGTATATTCAAGTATTCTAACTAGACAGGCCATCTTTCTCTATTTCATATCTCTCTCCTTTTTATCTCTTCTTTTATAGTATTGTTTTAAGTGACTAAGCAATTTCAGATGCGCCGACATTGTACCTCTATGTTTAAAAAGGCAATTTTGCACATTAGCTTAGATAAAATCCTCATAAAGAGATTCTTCTATGGCAGGAATAGGTGGCCAATAAGAGGAACGCAACAAATCCTGCTGGCATTGCTAGAGGAGGGGTATCTGATGCTTGTTATAACACATCACTGCTGCCATAAATCCTGTATCATGTTATCCTTAGCAAGGATCCCTTCTGTACAACCTGATAGTGATAAGCTGATATATCGGCCAATATAAACTCATAATTTGGCCACTTAACTATAACTGTGTCAGCTTGAGTGATTAGCAGAAATTTCAATTATTTCATTTATCAAGTTATCATTTATTTACACTATATAATAACATTGTGTATATCAGCATTAGATAGGCTAAAATGTCAAGCAGAATTATCCATTATTTTGTGTATTAGCTGTATTAAAGGAGCTTCAGGTGTTCGTACTTCTCATCTTTGTTGATATCACACACACTGAAGAAGATTAGTAAGTCTTCTGTGATTTATTTTTGTATCCATTTTTGTTGTTGTTTTTTTTTTTTATTGTTATTATTTTCCGATCGGACGGTTATTTCCTTTTAAAACTGCTCATAACCAGCAAAGTTTTAAATCTTATTTTAGCACAGCAGTTGATTGGCAGGTGAGGGGTGGTGGTTTGCTGCTGTCCAGGACACATACAGAACAGATTAGCTTTTACACCTCAAATGTGATGTGGTCCACATTCATATGTGTTTTTATGATCATATCACATGTTTTAGACCTCTTTTAGACCTGTATTTAGGGCTGACCACATGTGATCGAATCACCTGAAATGCAACTTAATACAAATTGTAAAGGGGGTCTTTGTGTTCCACAACACTTTTTACTTTGAACTGGCCTCTCAAAGGTGACTCACTGTGAATTAATATCTCTGGAATCCAGTATTGCTGAGGCAATTATCTGATTCGCCAGTGCCATTGCTCTGAGGGAAAGTAACAAGACGATCAGCATAATCACAGGGGCTTAAAAGAATAAGAGGGAACAGGCATGGGAGTAACAAAATGGAAGTGCCTTGTCTGGAAAATTAGTGGAACGTCATAACTTAAAGTAAATTAGATTATTCAATTTCAAACAAGATTACCAGAGAAGCTGACATAAATTATGTGGTATGTTCCAAAGACTATCTGCTTCACTAATTTGATAGAAATCTTTTCCTCACTCTTTCATTCTCATTCTTTTCACAGGGCTCCTACAGTAGTTTTGTATAGCCAGATCATAGCCAGATCAAAATGTAAAACTTTTTTTTTACTATTTTGTTTTTACTTGCCATTTAGGGATGCAATCTAATATAGATTAAAACACAATAATTGAGTGCAGTGGAAACAAAAAAATTCAATACATGTTGTGACATTCTCTGCTAGCGATTGTAGAGAAACACCAGAAAATAGTAGACAATGTGAGTAGACTCAAAAATCTATAAATACTGTATAGAATGTTTCAGACTAGCCTTAAAAAAAAACAAAGCAGAATATAGTTTATTTACTTCTAAGGCAAGGCAATGCAAGCTAAAATTCTGGCTATCAAAGTTTTGATGCCACTAACCTGGCAAACTTTGGCAAATACAGTGAAAATTTCCTCAAAGTGCTCAGTGTATCAATAATTTTATTATGTCAATACATTTGACCTCGCTGTGCTAATCAGACTGCAGCTTTATCAGAAAAAAATCTCAGGGTTTCACCTCTTTAAGGTTGAAACCGCTCTGTCTCTTTTAGGGTGAAAATTAAGACACAATGTTTGTCATTTAGCAGAAGCTAAATCATGAAAACCTTAGATGTCTACTTGTCATTCATTGCATGGAAAATATACCCAGATAGTCTTTATTTTGTCTCTTTCTCATAGTGCATAGTGCTGATCTTACTTGGCATATGAAAACAAACCTGAACAGCAGCGGCTTTATGTAATGATAGTTTGGGGCATAATAATAAACAAATTAAAATTTGAAATGCATGAAATTAAATTGTGATTACCCAATGTGAGCAGATGATCAATCCCCATCTAATGAAAGTGTGAGTGCTGTATCCGCACAAGTGCGTTTGAGTGTGTGTGTGAGGGGTGGGGGGTTTGAGCTTTGCTGTGGAGTTTGTTAGGGGGAACGGACACACAGTGGCGGGCCATGCTAATTAGCTATCTCAGCATGTGTCTGCAGAAGCAGTGTAGTCAAAGTGGGAAATGATTATGGAACAAGTTGCCGGTGCACTGACATTGAGATACCGGCAGACGTGCACACACTTCCCCTCCCTTAATTCCCTCTACATTAATTTTACAACCCTCCCACCCCCCTGTAATTCTTCACATTAGATTGATTTAAGATGCACCTGTCTAGTGGTCAACCGATATGTTTTTTGAATGGCCGATGCCAAGGAAGGACAACCGGTGACAGGGTCATGGATGTCCAAGGCTCATTGATATGTGTGGGGAGCAAAGGTTAACCCGGCTGATCCGATCCCACAGAAGAGCTACTGTAGCACAAATTGTTGAAAAACGTAATGTTGGCAATGATAGAAAGGTGTCAGAACATACAGTTCATTGCAGCTTGCTGTGTATGGGGCTGTGTAGCCGCAGAACGGTCAGAGTGCCCATGCTGACCCCTCTTTAATGCCAAAAACACCTATAATGGGCAGGAGAGCATCAAAAATGGACCATGGAGCAATGGAAGAAGGTGACCTGGTCTGATGAATCATGTTTTCTTTTATATAATGTGGATGGCAGGGTGTGTGTGCATTGTTTAACTGGGTAAGGGATGACAGGAGGATGCACTAAATGAAAAAGGCAGGCCAGTGGAGGCAGCGTGATGCTGTGGGCAATATTCTGCTGGGAAATCTTTGGTCCAGGTATTCATGTTGATGTTAATTTGTCACGTGCCACCTACCTAAAGATTGTTGCAGACCACATACACCCCTTCATGGCAATGGTATTCCTTGATGGCAGTGGCCTCTTTCAGCAGAATAATGCACCCTGCCACTCTGCAAAAAAATGTTCAGGAATGGTTTGAGGAACATGACAAACAGTTCAAGGTGTTGACTTGCCCTCCAAATTCCACAGATCTCAAACTGATTGAGCATCTATGGGATGTGCTGGACCAACAAGTGCTTTTACTCTAAAGTTGCACTCACACGCTCTTGCAGATCCAGTGCGAGCAGTGATCTCCTGACAGTTTAAACGGCCTGGATCGCCTGCTTGGATTGTCAAGGACTGACTGTCATGTTTTGTTAATCAGAGGAACTTTTGATCCTGAAGTTTTTGTTCTGGCTGATAGATGAGAGCTCGACGAGAAAAAAAAAAAAATGCTGGATTTTCGTGAGGTTCATGAATACAATCTGTTTAAACAAGATATCTGCATATTTGCAGATGGTATGTGATATTAGTTTTATTGATATTTGCCTTTTATCATTAGAAAAGAAAGTTAAAGGTGACAGGGAACTGCTGACGAGAGGCTGATTGAATACATGCTTTAGAGGTAAATAAATGAACCCTCCACAGTATGCTGGATCTGCTCAAGTTTTGTGAGGTTTGTTTATTACATCTGTTTAAACGAGATATGAGCATATTTGCAGATGGTATATGATATTAGTTTTGTTGATATTTGCCTTTTTATCATTATACAAGACAGTTAAATGTTACAGGGAACTGCTGAGGAGAGACAGAGACAACGAAACAGGTGAACACTTTTAACATAATGAGCTCAAACGCGTCTGCCGCAGCTCTGATATGTGGACTGTTTAAATGAGACTGTGTTGCACACCGGTCTATTAATGTAGTAACACGATGGCACATAAAAACAAAACGAATCGTGACTGGTCGTTTACATATCTCAGTCGCTTCACATGCAAGCAGGCAATTCTCAGTGCCCTCAACAAACAAATCGACCAAATGGCTGATCATTTATTCAGACTATCAACCTCGGCTAAATATCAGTCAACCTCTACACCTGTCATTAATTTCAGTGTAGTTATGTATTTATTTATTTTTTTACATCAGGACTCAACAGTAAGGATGGCCAGTGTGAGAGAGTTTTGGGCCAGTTGGTAGAACTTTCTTTTGCCATACAGGGCCAGGGTTGTCTTGTCAATTAACTTTTCACAATTCACAATTTGTTGATCATACGCTTTTGTTTTTGCAAACGTAAAGGTTTGTTTTTGTGTGATATATATCTAACTTTTTTGTACACTTTTCTTTTTTTTATATATGTCACCAAGGTAACAATATCTAGATTTTTCTAAATTTGCCAGTATTGCTTTTTTCTTTTCTTTCTTTTTTTCGTATTGGAAGCATCAGTTAGAGTGGGTTGGAAACGATTCACAAATCAATAATGTTCTTTTTTTTTTTTTAAGCAAAAGTATATATAATACATTTTCTCTTGCTATATATAATGTATAATATTTGTGTTTACATTTATAATATGCATTATTTTTAATTAATAATAATAATTATTATTATTATTTATTTATAATTTGTTTGGGGCAACTGATAATATTGGCAGGGAAAGTACAAATCTGAATTATTGGCCCAAATACTCCAGCAGATTACATCTTTGTTGAGCCCTGCTCCTGCTCATTTCACACACTGAAAGGAGTGGTAGTGGTTAATACTGGCAGACTGTGAAATATTGCTGGATTTACTTGTGCCAACCTTGTTAAAATTCACAGTGAGCTTTACACCATAGGAACAAGTAGCATCAAGGTCACTTTATTGTCACATTATTCCCCTCTTAGGGTGAGTAGTCCATCTGCTACCAATAAATATATGAATCTTTAAACATGTTATTCACAAAACAAAAATAAATATGAAACGTTGAGTGAACATGACATTCACAAAACCCTTATGGTTGGATTGCTGGTAATTTTCAGGACATTATTCTGCCTCTCATGAAATGAACTTTGCTATTACATGTTCATTGAAAATTAGACCAATATAATGTTCCTCGCATGTCTATGTCAATTATTGCGGCCTCAGATTTCACTGCAGTCATGACATATTCACCCTCATTTGGTATTCCCTTTCACTGGCCATTAGGCTGATGTGATTAGCACTGAAAGTCTGGCAATAATAACTGCCACTTAAATCTTTCAAGATCACTGGAGGACTGTCATATTGCACAGTTTCAAGGTGCAGCTTTTTTTTATTATTATTTTATATCAAAGCACTGAACACCATAGTTGACGAACAGTCATTTACTTTAATCACCTGAGTTATAAATAACTAATACATGTCAAATGTGTCTCATCAGAGAGGTTAAAAATGTATTTCTTTTGTTTTCATCAGATACTCATGAAGCATCAGACACACAAAGTTGCATTTGTTGATGTAATTTAGTAAGATTGACTTATTATGTCCAAGTTTAGCTTCAAGTGTTGTTCTGCAAATATAGTTTATCAACTCTTTCCACCGTAGAGCTCTTTCAGTACGGTTATATTAATGTTCTTGTGATTTTAATTATAGCTGTCATTATGCATTTTAAATGCATTAAAAACTTAAAATTTATGGTGTTAGAAGAGATAAACAAAAACAGTGCAGATGTTTTAGTGTAAATTAGAAAAATATTTTGTTTATATCTTCTCTTTTCTGTTCACTAAAATAGAATAAAGGAGATAATATTTATAAATAAAGACATCAATTATGATTAATTGATCTAGAGACCATCATTTGAGCTCTATTTCAAAAACTACCTTGATGCTTTAAACAGAACCTACCTATCAGTTTAAACCTAATGATGGTATTGTTTACAACTTCAAATACAATTCATAAATCAAGTAGTAGCAGTAATTATATTTCTAGTTTATTTAAACAAAAATTTCTCTCATCTTAAAAGGCTGTGTGAGGCTTGTGTTCCCTGTGATAGCTGGTGAAATCAGAGGAGGCATGCAGTACCCGTTCTGAAGTTGTCAGTGTCGGATGGCAAAGCCTTTAAAGTGCATTATCTCTCCGCCTGCTCCGTTGCTGTTCCTCACGTTAGCGACTCAGTGCTGGCTGATTGGTAAACACCCTGTGGCTGAGCGGGTGCAAAACTTAATTCTGTTTAAATAAAGAAAACAACATTAGGATTTGGATGCAGAGTCGACAGTGCAAGAGTGACTGGCCCTGTTTTGATATCCGCACAAGAGCATTCATGATTACTTCCATATTAACTGTTGCGTGTGTTTTTAATTCACATACAGGAAGAGGCAATGGTAGATCAAACTGGAGAGATAATGTGCAGAGGCACTGACTTTAAATTCCACCCCGTATTTACTCCAGAATTGCACATGCGACTGGCTACAAGACCATTATTTATATGCTCAAACAACAGCTCCTGAAACAGGCTGCACTACTTATGATCAGTGTGCGAGAGTGGTGCAGATACTGTATTGGTTAAAGTGAGAGAAAGACCACCGTGTTTGTTTGCTTATGTTTACATTTGTTTTTCCGTGTTCTGTTTTTGTTCCAATCCTTGTAAACCAATATTGATTTTAGACAGCCAGCTGCGTAGAAGAAAGGGTCATTCTGGAAGAAAATAAACCAATATTTAGGTTTTGGTTTTGCTGTTTTGTTTTTTTTCACCTTCCACACCGAGACTCTGTCGGGTGTGTTGTGTTATATTGGAGACTGCAGCTGAGGCATGTCTCTATGTCTGCTCTCATTTATTGCCAATCTCTCAGGGAGAAATTGGAAGCGATTTATCTAATGGATGCTGGAACACAGTGGCATTTTCAAATGAAAACACTCCAATGGAAATTCCGATAATAATTCAGTAATTATTTGCTGGACTTTTATTTGTTTGTCAGGATTATTCTACTGTGCCCGATTGGGCTGCGGAAAAGTGTGCAATCACGCTCTCTGATAAATAGATAAATGCCACTAAACGAGCTGTAAAGCAAGAGCCTGAATTATGTTTTCCTAATGGAATAATCAATTGCGACTCCACCAGTCTGAACTCACAGCAGTTCGTCCTACCTGGAAACAATTGCTTTATAATCTTAGGAAGGCTTGCTCGCTTTGAAAAGGATACAAAGGCCTTGCAGGGCTAAAAGCTTTATTGATCTCAAAGACCCCCTTGTATAGGTAATTATATTTCACGATGTGCTTAGATTAATATATTGCCTTTATTTGCATCTCAAAATGATAAATGAATCCTGTGTGCATATCATTTAAGTAATCCTAGACTATTATAGGGGACAACCATGCACGTGGGATAGACCGTAATGGAATGCAGCATAGGAGAGAGACTCCTGTTCAGTGCACAGTATTGGAGGCTTTTCTCATCTTTGCCTGCTACAGTATAATAAACAAAATGATACAATGAGCACTTTTAAGGAAGAAATAAAAAGCTGTTTTTACTACTTCCATATGCAATTGATTTCTGTTAACATATTTGGATGTGAAATCAATGCAGGACATGTTGCTGAATATTAAATATATGTACACGTGGGCGGTAATAGATTATTGTGCTCATGATTCTGACATACAATGATGATTTATATAATTTTTGCAGCTTATTTTTTAGAAAATGCTTCTTAAGTATGTTTACATAGTACATTAAACTATTTTATTTTAGCTCTCCTTGTCCTTATGGGTCATTTTGACCCATTTTAGACTTCAACACATATTTTAAGACTGAAACTTTGACACCAAATATGCATGTGATTTTATTGATGATGGAAAATGGACAATGGCATGTATTTATAAACAAAGTTATAAAAAAAGTTACAAGGGGGTCTTGCGAATTAATCTGACCCAGTTCACTTAAAAACTAAGGCAAAAGATCTAATATGCCACAACATTTAAAATGTTTTATTTAATTTTTTGGAATGAAAAGTATTGGCAATGATAGAAACATTTGTACATTTGTGAAAGGATGGTTATTGATGATGATAAAATTTTTTTATTTAATTTTATTGTGGGGAGAAATGTGCAAATTAAACTTCACTCTAAGATAAGTTCTACTAACTCAAAAAAACAATACAATTTTTATTTGACTCTAATCAAAATATGTTTTTACAAATGTATTAAATTTAATTAACTACAACTCCAAGTTTAAATTACTGCAATCTTAACTGAAATACTTATAAATAAATCATGAATATACTTCGTATTAAGTTAATTATTTAAAGTAATTTGAACTTATTACTTAAAGTATATCATTTTCTGTAACGTAAAAGGTGGTAGTAATGTTACTTAAAACGTTTGTGGCAACTAATCGCCTTGTTTTTATTTATATTAACAATAATTTTACAGCAAAAAAGCAAACTACATACAGTAAACATATCTTGAAGTTTTTGTGTAAAAACACAATGAGTACAATATTGATAAAACTTTAGGCACAACATTTAAGACATTTGACAGGCAAGCAACCAGCTCAGTCGTATATCTAAACAGTATGAATTTTATGAAGGCATGCTGGCAAGAGACAAGTCATAAACAGAAAAAACACAAACTTAGCAGCAGTATAGTTACATAGGATAAATTGTATACAGCTAAACTGATTTTGCAACTCCTTTAACCTTTTTAAAACTACCTGTCTTTTACACTTTACTTTAAAGGAATATTACGGGTTCAATACAAGTTATGCTCGACAGCATTGATAATATAATGTTGATTACCACAAAAAAAAAAATATCTGTTTTATTAAAAACAGCAAAAATGTATGCTACAATGAGACATTTGTAATGGAAGCCAATGTGTCTTTAAATATCCAAAAATTTGAATTCTATAAAAGCAAGTAATTTATAAAAGCATTTTTTTTCTTCAATTTTCTCCACAATTTGGAATTCACTCTTAGTCTTCGTGGTGGCGTAGTGACTCACCTCAATCCAGGTGGCAGAAGACGAATCTCAGTTGCCTCCGCGTCTGAGATAGTCAGTCAGTGCATCTTATCACGTGGCTTGTTGAGTGTGTTACAGCGGAGACATAGCATGTGTGGAGGCTTCACGCTATTCTCTGTGTCATCCACGCACAACCCCGCTGAGAGCGAGAACCACATTATAGCAACCACGAGGAGGTTACCCCAAGTGACTCTCCCCTCCCTAGCACCTGGGCCAATTTGGTTGCTTAGGAGACCTGGCTGGAGTCACTCTGCAAGCCCTGTATTTGAACTCATGACTCCAGGGGTGGTTTACTCGCTGAGCTACCCAGTCTCCCAAAAGCAGTTTTGTTTTATTATTCTTATTACTCTACTAAGTTTAAATAATTTGTGGTAATCAACATTATGCAACAAATGCTGTCAATTGAGTTTCATTTGTAGTGAATCGAGAATATTTCTTTAAACTCTGAAAATTACTGGTCTTAGAATCTCTAGCAGCTTCTAACTTAAGATTTAAAAGGGTACTAAATTGGAAACAGCAACTGCTACATGAGAAGCTGGGGAATAACGGTTTCACACTCTAGTCTCGTTATGTAATTTCACAGAACAAGTGGTACTTATGCCCGATAACCTTCTGAATAAATTGAAAAATGTTGACCATCTCTTTTGGGTAACTCAGATCCAATGCATAGATCATTCCAAACGTTCCAAAATTCATTTGAAAGCCTGGACAGGTAGGTAATGACTTTTTTGAGAACAACAGAAGTTCTGACAAGATTATAGTGAATTGCAGGATCAGTGAGTTCTCTGATGGCTGCTAACAGGGCAACGGCTAAATCACCAACAGCTGGCTCTTCTGAATCTTAAGCCTGCATAAATGAGAAAAGTGGCAAATCTGTTTTAAATTAAATAATGCCCACTGAATCCTATAGTTCACTCAAAAATTAAAATTATATAAATTCTTACTCTCACATTGTTTCAGGCATAAATTACTTAATTTCTCCATGAAAAATTACTTTTTTATTATTCTTTTGACTTGAGCGAAAAGTGACTCACAGATGTCAAGATTCACAACTGAATAATAAATAAATTTATTTATTATTCAGTTGTGAATCTTGACATTGTGAGTGGTGTGTGTGTGTGTGTGTGTGTGTGTGTGTGTGTGTGTGTGTGTGTGTGTGTGTGTGTGTGTGTGTATATGTATATATATATATATATATATCATAAAACTAGAGTAAACGTAGTCAACATTACTTATGCAGTATTTTAATTCTTCTGAAGCCAGAAGACATACTTTTATTTTGTGAGGTAAATAAACAGAATTTTCAAAGATCAACAAGAGCTTAGTGAATAATTTATATATATATATATATATATATATATATATATATATATATATATATATATATATATATATATATATAAAATTAATTAATTAATTACATTTTTTGTTTTGTTTTATTGGATGACCTATTTCCTTAGTTTTTACCATGCATGTTTTGAAAAATCTTGAGGTGTCTTCTCTCAGAAATGCTGGAATTGTATGAAGCACATTGAATCGCCTTGCATGAATATCATCTTGATCCTAAAAGTACCACTTTATGTTAAATAGTGCACTTCTTGAATGTGTTCCCTTTACAAAAAGCTTCACTTTGATGCTGCGCTGCTAAGCGCTATGGGGAAACAATCTTATTGTGAGCTGCTCTGAACATGTGTGTAACACGTCAATGAAATTGACTGGAATTTATAGCCTCGGTTGGTGAGATCATTGGACGCACCTGAGACCAGGCTATAAATAGGGGGCGTCACCAGAGTGTCGTCAGACATTTTTCTTCAGAGCTTTCTCTCTGTGTGTTTTCAAAACTCTTGCTAGAAAATTGTTTTAAAAAAATCTCAAGTCTTTCCTTCTTTCTCTCTTTATATATATATATATATATATATATATATATATATATATATATATATATAAAAAAAAGAAGGGGAAAATGGCGGAAAAGCAGGGCAAACAATGCGTGTTTCCTTGTCAGCGTTCTATGTCTGACAGGGACACGCATCAATTTTGCTTTGTTTGCTTGGGGGAAGAGCACGCTACTCTCGCGTTGGAACAGGGCGGGTGCGCGCATTGCGACCTACTTTCGGTCGGGATGCTTCGCGCTCGCCTTGCTTACTTCCGAGAGCCGGCACCCACACTTCATTCGTGGGGCTCTCGCATGGATCTGGCTGAGGAGCGAGAGACGGGTTCGCCCCTTTCGCTCGCTCTCTCCCCAGATCCTGCTGGTCCCTCGCGTGATCCTGAAGCGTGCTTCGGCGCCTCTTCAGTTCACGAGGGGGACCTCCATTCCCTTGTGTCAGATTTAGAGTTAACCACATCTGAGCGCTCCAATCGCGATTCTAAATCTTCGGAGGAGCTGCTCGATGTGATTACTCGCGCGGTGGCCAGGCTTCAAATAGACTGGCCACGTGACCAAGTTCCCCCCAAGCGCTCTAAGTTAGAGGACAGATTTCTGTCTGGTGACCAAGGGAAGGGAACACCTCATCAGTCCCTTCCCTTCTTTGATGATCTCCATGACGAGCTTTCTCGTTCTTGGAATAAGCCTTATGCCTCGCGCATTCACGTGCCCTCGACGTCAATATATTCGACTATCGTGGGCGCTGAGGCGCGAGGGTATTTAAAGATGCCACCGGTCGAAGAGACACTTGCGGGTTATCTCTCACCGGGTTCTGCATCATCACTTAATAAATCTGCTCTCCCTTCTAAGCCATGCAGGGTAACCTCCATGCTGGTCGGGAGAGCATATCAAGCGGCTGGTCAGGCTGGTGCTGCGCTGCACACCATGGCTGTCTTGCAGGCATACCAGGCTGACCTGCTAAAAGATTTGAGTGCTGGAAGAAGTCTCGACGACGAAGCTTTCTCTGAACTTCGTCGAGCTACTGATTTGTCTCTCCGTGCCACCAAGCAGTCAGCCCGTGCTATTGGCCGGTCTATGTCCGCTTTGGTTAGCACTGAGAGGCACTTATGGCTGAATCTATCCGGCATCAAGGATAAGGACAGGGTTTTCCTTCTTGATGCCCCAGTTTCGCCTTCTGGTCTCTTTGGAGACGCCATGAACACGGTTATCTCCAGATTCCAGGAGGCGAAAAGCCATGAGGAAGCCTTTGGAAAATTCCTTCCTCGTCGCACTCAGGGGGCGAGGCCGTCGGTCACCCAGTCTCGCCCTGATTCTCTGAGGAGGGAGATAACAGAAGCAGAGCGTGGCAAGTCGTGCTCCCCCTCGCAAGGATTGGGGACAGGCTCGTCGCCCTCAGCAACCTCCCAAACAAGACCTCAGGGCTGGTATCTCCAAGAGAAAGAAGCCCTGACGTCCTTGTATCCAACCCTGTGAGGGTAGTTCCCTTCGGGACGGGGCGCGTGTATCATTCACTTCGGCCCTCCCGATACCCTCACGAAACCTCTTCACTCCCGCCACCCTTGGTGTTTCGGGTGACAGGGGTTTCCAACAAAATGTTGAATGTACCGTCGCTCCCTGCCATATTCCAGGACACGGAACATTCTACACCCCCTCGACAGGAAGTCTTGAAATTAGTTCCCATCTCAGAGAACCTGGCAGCGTGGAAACTTCTGCCAGGTATTTCTATGTGGGTTCTAAAAACAGTAGAAAAAGGCTACAGAATTCAGTTCGCTTGCCGCCCTCCGAGCTTCAACGGCGTGGTTTCCACTACCGTAAGCCCGGAACAGGCATGTCTACTTCAGGTAGAACTGCAAAATCTCTTGGAGAAAGGGGCCATAGAACATGTTCCCCTTCCAGAGGAAAAGTCTGGCTATTACAGCAGATACTTCCTGGTCCCCAAGAAAGGGGGTGGGTTGCGTCCCATCTTAGATCTTCGTGCCTTGAACCGCTTGGTCAAGACACTCAGGTTCAAGATGCTAACAGTCAGGTCCGTCGTGTCTCAGTTCCAACGTTTCGATTGGCTGGTCATGATCGACCTCATGGACGCATACTTTCATATTGGAATTCTGCCACAGCACAGGAAGTTCCTGAGGTTCGCTTTCGGGGACGAAGCCTTCCAGTATCGGGTCCTTCCATTCGGCCTAGCCCTATCACCCCGCACATTCACGAAATGCATGGATGCAGCACTGGCTCCGTTGCGACTCCAGGGCATCCGCATTCTGAATTATCTAGACGACTGGCTGATCCTAGCCCAGTCTCAAGAACTGGCAGTTCAGCACAGGGATATCGTCTTGGCTCATCTAGGTTCTCTGGGTCTGAGACTCAACGCCAAAAAGAGCGTTCTTTCCCCGACCCAGAAAATTTCCTATCTGGGGGTTATATGGAATTCGGTCACGATGCAGGCACAGTTGTCTCCCGCTCGTGTCATCTCCATTCAGAACTCCCTGGGCATTCTCAGGCTAGGTCAAGGTTGCACTGTTCTTCAGTTCCAACGAATATTAGGTCTCATGGCGTCTGCGTCCACGGTGATTCCTTTGGGCCTTCTCCATATGAGACCGTTTCAGCTGTGGCTAAAAGCCAGGGGGTTTCATCCAAGGGCCAGTCCCCTCAGGCGAATAAGGGTTACGCGCCGAGTGCTTCGTTCCCTCTCTATGTGGTTCAGACCCCGGTTCCTCACCTTGGGTCCCACTCTTGGTGTGTTGTGTCGTTGCAGGATGCTTACGACAGACGCCTCCCTGACGGGTTGGGGTGCGGTCTTAAGTGGTCGTCCAGCCCAAGGGGAATGGGAGAGTCATCAACTCGATTGGCACATAAGCCACCTCGAGCTGATGGCAGTATTTCTGGCCCTGAAATACTTTCTCCAACATCTGAGAGGCTGCCATGTCCTTGTGCGGGTGGACAACACAGCAGCAGTCTCCTACATAAATCATCAAGGAGGCCTACATTCTCACCACCTCAATTTGCTGGCACGTCGGATTATTCTTTGGGCCCAGGGCAAGTTACTGTCACTCAGGGCAGTCTATATCCCTGGACGCCTGAATGTGGGAGCAGATTTTCTGTCCAGACAAATCTTACCATCGGGCGAGTGTAAACTCCATCCCGAGGTAGTACAACAGATTTGGGAGAGATTTTACAGAGCCGAAGTGGACCTCTTCGCCTCTCAAGAGACTGCGCAATGTCCCCTCTACTTCTCTCTGAGTCACCCAGCCCCCCTGGGTCTGGACGCGATGGCGCATACATGGCCCAGAATGCGCCTGTATGCGTTCCCTCCGGTTTCTCTGCTCCCGGGAGTCCTGGCCAGAGTTCGCCAGCAAGGGTCTTGCCTCTTATTGATAGCGCCTCGCTGGCCGAACAGGGTTTGGTTCTCAGAGATGATGTCTCTCCTAGACGGCTCGCCCTGGGCGATTCCGGACAGGAGGGACCTTCTGTCTCAAGCACAGGGGACAATATTTCATCCCCGGCCCGAATTGTGGAAACTTCACGTTTGGCCCCTGAAGGGTACCAACTGAGGGACACAGGGCTGTCGCTTGGGGTTATTGAAACCATTCTTAGTGCTAGGGCTCCCTCCACCAGAAGAATTTACACCAATAAATGGGGTGTCTTCGAAAGGTGGTGCAGTTCACATGATGCAGATCCAGTTAACTGCCAAATTGTTTCAGTTCTGGAGTTTCTGCAAGAAAAACTGTCAGCAGGCATATGCCCCGCTACTCTCAGGGTTTATGTGTCTGCCATTTCGGCTTGCCACGCCTTGATTGACGGGGTGCCTTTAGGGAGACATCCTCTACTCGCCCGCTTCATTTGTGGAGCCAGGCGACTGAAGCCTCCCGTTAGAGCCAGAACTCCTTCGTGGGACTTAACAATAGTCCTGGAGGCTCTGGTCGAGACCCCCTTTGAACCTCTGGAGTCAGCGTCTGACAGACTTCTGACTCTCAAGATGGTCTTCCTTATGGCTATTACCTCTCTTAAGAGGATTGGGGATCTACAGGCTCTGTCTATTCTGCCGACCTGCTTAGAATTTGCCCCCGGTATGGCCAAAGCAATTTTGCATCCTCACCCTGATTACCTTCCTAAAGTTCCTTTTTCGACAATACATCCTGTCATTTTAGAAGCCTTCTGCTCCCCGCCGTTTTTAACGCCGGAACAGGAAAGACTTCACAGACTCTGCCCAGTCCGTGCCCTTCAGATTTATGTCCACCGCACAAGCCAGTGGCGTAAATCAGGGCAATTGTTTGTTTGCTATGGGGGCCGCAACAGGGGGGCGGCCGCTACTAAGCAGACTATGTCACATTGGGTGAGGGATGCTATTGCCCTGGCCTATGAGGCGCGCGGTCAAGCTTCGCCAGTAGGTGTCAGGGCTCACTCCACCAGAGGGGTCGCTTCCTCTAAAGCCTTGGCTAGAGGGGTCCCTCTGCAGCAAGTTTGTGATGCGGCAGGTTGGTCCTCTCCGCACACATTCATTAAATTCTATAGTTTGGATGTTCATGCTACTCCGGGCTCTTACGTCCTTGAGTCGACATCTCGAACTCATGCAGGAACAGGTTTGTGACGTGGCGGGCTGGTCCTCTCCACGCACATTCTACAATTTCTACATGGGCTGGGATGTTTTGCTACCCCGGACTATGTCCTTGGGTCGACATCCCAGGCTCATGCCAAATCCAAGTTCATGGTACGAACTTTTGAGTTAGAGCCTTTGGATCGGCTTCTCAAACTCATCTTTTGACTTTGTGGGCTAGATGCTCCGCTACTCCGGACTCTTATGTCCTTGAGTCGACATCTCAAGCTCATGTCTAAACCAGGTTTGTGATACGGCAGGCTAGTCCTTTCCGCACACACTCTTCGGATTTTATGGTGTTAGATGTTCTGCTACTCCGGGCTTATGCCCTTGAGTCGACATCTTAAGCTCATGTCTGGAACCTCTCGCGTTCTGTGAAAACACTTTACAACCATCAGGGGTCCGGACAGCCCCAGTGCGGCGGCGTGGGCATTTCCTTCCCCATAGCGCTTAGCAGCGCAGCATCAAAGTGAAGCTTTTTGTAAAGGGAACGTCTCGGGTTACTTGTGTAACCCTTGTTCCCTGAAAAAAGCGGAACGAGATGCTGCGCTTCTTTTGCCGCACTGGGACGTCCCAGGACCGCTCTTCAGAAAAATAATCTGACGACACTCTGGTGACGCCTCCTATTTATAGCCTGGTCTCAGGTGCGTCCAATGATCTCACCAACCGAGGCTATAAATTCCAGTCAATTTCATTGACGTGTTACACACATGTTCAGAGCAGCTCACAATAAGATTGTTTCCCCATAGCGCTTAGCAGCGCAGCATCTCGTTCAGCTTTTTTCAGGGAACAAGGGTTACACAAGTAACCCGAGACGTTTTCCTGCCTAAATATAGTGAATTGTCTACAACTCTGCAGTTCCTACCCATATTCATTACATTGTGTACTTGTTTACAACTCTTTAAATAGACGTGTTGTTGTCAATGTTAATTAAAGTAATATTCACACAAAACTGATAATTTTCTCACCATTTAATCACTTTTATGCCTTCTCAAACTCATGACTTTTTTCCACAGAACACAAAGATATTTTTATTTAGATATGATGTGCAAATAAATCTTGGCATCTGCATTTCCCTTGCACAATTATGATCTGAAGCTCGATTCCATTTGGTCGCACTTGATACATACACAGAGTGTGTGCACAGAGCATGTACAAACACAGCGAGTGTGTAAGACACACTGCATCAAAAGTGAGGAAGTGGAATCGAGCTTGAAATCTTGACTCTGCAAGGAGACTGCAGATGTCGAGATTTACAGTCAATAAGGAATTACATTTGGTATGTTCTCATCTAAACCTACCCTATCTGTTTAGAGGATATTAATTAAACCACATGAGTTGGACGGCTTATCTTTAATAAAGATTGAACCTCTATCTCATTGTATGGGTATATTCATATCATACCCCAAAAATATCTGTTTATTAAAAACAAATTCACATATCAATTTCATAACAAAATTCCATCAAATTGAACTGTGTAATCTTTCATAAACGTTTAATTTGTCAAAGTTTATTCAATTCAATTTGATGTTTTTTTTTTGTTTTGTTTTTTTATGAAATTGAAATATGCAAATCAAAAATAGGCCAAAATAGTTTTTTTGAGTGTATCACATCTAAAATAGTTGTGTTCTGTGAAATGGAATAAAAAGGTGAGTAAATGATAGTATTATAATTGTGTATTAACTATTCCTTTAGCGCAGAGATCTTAAAAAAAAACACCGGAAAAGCCTGTTCCATGCCAAGAACCATGAGATGCTGATTTTGATTTATTTATTTTTTCTAAATGAAACATTAAACTTTGAATACAACTTTTCAGCTCACTCACCATTCAATATGGTACAGGCTTAAATTATTCTGTATTAAATTAATGCAAGGTCTGTTAAACCAAGGAAAAATAATAAACACCTAAGATAATACCTTCAGTTCATGAATTCTGAGAATCTCAGCAAGTGCATCAGAAGTCTTTCCTGTCTTTGATGCTTTCTGATGATGTAAAGTCGTCAGGTGAAGATTGTGGCAGTCAAGTTCTGCATAGAATGTGTTTGGAAGATTCTTGTTTTGTAATGTGCTGAAACTCAGTATTGACCTAAAATTGAGTGACAAGAAATACAAATTGCATTCACAATGGGTTGAAGAGACAAAAATTTGAATATACAGATTGCAATTTCATACATAATGTAAAAGTAGGATATATATGTGATTGCAAATGAAAAGCTGGCCAGCGCTGAAGGATCTCTCTCACCACTGATGCATTGGTAATGATCCTTTTGGTAGACATGGCATCAGACTAACTTTTGAATAAAGATTAATATTTTGCAAATTACAGTACAGTACGTGAGTAAAAACTAGTGGAAGGACACAACAGTTCAGATAAAGGCATCTGACATTTGAGACATTATTTCTCTTAAACTTGCTTGGCAGTCATACATTGGAGGGAACCAATTAGTTCAACGTTCCCCATATTTAGAAAAAAAAAAAAAAAAACTTGTACCATGTGAACGGCAAACTACTAAAAGTCTTCACGTGTCCACTCTAACCCGAGACACGACCCGGGAACCGAATGGGTTCGGATCCATGTTTTATACGATCAGCCGGGTCCCATTCTATTGCTGTGGGTCCAGGGTCTGTTTAACATTATTTGTAAGACGATCCAAGAAGACCCGACCATCACAGTGCTGATGATGATGGTGCTGTGTGTGTGTGTGTGTGTGTGTGTGTTGTTACTTGCGACATTGTAAAATTAGGATGAGAAAGTGTGGGCCGGGAAATAAGGTGAAAAATGGAGCGGAGCCACAATGAGCTGATGTCAGAGGCAGAGCAGTGTTAAGGCACACGATATCAAATTAGCAATGCTAACGTTAGCAGCCATGGCAATGAATGCGCAATTGTTATTATAGTTCAAAAGGGCAAACGATCGATGTTATCTTATGCAAGATACAAAAAATCTGTAAAGCTGATTCTGAACAAGTTCCGTTTGTCATCTGTCACTGTGACAGCAATTGAACTTTTGAAGCAGAAATAATGAGTGGATTTCAATCAGCAAGAGAGGAATCACAGAAAACCTGGATGTATTTTACCAAATTTCTTAGCAAGGAGGATGGAACATATGCGTCACGGCCAGGCACAGGGGAGAAGGCTTCTAACGTTACATTAGGGAAGACACAAAGTTTTGTTTTCACAACTTGTAAATTAACTTGTTAATAGAAATCCGCTGTGAAATCGGTGTCTCCCGTCCAGGTCCCACCCTTCATATAATTGACGGGTCCAGTTCGGGTCTGGTATTTCTCGGTTCTGCATTGGTACAGGTCCCAGCTTTCAAATAATCGATGGGTCTGGTTCGGTTCTGGGTAGCACATTTCCGGGTCATTTTGGGTTCAGGCAAAATATTTTGGATGCGTGAAGACCTCTACAAACTACATCTACGAATTTTAATCTTGGGTGGAAAACAAGTCCTATCAAGTGCTCAGAGCGCACAATATTCTTAAGAAAAAAAAAAAAAAAAGATCAATTGTTGGCAGTTCATTTACACTACAGCAATACAAAAAAATAATAATAGACTTTACTAAACAAAAATTCTGAATGCTAATTTTTTTTTTGTTGTATTTATTTTTTTTACGTCAAAAGCATGGATCCCAAAAGAGCTGCTTAACCACAAGCTGCATCAATTAATTAAAATACTATCCTGTGGACCAACAAAAATGCACTTTAGATAACTGATGCAGTACTTTTTACAATCAGTATTCTAAAATATCGTCATTAAACTAAAGTTAAACTCTGTAAACTATAAATGCAATGATTAGTTCGAACACCTAAACCAGCCATTCAAATCATCTCCAAACAAGTACTTGTTTGGTATATTTATGAAACATTAACACATATGGATAATTTAATGTGTGTAATTTAACATATATAAAAAAATAACAATAAGCTCTGAATAAACATGAAATAACTTAAATTTGAATCCATTCGGTGGGAAGCGAATGGCGGAAACATTTTTGGTTCTGAACGTTTGTTTTTGATGTCACTAATGACCACTAGAGGGTATTTGTTACAAATTGAAAAATATAATTAGGGGTCAAGCCCCAAAGGGGTGAAAGACCCCTATTGTTTTCATTAGTTTTATTATTATTATTCAGCTTCTTCTTCTTCTGCTCTTGAGTCTATGGTATCCCATAGACCCGCTTGCGGGAAGGTTATGATAGAGGACAGTCTGATCTGTTACCACAGCAAATTTGGCGTCTCTACCTCAAACCCTCTAGCGCCACCATCTGCCCAAATTTGGACTCATGTTTGTGTTAATAACTTTTGAACTGTGAGTCCTAGCAACTTGATTCCCAAGACGATTCGATGCATGAGGTCAATGAGGCCAAACTTGTCCTAGGCCGTTTGTCCAATTTGCATGATAATTGGCCTGCATCTTCTAGAATTTTTTTATGACAAAAAAATTACTCACATAATTTTGATAAACCATACTGTTTTCGAATGGCGCTTCAATAAATTTGACGAAGAAAGTGCAAATTTGAACTTGAGACTGTATCTCCACAATGCTTTGAGGGATTGGGACGAAACTTGGTAAGTGTCATCACATTAGGCCCTGAGGTTATATATATATCAAATCACTTTATTGTCACAATTTACATATCAAATGTACACATAATTACAAAACACAATAATAATATACAATGTACATTAAACAATATACACAATATAGAATGTATATATATATATATATATATAGTAGTTGTATTGTGGAGAATATAATTATGACAGTCCAGTGGGATTATAGATTAATAAAGTGCAGTGCTGGTGTATTATTGATCATGAAAGATTGCTGCGGGAAGAAGCTGTCATGTAGTCAGCTGGTGCAGATCCTTATGCTGCGATACCGCCTGCCTGATGGTAGCAGTGAGAGCATGACTCGGTTGGCTGGAGTCTCTGATGATCCTCCGAGCTTTATATATATATATATATATACACACACACTCCAATATGGATGTGAGTATATCGGTATATCTCCTTAACGCTTTAGCATATTCATACCAAACTTATTACTTGTCATAGGAACCATGACTGAGGGTGCCTACTCAGTTTCGGAACAGTGTCACCTAGTGGTCAAGATATATGAAAAAAAGCCTTTTGCCTACTGTCATGAGACTAGTCTTGATAGATTCTGTGGTTCATGCCGAGAAAAATGATAAAAATTATGTCATGATCGAGCAAACTTTTAAATGTTTTGAATACCTTCTTTTTCAAACTCTTCCTAGAATGTTTGTCCTATCTGCACGGAAATTGGCCTGCGTCATCTAGAGGCACTCACGACAAAAATGTATTCCCAGAATTTTGATAAACCATACAAGAACGCGTAAAATTTTACTTGAGGCTGTATCTCCGCAATGCTTTGAGGGATTGGGACGAAACTTGAGGGATTGGATGAAACAGCTCCACATACTGGACAAAAATTCTAAGAAGTAGCTATTTTTAGTTATTTTTCAAATAAATAGGTATTTTATGATTGAAAGTTTACTTTTTTAACTCCATACACTGTTGATTAGACTCTAAACAAACATGTCACAAAGCTTCTTTTGCTGCTCATGGTGCCGATAACTGTCTTGACCCCAGTATCGCTGCTTGCAGCTATATTTATTACTGAATCTGTTACCTGAAGTTAACTCAAAACCTTGCTTTTCTTTTTCTTTTTTTTCTTTTTTACAAATTATTATTATTATTATTTATTTTATTTTTTTTGCTAACTTAAATCTTTGTTAGAGGTTAAGCAGACTTTCAAACATAAGTTAGTGGAACTATTTTGGAATAAAGAGTACTTTGTTCAGGTTTACAGTGTGAATTTCAACCATTAAGTGCTTCAGTGTAACTTCAATGCTAGGAAGATGGAATAGTTAAAAAAAGCAAGGAAATTCCAGTTTTTCATGTTGCATTGCCTTAAAGTAAGCTCATGTGATTATTGCTGTACTAATGCCTGATATTTGCTTTGTTCACTATTATATTTCATTTGATCCAATGTTCCTGTCTCATTTGTTTAAGACAAACACAACCATTACAATTTATGAGAGACGAGGCAAAGTACAGCATCCATTTATTAATTTGCCTCATTGTATCTACCACATTTTTACAACAGAAAACCAATTTCTCACCTGCACAGAGACATTTTGGAATAGGAAGTCTATGTTAGACATTATGTGTAGAGGGGAAGTGTGCCAGCTGTCGTGAGATTGCCATCAGTTTGTGTAAAGGTTAATATCACATCTGCTGTGCAGTCCAGCTTGAGTATTCATTTTGCTTTCCCCTGCTCTGCTGTGGGACTCAGCAGCCATCTTCACTATGAAAGCAGCCTTCCTGGAGTCTGGACTTGACAGCAAACAATCTGTTTGAGTCTGAGAGGGTAAAGAGGTCATCCAGCCCCAGTGCACTGCTTAATGTGGGCCTGCAGCCATGGCCCTCCAAATGGAGGAGAGACAGAGAGAGAAACATGGCTCCATAAATGTTTAGTTTATCATATCTGCAGTTCTCATAGCTATATGTTTGTGTCACCAAGGGAACTTAGCCCCTTCATGCAAAGGTGTTGCATGAAATCCATCCATTCCCATTTTCATATGTGTCTTGAATTGGATTCTAAGTTTTAAATATGGGACTCATATGGTCTTAATTTGAAGCAGTGTCATTCAAGTAAAGGCTTACACCATTTCTGTGGTTTACTTTCATTGGATATAACTTGATTAATGATCTGGTAACTCTGGGCTAGTTTATCTGATCTTTCATATGGATTGGTGTTTTGATGAAATACAGACATTTGATTGCATACACTACAGCCCACAGTAAGAGCGAGAGCTGTGTATTAATCTAAATATTTCATTTCTTCCATGTCACCTTAATCTTGTACAAAGAATGGTTGTGGTTTGGGGGAAAGCTCCTTCTCATATTAAACGTGGTGAATAAGTAAACAGGGGAAAATATGCCTCTGTGCACTCTGCTTTAGCCAATTTCAACTTTATTGACACACCTATTTGTCAGATATGTGTGCAAACACCTTGAAGTGTTGTGTTGACATATACATATATGATGCAATCCACCTTAGGTTCGGCCGAACGCATGTTGCTCGTGGGTATGATATTCCTTCATTCAGCTGAAATATTCTAATATTTCAGCATACAGAACAATGCTCCCTTAAAACATTATCTATCTGTCTGAGTGCCTGCCTGCCTGTCTGTCTGTCTGCCTGTCTGTCTGGGTATTAATACAAGTTTCCAGATTCAATTTTGATTCACAAGCTCTCGAATCGACTCAATATTAATTCATATGGGTATATTTCAATTATAATGTCCCTTTTGCTTACATATGGAAGAAATCCTCTCCCAGCTAAAGCTATTAATTATACAGGGGATTTTCTAACTAGGTACATTAAGAAAATATAAATTTCACAAATTATATTTTTGTTAGTTTTTAATAGGTTTTGCCACATTTTGGCTTTTTAAAAATGAACAAATCCATATATACAGTCAATAAATTGGATATTATTTTTCATATATACATTTTTGTTGCATGTTTATTGTTTAATTGCATAATTTGTACTATTTGTAATATTTACATAAATTTGTTTTATGACTCTTATGTAAACGCTAAAACAGGTATTTCTGTAAAGAGCATCTGTAGATGAGCTCATCAAATGGCTTTATCTCATCTGTGCAATGCATAATTACAATACTTATTTGTATTTATTTGTATTTTATCTATAACTGACTACTGTATAGAACAGAAGCGTTTTTAAAAGAGACCGTATTCAATGACAAATAATTGTTGTGGATCTCGTCTTTGGACACTGAACTACTATTACTCTCAAAATGCACTGAAAGGTTCTCGCTGCTGAATATTCCACCATTATGCTACTCAATTACTGGTCAGTGAAATATACACATTTACCAGCTTGTTACCAAATATGTACATTTTAGTCACAAAGCGCAAAAGTTGGCTTCAAATTCAAATTATTTCCTTTCATTGTAGTGGAGGGTTGCTCATAAAGTAAAAGACTGATCTTGGTATTTAAGAATCGACATCAGGATCATTCAAATGAAGATCAGGATACATCGGAAAATCTATATTTTTACCTGCCTCTGTCTGTCTGTCTGCCTGCCATGTACTGTGATGTCCTTTGACAATTCAGAATATGAGAAATTAGTCTTTGGATTGCTAGAGTCATGTTATTCTTGAGGAAATTGAGATTTCCTCACCTACTCAAGGCCAGCCACCATCTAATCGATTTTATGTACAACACAGAATAGATCTCATCCCACTCATCTTGTATGAAAACAGAAAAAAGACAGGAAGAGCAGATTTTACTCTTTGTCAAGGAGAAAGATTAGAGGAGGAGTTCCAATTCTGAATAAGACTAACATACAACTGAACCTACAATAGGCTACTTGAGCTTCTTTGATCGTAGCCCCAGGCCTCATATAAATGTGCCACAAAGGAACTTAAACATAACAAACTAAACTGCTTTCAAACATAAACAAAGACACGTGCACACACAACAAATGTCTCTCTCTCTCTCTCTCTCTCTCTCTCTCTCTCTCTCTCTCTCTACCCCAAACTGGTGTCCTGGCTGCTCCTTATCTCTCTCCCGCTGATTAGTCAACTCAGTGCCAGGCAGGGATGGACTGGGAAGAGAAATCTGCCCTGGATGACATAGCAACTGGCCCAAAAGAATTCGCTATCCTTTTCTGCATATTGCGGCACCGTTTTGTGGTCCGTTTTGCATAACGCGGCAGCTCATTTTAGCTTATCGTGGCCCATTTGGCCCATTTCGTGGCCGACCAACCGGCCCGCTCAGTTCTCCCGATGGCTAGTCTTCCCCTGATCGACCCCAAAGTGCGTCAGCCCACCGGGAAAATGCCCGGTATGCCAGATTACTGTGCCAGGCATGCGTCATCACGGCCCGGCCATGCCCTCCTCACAATGTCATTAAGGGTTTATGTAGCAGTTAACATGTTTTTACTATCAGAAAATCTCGTAGATGCAGAATTCTAATATGAAATATGGTATTATATTATATTAGAAGTCTGCATATACCACATTTTAGTGCTAATTTGCTTCTTTCATTAGAGGAAAAATTGTGACAGGCACAATGCTGACATATTACTCTGTTCTATTATCTTTCATTTATCTTTTGTTTAAGAATCAGAATAATCAATGTTATGATTAATGTATGATTAAACATGAAGAGTTCATTAAGAGTTCAGTGTTGTTTTGAATATTGGAGACCATTCAAAGTGCTAACTTGAAATTCAGTCACACTGTAAATCAACCGTCCATAATTAATAATAATATAACTTAATACATGTTTAATACACTTTGTTTTATGATTCACTGTCAATTCTTATTATTTTCTCTGCAGCTTTGTGACACAAAGTCGACAGACCAGAATATGACTCTTCTGCACTTCCTTTCTGAGAAGTGTGAAGAAAAGTATCCTGAGATCCTGAAGTTCCCAGATGAGCTGCAGCATGTGGAGAGTGCCAGCAAAGGTAAGAAGTGTCCTGTTTTACATCAATTAACATTAATCAAGATGTCAAAAATGTGGCCATAATTTTATATAAACCTGTTTGAAATGACAAATGGCAAATTCTCAAGTAGAGCACAAATAAAAGCCTTAAATAAAAATCACACTGTAGTAGTCAGATTATATTTGCATTTATGATCTTGGTAGATGGATTCTTTCATAGTGTATTGCTAAACTAATACTAAACCTTGAGTTGCATGAGGACAGTGCTATAATAGTTGCAGTACTTTAAACATATTGAAAATGACTGCATGTCAAAATTGCGATTTTTCTATAATCAATGTTAGAACAAAGTGGATAACCTTGGCGATAGTTCCGAGATAGATTAAGAACATCAGGGTTCTTAATGCACACTATTATACATGTATTTTTGTTAAAACAGTGTCCATTATGGGCACTACACTTTGCTACTGGTATGCTTTTGATGGTATTATTAGTGTCACTTTGAAAGACTCTGCGATAATGTCATGTTATTCATTTTAGCAGCATGTTTGTTTTAGTCTAGATAAAAATAAACTTAAAATGAAGTAAATCTTTTTATTTTTTTTCTACTCCCATAAGTTATCACATTTAATCAAACAATATTCCCTTTAAATGTGTTAAGCCTGGTTAATTGGACAACGGGCTTTGTTTTGTGAAGACATTATCATCTCTAATTTAAAGATATCAGCCATGTCCTTCCAGGGAATGTGATGGCTGTATTGGGTGTGCCTTTGAGATATTAATCCCCAAATTTACCTTTCTCCATCACATTGTTTTATGTCTTTCAACAAATCCTTTATTGGGTTTCTTCTGTGGCTTTGAAGCTTTTTATGGCTTGAATTAGATTAACTAATGTTACAAATATCAACCCTGGAGACTGGACACAATTGGCCCCATAGACTATAATTAGAGCTTTTGCAGAGATTGAAATAAAACTAGTTAATGGCCAAAGAGCCTTTCTTAATCCTTTTGCTATGTGAAAATCCTGCAGTTTCCACATCTATGAATAGAGCAGAGTTTTATTAGAATGGTATAGAGTAGTTTTGAGGGCTGATGAAGGAACTATAATGAAGCGCAAGGGGCCCATATCCTCCCCAATATGGCCGACAAGAAAGGGTAAGAGTCCAAATAAGGAAGCAGCTTTGGTGGGATGGTGGTGGAGTCTCTCACAGCCGTTCTGACATTGTGAAATGGATTCTTATTATGGCTTTCAGTGATTAAGAAGTTTAGTGCTTCCCTCTATTCTGAGTGAGATTTCAAGGAATTTAAATATCTGGTTTCTTAACTCTCCTTCACTTAGAAGATATTTGGAAATTAAGACCCCCAGTAAATGCAATAATCTTCTGTATTATCGTCACAAGAATTGTCTGTCTCTGTGTTCTGTTTGTCTGTATTGCATAGGAACAAATAACCCAGCAGTGTTTTTTTTCTCTCTCTAATAGTCTAATTTGTCTTTAATTTAATTTTGAGCTGCTTGGTTGAAGCCGTTGAGGTTTTAGTTTGTTAGTTACCTAATTGGTTATGTAATCTAATATAAATGTTTCAGTGCTTTGTTCTGAAGAATGCGGACACTGTTGAAATGTCAGTAATTTCATGGAGAGTAAGTTATTCATTTATATTTTTAATATTTTTTTTTAAATCTAATTTGCAATGACAGATATGTGGTTATTGGGTCTGTTAGCTGGTGCCCAGTATAAATAATAAATAATACAAAAAACTAAATGTGGTTTTAAGCAGAACTAAATGCTCCAAATCTAGTAATAACACTCATAGGCAAGTGTGTTATACATGAAGTTTGTTTGTGGGAAGTTTGTATACAGTAGATTGTCAGTTGTGTTGTCATTCAGCTCTCAGATCAGTGGAAACATGTGCCTGGTTGAGCACTAGCTCCATTTTGGAGAAAAGGTAGTGTATAAGTGGCCTCATGCAGTAAAGATCTGTTTCCCAGAACTAATTTTAGAGATGTGGCGCATTCACAAGTTCCTTTATATTGTATCCTGTGGATTTATACTAGTTATTGATGGCAGCAATAGTATTAGTAATTTACCTTCAACAAATGTATAAGAATTGTTTCCCCCTATCAAATTAGTTGTCAGGAGTTTGTAGGAGGACCCAGACACAGGAAGGCAATTTAATGAACTTTAATGAAAATAACTAAAAATGCAAACCGAAAACTCTCACGAGGGAGAAAAACCAGATATACAAGAGCATAGCCAACTTTGAACAAGAACTGAAACAAAACACTCTCATGAGGGAGCTAACTGACATAAAACAAAATAAACAAATTAACATATTTAAATCAGCAGAATAACAGACTTGACTAAACAAGGCAACAGTCTAGAATAAACCAACTAACTAAAACCATGAACAACGATGAACTGACAACCACATGAGGGAATGAAGCACAATATAAAGGGAACAACCACATGGGGAACAGATGAGACTAATAAGCCAAATAAGGACTAAACAAGGAGGAGGGGTGAGGGAACAAATAGGCGGAGAAAGAACACACATGGATAACACACAAGGCCATGTGCAGAAAATAAACAATCACAAGACATAACATGACAATGCACATGGCCATGAACTAAAACACACAAAGTATAGAAATAAAACAAAACACAGGGAGCAAACAATAAACTATGGAGACTGTCATAATCTTGTAAAAAATTTCAGCCGTCCCAAAAGGAACACCAACGAAAAGGTCACAACCAAACAAAGTCCTGGCAAAGGGAGTGGGGCAGAAGGAATAAACTAAGTCGAGATCAGCGGAACTGTCCAGTGTGGAGTGGGTGGGACAGACCAGTGAAGTGGCTCCAGGGAAGGAGCAGTTTCCGGTTGCCAGGGAGGATAATCCATTAGAGGACCAGAGTCCGTCAGCCTGGTAGAAGGCTTGAGGAAGGGGGAGAGGTCCTTTGGCCTGGAAGGGGGCTTAAGATGGGGGGGGGGGGGGGGGTGTTCCGGTAGCCTGGGAGTAGGTCCAAGATAGGGAGCAGGGTCCGGAGGCCAGGGAGAAGGCCTGAGGAAGCATACAGGCTCAGATGGCCAGGGCGGAGGCCTGAGGAATGGGACCGGGTCTGGCGACCTGGAAGGAGGTTATGCAGCCTTGGGGCAGGGATGAGGTCAGTGGCTTTTGCTGGGGGCAGAACAATCTGGTCTTTGGTGGCTGCAGGAAGCTGACGGAGCGCCAGTAGCTTGGGGCTGGGCAGCAGTTGTTGGGAACAGTAGGAGATCAGGCAGGGTGGTGGCCACTTGGGACTGGACAGACTGGGCAACAGACTGGTGGCTGGTGTCTGACAGGTGCTGGCCATTGGACTGAACATAAGACTGGTTGCTGGTGTATGAGATGTGCTGGCCACTAGACTGAGTAAAGGGCTGGTCGATGGCCGCTAGGGACTGGAAAGAATAGTCGACATCAAAGGGGACTGAACAGGCTCGTCAAAGGTCACCAGTGGCTGGACAGGATCGTTGATGGTCACAGGGAATTGAACAGGCTCATCAACAGCCTCTGGGAAATGGACAGACTTGTTGACAGCCATGGGGAACTGGACCGGCTCGTTCGACAGCCCCAGGGAGCCGGATGGACTTGTCAATGACCACGGGGAACTTGACAGGCTCGTTGACAGCCTTGGTAAACTGGAAGGACTCTGACCACAGGGAACTGGATAGGCTTGTTGATGGCCACAAGGAATAGGACAGACTCATCAATAGCCTCAGGGAACTGGAGAGACTTGATGACCACTGGGAAGTGGACTGGCTGTGTGGCGACCGCCATGGTAGGGGTCGCTGGCAGCAACTGGGAAACGGCCTCCGTGGCTGAGAACATTGATTGTGGCAGAGGAATGGCCTCCATGACCAAAGGAGCTGGCAGTGAATGTGGAACAGCCTCCAAGGCCGGAAGCGCTGGCAGTGATGAAAACAGCCTTCATGGCCCGGAACACAAGCAGCGACAGGGGAACAGCCTCTGTGGCCATGAGCGCTGGCAGCGACTGAGAAAAGGCCTCCATGGCCAGAGTGCAGGCAGCAATTGAGGAACAGCCTCTGTGGCCGTGAGTGCTGACTGCAACTGGGGAAAAGTCTCTGTGGCCGTGAGTGCTGGTAGCAACTGGGGAACAGCCTTCGTGGCCGTGAGCACCGGCAGTGCCTGGGTTACGCCCTCTGTAGACATGAACGCCAGGTGCAGGGTCCCTTCTCCTCCTCTTGTGGATGGTCAGAAGCACTGCTGATGTAACAGACACTGCCTCCTGGCAGTAGGCAGTGGTAACAGACACTGCCTCCTGGCAGTACGCTGCGGAATCCACCACCTCCTGGCAGTCAGCTGCGGGCTCCTCTGCCTCCTGGCAGTCAGCAGCAGGCTCCTCCGCCTCCTGGAGGTCAGCAACAGGCTCGGCAGACGTCACCTGGAAAGACAGAGGCAGAGCCATTCTTCCTCCTCCTCCGTGTGCGGGTCAGGGGACAGCTGGGGACTTGGCAGTCTAAGGATGGGAAGGTGGGATGCCCATTGTGGGAGATATGGATGTATCCCACAAATTCCCAGAAGGAGAGGATCCTAAGCCCTTTCATTTCCCATGCACCAAGAGGATTAATAAGGCATTTGCTGAACAGGTCCTTAAGTTTGGCTTCGGTGTAACACAACTCGTCCACCATAAGCAAGAACTTGCAGGCGAAGTTTCTTAAATCACCATCTCCTTCACAGAGAGAGTGGAGTTGGGTGATCTGGACCGACCGGTGTCTTGGTGAGAGGAAAAAGAAATATGCAGGCAATTTAATGAGCTTTAATGAAAATAACCAAAAATGGAAACCGAAAACTCTCACAAGGGAGAAAAACTGATATACAAAAAAATAAATAAAACTTTAACAAAGCTTTCTCACGAGTTAGATAACTGACATAAAACAGAGTAACAGAATTAAATCATCAGAATAACAGACTTGACTAAACAGGGACTTACTAGAACCATGAACAACAATGAACTGACAACCACATGAGTGAAGGAAGCACAATATAAAGGTAACAACCACATGATGAACAGATGAGACTAATAAGCCTAACAAGGACTAAACAAGGAGGAGGGGTGAGGGAACAAGGAGGCGGAGAAATACAAAACAATCACACATAATATGAAAATGCACATGGCTATGAACTAAAACTCAAAGTATAGAAACAAAACAAAACACAAGGTTCATCCAAAGGAGACTGTCAGAATTCTGCCAAAAACTACAACAAACCAGATCCAAAGATGGCAGGATCCAGACATAAGTCTCCTGGGGCCATTTGCATCAGCTATACATAAGTTACAACTTAGCCTAGGTTTGGTGTAAATTGGCACTGTCACAATTTACAGACTACTAAATATTTGAGTGTTGCACCATTAACCTTTGGTAGAATGTAACCATACATATCAAATAAATATTTACGGGAGCCTCCGACCAGGAGTAACGGTTGGATTAAAAAAACAGACTAATATTTAATGATAGCAGTGAAATCATGTTTTGTGTGACAGGCTTCAGTCATATCAGGCTTTCAATCCTATTCAATTGACATACAGTATATGATGGTGTTGACTTTTACACTTGTTTACATTTACGAGAGAGAAAGAGAGAGAGAGAGAGAGAGTGAGAGAGTACTTCTAAGCGACTCTTCAGCTTGAAACCTATCTAATGGTCCACTTTCCAGGGTGTGTTGTACGGTGTCTAGTTTCAACACATTCATAATATATAGGATTGAAATGAATAAATGTCTATTTTTCCAGCCTGATGTATTAGTATTTATTTATCACCATTTACTTATTTAAGATACAGTTTTGATGATTATAACTGACAACTAATAAAAACCCCAAAATCAATATCTCAGAAAATTAGAATATTGTGAAAAGGTTCAATATTGAAGACACCTGGTGCCACACTCTAATCAGCTAATTAACTCAAAACACCTGCAAAGGCCTTTAAATGGTCTCTCAGTCTAGTTCTGTAGGCTACACAATCATGGGGAAGACTGCTGACTTGACAGCTGTCCAAAAGACGACCATTGACATCTTGCACAAGGAGGGCAAGACACAAAAGGTCATTGCTAAAGAGGCTGGCTGTTCACAGAGCTCTGTGTCCAAGCACTTTAATAGAGAGGCGAAGGGAAGAAAAAGATGTGGTAGAAAAAAGTGTACAAGCAATAGGGATAACCGCACCCTGGAGAGGATTGTGAAACAAAACCCATTTGAAAATGTGGGGGAGATTCACAAAGAGTGGACTGCAGCTGGAGTCAGTGCTTCAAGAACCACCACACACAGATGTATGCAAGACATGGGTTTCAGCTGTCGCATTCCTTGTGTCAAGCCACTCTTGAACAAGACACAGCGTCAGAAGCGTCTCACCTGGGCTAAAGACAAAAAGGACTGGACTGCTGCTGAGTGGTCCAAAGTTATGTTCTCTGATGAAAGTAAATTTTGCATTTCTTTTGGAAATCAAGGTCCCAGAGTCTGGAGGAAGAGAGGAGAGGCACAGAATCCACGTTGCTTGAAGTCCAGTGTAAAGTTTCCACAGTCAGTGATGGTTTGGGTGCCATGTCATCTGCTGGTGTTGGTCCACTGTGTTTTCTGAGGTCTAAGGTCAACGCAGCCGTCTACCAGGAAGTTTTAGAGCACTTCATGCTTCCTGCTGCTGACCAATTTTATGGAGATGCAGATTTAATTTTCCAACAGGACTTGGCACCTGCACACAGTGCCAAAGCTACCAGTACCTGGTTTAAGGACCATGGTATCCCTGTTCTTAATTGGCCAGCAAACTCGCCTGACCTTAACCCTATAGAAAATATATGGGGTATTGTAAAGAGGAAGATGCGATACGCCAGACCCAACAATGCAGAAGAGCTGAAGGCCACTATCAGAGCAACCTGGGCTCTCATAACACCTGAACAGTGCCACAGACTGATCGACTCCATGCCACGCCGCATTGCTGCAATAAAAAAGGCAAAAGGAGCCCCAACTAAGTATTGAGTGCTGTACATGCTCATACTTTTCATGTTCATTCTTTTCAGTTGGCCAACATTTCTAAAAATCCTTTTTTTGTATTGGTCTTAAGTAATATTCTAATTTTCGGAGATACTGAATTTGGGATTTTCATTAGTTGTCATTTGTAGATGTTTTAATCATCACAATTAAATGAAATAAACATTTGAAATATATCAGTCTGTGTGTAATGTATGAATATAATATCCAAGTTTCACTTTTTGAAAGGAATTACTGAAATGAATAAATATTTTTTATATATATATATATATATATATATATATATATATATATATATTATTTACACAGGGCAAATATTTATACTATAAGTATCACATATTAATGGGGACATAATTTATTACAACTTAAAGTTATGTGAGCAAACAAGGTTATTATAACATCATAAAACTGAAATTCACAGGTTTTTAACCTTTCTGTGTTCAAATTTGAAAGCTGCTTATTGGATCAATACAGGTAAATGTCATATTGGTTTATGTGACTATGCATTAATTATACTTTTTCACATGAATCGTAAACTACGTCACCACAGGGTAAAGCTACTTCCACTAAGGCTTTGCGGCTATTCCTTTAGTATACATTTGCCTCGAATAACGCTTCTTGCCTCTTCTGTATGGTCTGTTTTCCAACAAGTCATAATATAATGTACACACTACACAGTAATTATTTATCATCTTTTCCCAACTGATTTGGCTACTCAGGCTGCTGTCTCTTTTGAGTTTATATGCTCAAATGCAGCACTGGTGTGGTTTCTTCACTAGCTCCCATCTCATTAGCATAAAGAATGAGAATCCTTGCATCACAGTGTCACGAGAAATTCATTTTAAAATCTTGATATACACCCAGCACTGTGTCACGGATCACTGAAAGCATGAAGTGAGGAGTACCCAAACATAAGAGTACAAGAAGGGCTTTTATTAAAATAAAAAATAAACAGAACACAAAAACTCTCACGGTGGAGAGAAAAGGATACCAAATATCAAAAGACTAGACTGGGGATAAACATGACATGACCGATATGACTGGACAGAGGCAACAAACTGACACAAGACAGAGCACATGGGGAGAATATATGGGAGAGAAATCAGGAGGGAAAATGAGGAGAACAGGTGTTGCAGATGATTGGATAACAAGGTAATGAAGTTACCAGGGCAACAGGGCTGAGATTACTGCGGCACCTGCAAAACAAAAGAAAACAAGAGACATAAGGCAGGCAGGGCATGACGCAAGACTGAGACACATGACAATACGGAAACAAAACAAAGCCATGCGCTCTCACAGACACAAACATACGAATAACACGAGCGCATATCACCAGAGACAACAGCAACATGCTCTCATGCCAAACGACAGATAAGACAGGACATTTTTGCGAGGGCTCGGCCACAGATAAACAGGCAACCAAGACCGAAGCTTTCTTTTCTTTCTTGCTTTTCTTTATTGCTTGCTCTCTTCCTTCCTTTTCTTAATTGATTTCTTTCTTTCTCTCTTGTTTTATTACTTTTTCTTTCTTTCTTACCTGTTTTCTTTCTTACATTTTTTTTTTTTTTTTTTTTTTTTTTGCTTTTTGCTTTATTTCTGTCTGTCTTGCTTTCTTGACTTTCTATCAAGAAGCCTTAACTTTAAGGATCATGTGTAATGCATAAGGATTCCCCACCTGGTTAAGTGTTGAAGCAGTCATGAATGAATTATTCAGCTCTGGCTAATGATCTTTTAGAGACCATTCTGTTCATGTCAGAGAGGTGAGAGAACATGACTAAGTTTCTTATTTAACACAGTAGCACAGTTTACCTGAACCCTGGGCCAAGTTTAGATGTAAAATCTCATGTTCTGTTACACCTGGTGCCTCTCCTTTCTTAATTATTATTTTTTTTCCTCTCCACCCTTTACTGCTCACAGCTCACAGCCAAACTTTGGGTGTTTAATCTCCATCAATCTAAACACTCGCACACATTAAATAATCACATGTCCATCTTTGTTAGAATTGGCTTGTTTAATACATTTGATTGAAAAGAGCAATCGGTCCTGCTTAATTTGCTTGAGAAAGTTATTTTCTCCTTTCAGTTCTTTCTTGATTGTTTTCTAAAGAATACCTTTTCCTCTGTCCTAAACATTTCAAATCTACACAAAGATTGTGGAACAGAGAGAGAAAGAGAGAGAGAGAGAGAGAGAGAGAAATTCGAATTATTTGTTGTAATTGTGTAATGTGATGCTTTAATCACATTACACAATACTTCACCCCGGTTTACCCAAGGCTTATTATCCTGTATTATACAATTGTAATGCCAAAGTCAAAATACAGGTTTGAGAAATTGAAATGAAAAATTGTTAACGAATGGTAATTGTTTTATCCCATGTAACCATTGAGCTGAGTCGCAATTTGGCATTTGCTTAAATCTGTTAATATGATTCAGGGAGATATTTTCTAAAGCACTTTCACTAACTCTGTCTGATTTATTCTCCTGTTGTCTTTTTCAGTGTGTAACTGTATGTAATCCATCCAAAATCTCAATGTGTAGTGGTGTAGAAAGCAATTTTGATGTCAAATTTGAGTTGACCTAACATTTTCCCTCAAAATAGTCATAAAGAGAACTCATCATCTTTGTTGGCAGTGCAGAGCCCACATAAGGGCTTTTGTTTATAATGTGTTCAATATTTTATGCGTCTTGGTAACATAATCCAAATACTGTGTATGGATTCTATCTTAAATAAATCACCATGGATAGGAGATATGTGCTAGCAATCCAATGGTGAGAGGCCACTGCTTCCTGACACACTTGATTGCATTTCTTAATGCCTCTGTGCCAGCCAGCCTGTAAGAAATACAGTACATTGTCCAGGTAAAGGTCAGGAGCTGCTATGGCCCAGCTGCCCAGGCTGAGTTTCCTCCTGGGCAGAAAAGCTCTTGACTTTCCTGTCTCATCCATTTCCATCCACCCCCATCAAGGGCGGTGCTAATTAGAATGTGTTTTGATCATCCTGGGAGGATAGGCAAAAATGTGCTGAGTCTCAAGGAAGTGCTGGGTCATGGGGAGTGACCATGAAATCAGAATGGCTTTGTACTTTCTCTTTTACTTATTCATGAACTGCATCCCTCCTGTTCTGCTCTGTTACACCTTCCTGCCCACAAATGCAATGGATAAATGCTTAGAGCAGTTCTATCTGTTATATGATATAACAAACCTGCATATGGTTTAAAGACCATACATTTATTGAGGACAACTTCAATCAATTTAAATAGGATTTTGTTTTTCTTTTAGAGGTGCACGCTAAGAAGGCATCACTATTATTATTACTTAGGGTTAGGAATTTGAAGAAAAACGCAACATTTTCCTTTTCTAATGCAATCAGTTCTTCAATTTTCACCTGAAGGAAGATAAAAGTACATTGAAGGAAGATAAAAGTACACAGACTTACAGTATGTCGAAGTAGGCACCTGAGGCTGGTAGCAACAGCCATGCTTAAATAACAACTTAGACTTGTAATAGCGTAAATGGGCACAAAGTAACAATTTACTAAATATTTGAGCATTGCACCATCAAAGAGGTTTAAACATCAACCCTAAAAAGATAACACTGAAATGCATGGCTTTTAAACACTTCCGTTTACAAATGAGAAGTAACAGAGGCTACTTATTAGATCAATGAAGGTTAGTGTCATATTATGACTACACACTTTTACAGAGAGCTTACCTCCTGCTAGCTAAATGTTTGCGTTTACAACTGGTGGTGTGATCAAATTAATCACTGACTTAGTTACAAACTAACTACAGTAGTAGTTACTAAGCCTTTTACAACTTTACAACACAATTAATTGAGACCTTACACTCAGCTGGAGCAAACCTACCCTGAGCTGTATTTGGGGTCCAAAGTATCATGGTCCAAAGCACCACCCGGAACACCAAAGAAACTGCATAGCAATCCTCTAAAACAATTAGAACACCTTAGTAGCTGCATAGCAACATCCTGGATACCATCCTTAACACCCTAGCTTTATGATGGCTGTTTTTGGAAACCTATATATTCTTGATTACTGAAAATGTATCAGCTGTTGCCTAAAGGTTTCTTCCCTTCTTTTTTTTCTTTTGTCATTCATTCAAAATCTATTTAAACACACTGCTCCCACTGTTCTGTATATGTGTTCCTTGGCTCATAACTGGAAAGTAACAATACAATTAATCATGCTGAGCGCATGCCCTGCACATGAACAGTTAACCAATGTAATTGTTCAGGTGGTGCCCCTATGCATTCTATTTGTCTTATCCTTAATGTAAATGGCCATGTCTTCTTTGGCAACTTTGTGTGGTTGTAATTCATGGAAGCAAGAGCTAGTGCATGAGGAGAATAGCAGAAACTAGGAGAGCTGAGAAGGCATCCTGGTGGTGAGCTGCCACATGAATAAGCTGCTGTTGTGTATCGGTTGTTCTTCATTCTAGAGTAAACTGGAGCACAGTGGTCATAAATCATGTGTTTTGATCGTTTCGGTCGGGACCTTTTTTGTGAGGTGCTGAAGTTGTATGTCAACAGAAAATTCTGTATGCAATAGTAATGCTTTTGACAGACTCGCAAAAGTGCACCTCCAGCCACCTCCACCTGTTAAAAAGTTGTTATTATCTCTTAGGTTTGAACAGAGTAGGATCTTATGGGCAGAATAATTAACAATTTCTATACAAAATTATTTGAATCCAGGATGTAAACTGATATTTTCCTTCCAAGTTATTAACTAAGACAGAGGCTTGAAAAGAGTCAGGTAAAAGCTGCTCTGTTGAGGGTCAACCATCTTGAGAACAAAGAAAGTTATGTGGACACAAAAATTCCTCCTCGTCCAGGTTGTAAATCAGGTATCCCCTGAACTTTATGTTTGTAATGTTTGTAATTGTATGTAATGTCTGCTCTTTTGAAGAAACCCCCATTCCAGAAATCTAAAAGAATTCCCTTTGTTTCATTCATTTAGTAGCACATGAACACTTAAAAATGACACATTTCCTGTGTTACAAGCTAAAAACTCATTACCAAGACACAGAGTTATAGCAGTCTCCCTTATGAGACCCTCATGTTTGCAATGGACAACACAATTCTAATACTAATACATCTCATCTTAATCCATGAACATTTCACAAAAAGTCATAGTACTTTACTGACGAAAACCTTTTTGTACCAAAATGTTCACAATACTTAGCCTTTCTATATAATTCTGAAAATGATGTTGTTATGACCTGTAATCACTTTGCTAACTGACAAATTGATGATTATAATCTTTAATCTTGTGTTATTCATGTCATATTACTAGAATGGTAACTATTCATGATAAGCACATTGTGTTTACTATCGTTGCGATTCTGCATTTAAGGGCTGTTTATGTTCATTTTTTATATATATATTCAGATGTATCTGAGATATAAAAAGTCACAATTAAACATTGCCTATTTTGAGCGGGAAATGGGAATCTTCACAGACAAAGGCTCATCAATCACCTTCAGAAGGAGTTACAGAAATGGCCATGTTACCCCGCAGAAGACACTTCTGATTGGCTCAAGACACCTTTGGGGTGTGGCCAACCACAATAGTACAATCCTCCCCACCAAGGAAAAACTTTCTCTTACTTCTTACTCTCTTTCTCTCTTTGTGGTCTTCCCTCTGGCCCATCTGCCCAGGATCAGCACAATGTAGAGTCCAAGAAGCTTCTGAATGTAAAGTTCAGACGAAGCTCTTCTCTTTTCTGCTCTATGAACCACACACATAATGGGAGTCCTGAGTGTCCCTTGCGGGTGACCTCGCTTCAAAGCCCTGCCTCATCATTCCAGTTACTTACTTTCCACGATCTTAAAAGAGGTCCAAGACATCGACAGAACAACCAGAACTGATTACATAGAGCCAAAGAACCAAAACAATGCAAAGAAATGCAAGAACATCTCCAACTTAACAAAGCTTAAAATGCTTGTGTCTCTTTAATATAATTTGAGTAACCTGATTGCAAATCGAGGTAAACCAAATGAATTATCGGTGGGTCTCAAGGCATTGTCTATAGACTCCATAAAGTTCATTTTCTCTGTACAGATAATTTTATTCACCTTCTGTTACAATTGACTCACCAAACTGTTTGTCTTGTTTGTCTATATGTTTAGATTAGCAATTCATTCTTATTTATATGCAAAGATAATTTGAATGTGGTATACTTTGATAAATAATCTTGTCACTTGATTTTTAAATAAATCTGCGCTCCGAAGCTGGAACCATATCTAAACATTTTTATTTTTATGTTTTTTTAATAGCCATTAGCTTAGAGTATTACTCTAATACGTGGCTAAATCATTAATCAAAAATTATCATGCATATATTGGTGTAGACTTGCAGAGTTTAATTTAATTCCTAACACACAGAAATGTCTTATGCCCTAAGGGCACTTAACATCATATAATCCATATCGTGTACATTTATACTACCTAAATGTTGCAGATCGTCTTCAGCGTAGGTATGCAATAGAAAATGTAAGGAGAATAACAACTGCTGGTGTGAAAGTTCTGCCGTTCTTGTTAATGTGTCATTCTTCAAAAGGGAATCTACTGTATAGAGCATCGCTCTGTTCATTTCTTCTTCCGTGTGAGTGCCATCCTTTCTTCAAAGCGATCGTTGACATGCTGCCTCAGCTCAGAACAATGGGGGCATTCACTCTTTTCTCAATACTTCTGCAAAGATGCTTCTTTACTTTTGTGTGGCCATGTTTAATTGGAAACATACTGATGTTAGTCATTGTCCTGTGCCATCTCTATGTGAGGTTACCAAGACAATAAGATGTCTTATTGCCCTGTTCCTTTTCAAGTGCTGTGTAACAATTCAATTTCAACTTCAATCATTTGAAAGCACTTTGTGTAAGAAAACAAGTACATATTCTGTCTCAACAGATGAATCACATGCTCAAGGTCACCTGCAGCTGCAATGCCAAAACAAACTTGTGGTGAAGTATGTATTTTCTGTGCAACTACCAAACCTATAGTCTCCGCATCCACTGATCGCACACAGTACATGTACGTGCTTTAACCGTCTAATGCACATAGCTCTTAAAATTGGAAAACGTTTTCTCGAGCCACACAGCGCAAAACTCATTGGCTGGTTTGATTGAACTTCTGCAAGTTAAAGCACACATGACCTTTTATTTGTTTTCCTGAAAACAGAGATGTGTTCACAAGGATCAACATCAATACAGTGAGCACTTTTAAGGACTAAATAATCATTAGATTTGCCCAAGTTTGCCAGTTTAGTGATATCAAATATTCTAAAGATATTGAGAGTTTAATTTGAAGCAAGTGGCAGAAAGTAAAGCATAGATCAACAAGCAGAACTGCATAATCTGCTATGCTTGCTTATTTATGTCTGTCAAATACTCTGTGATGTGGTTTTCTGTTCTGTACTTAGACTCTACACATTTTCCTCTATTTTCCCATGTATTTTTTGTGCAATGTCTCGTGGAGACTTGCACTGCATTATATAAATTATTTATTTCCCCATGTCGGCCATTTATAATGGTATTATATATCTCAGATAATCCTGCTCCTAAACAGCATGTACTTAGTAAACCGACTGTGATTGTATGCTTTACATGTTAGTTAGACGTTTTGTTTTCCTGTGGGCGGTTCTCTGCCAGTTTAAGCTGCTATAGGGTCAACACCTATTCTGTTTTAGATAAAAGTCTCACTGCACGAGACTACTGAAATGATCACTCCTCCCATCCATCATTGGTCGAACAAACATATAGTCCTGCAACAAACAAATGCCCTTTAATGAGCCAATGTTATGCTGGACGGGATGCTTGAACAAAGAGCAATGTTTTATGGCACCCAAGAGCAATCTGTGTTTACTCTCAAGGGAATCAACCTTCAAATTCCAGTCTCTGCATGTTAAGCTGATATAGGAGAAAGTATTTTAACAAAAAAAAAATATAAGATAAATCCTTTAACTTATAAATTTGCAGTTTGCTAAGGTCCTTCAGTTGAAGCACATCCTTCAAACTTGCAGATGTAAGTATTCAAGTATGTCTCTGTATGCCCAACATTTATCTGGGCCCGCTGGTGCCGAGTGGTCCGTTGTGGGAATATCATCTCTGCCACCCAGTCTCCATTCCCCACCCTACTGCTTAGTGCTGGTCTAGGATAATTAAAGATTGATAATTTCCCAAGGGATAAAAGGAACAAGAAGGGATCAGGAGTTCAGCAGCATGTCTCGGTGAAGGGAACACACCGAAAATATTTCTGCTGTTAGTTAAGCCTTAAATGGGGTCAGATTGAATGTTGCTTTAGGCACTCTCTGTTCCTTGATTTATGTGGGATGAGCGAGTCTCAGCCAGAGGAATACTCACCTCTCGTTCTGCTGATCGCTCTCTTTACCTGACTGACACATATAAGTGTGGCCTTGATTTATCCAGTCATCTCACTGAATAGTGCCGTTACATTGTGTTTGTGTCAATAAAGCCAGGTCCCTTTTATAAGCATAAAGTTTATATTGTGGATGTACCAAGACCGAGTATCAACACACCCACAGAAGAGATATTTCAATTTCTGGTCTGAATGTAGTACCTTCCATGACCAGGCAGTCTGTAATAATGATTACATTGTGAGTGATAATGTGTTCCTCTTGATCTCTGTATTTTTGCACCTCTGACCTTCACTAATAGAGCTGAGAATGCTTGAAGTGTCTCTTATTGGCCAATCTGCCTTGTTAAATGTTCCCCCTCCTCACCACATCAAAGTTAGGGCCACCAACTCGCCTCAAGCCGACATGGTGAATCCACGCTATCAGATGGACAATCCAATGGGAAATATGACTCAAATCTCCTCATAAATCAATTTTGTATATGGCATAGCCATGGGAAACATAGTTTGGAGACCAGGAGAAGAATTTTAAAAAAAAATTAATTTATTCTCTGGGACGGAGCAGTTAAATAATATTGGCCAAGATAGTCAATACTGACATTATTGTATAGTACAGTAAGCAGTCGGTGTCAACAAAAAAGTAGAACAAAAATTACATTTGTATATAACAAACATTTGCAGGGTTGATTGTCATGGAGAAAAATAACAAACAAACATCTAAACATCTGTGAGTGGTGGTGGCGTAGTGGGCTAGGCACACAATCGTTAATCAGAAGGTCACTGGTTCGATCCCCACAGCCACCACCATTGTGTCCTTGAGCAAGGCACTTAACTCCAGGTTGCGCTGGGGGGATTGTCCCTGTAATAAGTTTACTGTAAGTCGCTTTGGATAAAAGTGTCTGCCAAATGCATAAAAATGTCTAAACATTTCGGCCAGTACGGCTCACACGATGACAACTTTGAAACAACTTTTCATTTTGGTGGCATTGGCCAATTTACTGACACAATAACTAAGTTTCGAAGCATGAATTAAATGTTTTGGGTGAGTTACTACATTTTGAGAGTAATGTCCCATAAAACAGTTGTGACAATTGCACTTGCAGTTTAGAGAATGTTAAGACTGTTTAAAAAAATGAGCCAAAGCGAATTAAAAAAACTGTAAAATTACTAAGTGAAAAAATGACTGTAAAAAGAAAACTAAGTTCCTCAATGTGCCTCGCATAAACTGTACAAGTGTCTCCGAATGAAGCATCGAACAGTTCCAGTTCAGATAATCGCACACCTGGTTTTGACATTTTAGATAACATTTAGCATTCTAGACTTTTCAATGCCTCCTTGAAATCATGGCAGAGCGCCCATACTACTTGAGTTTTATTAAATGAAGTTGGTATACAAAGTCAAAGCTCTTGTCACACTCTCTATGTCTGAATCATACTATTAAGTGAGGCATGTCTTTTTTTATTATTATTATTTTTTTTCTGTCACACCTGCAGAATACATTCCCCCTACAGATCAATCTATGGAGATGTGCCCTACATTTAGCATTGTGGCTCAGCTCCCTATACACGCTGGTCTTATCTTCACTACACATACATGCATCCCAAACATGTCTGGATTAAGATGCTGAGGGCAGCACTCTCACACATTCCACACACACACTGATTCTGGCACTTAAATTAGAATCAAAGTGAACATTTGAAAAAATAAAATGTAGTCCTTAGAAGAAGGATAGTTTTGCCATCTGTGCAGATCCTGCTCTCTTGGAGAACCTCAGAAGATCACACAAATGTCAGGGGTTTAATTATTGGGGGTTTTCTGTCAACATGTCATAATGTTGAATTTGTGGATTATTATTATTATTTAACATTGTGTAATTGGTTTTTGAAGACTAGAGAGGAGAAATTGTTAATTTATAGTCTGGCCCAGATTAAATTTGTTAGCTTCTTTTACATTTGTTGTTGTGATTTTAGTAAAAAATCTCTGTAATTCTGCGGAATGGATTTAACTATAAAGGAATAGTTCACCAAAAAATGAAAATTCTTTCATCATTTACTCACCTTTATGCCATCCCAGATATGTATGACTTACTTTCTTCAGCAGAACACAAATTAAGATTTTTAGAAGAATTTCTCAGCTCTTTTGGTCCATATGATGCAAGTGAATGGGTGACAAAATTGTGAAGCTAAAAAAAATCAGCATAAAAGTAAAACATACAACACCAGTTGTTAAATTAATGTAGCTAGAAGTGATTTGATAGGTGTGGATGAGAAACAGATCAATATTTAAGTTCCCTCCCTGCTCAGTCAACCTCCACTTTAACATTCACATTCTTCTTTATGTGTTTTTGGTGGTTCACATTCTACACACCCTCTACTGAACAGGAGGAAGAATTTCTATCAAAAAAGGACTTAAATATTGGTCTGTTTCTCACCCACACACAAAGATGGATTATGATCCAGGCCAGAGGGGCCAGTGCCCCGGGGCCTTTGACTACATTGGGCCTGAGGGGGGCTTCAGGCTGAGAGGCCTATTATGGTGCAATAATGCAAAATTTATATAAATAGACAAAAAGTGCTTGAATGTGTGACTATGTTATTTCACCCTGGCCCCATACTCAGAAGTGGGAAATGGCAAATCCAACTCAAATGGTATGTTTTATTTCTTTGAAACTCAATATTTACGCTTTTCAGTGATCACACTCAGAAACTATGCCTTCAGCAGACATAAATTCACACAGTCTTTCTGCAACTCATGTCTCATAACTCTTTCTCGTGACTGGTGTCTGGCTCACTCTTAAAGGTCGTCTCCACTCTCATTGCAATGACAAACAGCTGTTAAGAGACAATAATTGCCAGATGATGATCCTTAATGGTCTTATCTCCTGATCTCGCTCTCCATTCACAAACTGGAGCTTAACCATGCCCCCACCATCCCAGCCATTTAGTAGTTTTCAGCTATCCCTTGCACAGAGTAAAATATATAGTTAATAGAATAAGTGGATCACAAACACTGTGATCTGTTTATTACAGTATATCAAAAGGGGGAATTTTTTAACAAAAGTTTTTTTTTTTTTTTTTTTAAGAGACAGTTGGATGCTAAAATCTGTTTTTGACATTTTTTGCTGATTTTGCTATAGTTCATGCGCAGTGTATATGTGCTTTCAGTGTTGTCAGTTTTATTTTGAGTTGTTCTAGTAGGGCTGTCACAAGTATGAAATTTGGCTGACAATTAATTAATTTTCTCTCAAATAATGAACAATATGTCTGTGTTAGGGTTTTTTAGTCCTAAAAAAATATTGCACGTGGTAGAATGAAATGGATGTATATATTACAATATTTCCAAATACTTAATATGAAATGATATATATATATATATATATATATATATATATATATTACAATATTTCCAAATACTTATAAGTGTCTCTTTTTGATCAACATTCAATGCTTTGATCAGCATTTATACTGTTGTTTTTGGAACCATGCCAAACTGAATATTATATTATGCAATATTAATATCTGTCTGTCCTAAATTCTTAACTTTCACACATTATTTTAAAGCTCTCCAATTTAAACCACCAGTCCCTATTTTTTATGAAGGAAGACTTTTGAGATACTGTGCAAAAATATGTTTCTTCTTTCTGTTAGTTCCACAGAAATAGAGTAAGCAGTATTCTCCTGTCATTGTGTGTCTTTAACATTATGTGCACTTTATGAACCCATGAACAATGAACATTTGCTATTATGCAAACTTTAAATTAAAGTTAAATTAGTCACTATCAAAGTCATCGCTTACAGTGCATTCAGAATGTATTCAGACCCCTTTTTTTTTTTTTTTCAAATTTTGTGCTATTGCAACCTTATGATAAAATGCTTTAAATGATTTATGTTTTACATAAATTTACACTCCATACCCCATAATGGCCCAGATGTTTGATAACTTGGTAAATTTATAAAAAAAAGTAAATACATTAAAAAAAAAAATATATATATATATATATATATATATATATATATATATATATATATAAAATTAACTGTATGGCCTAAATTCCAAGTGTCATGTCTGAAGGAAATCAGGCACTGCTCATCATCTCCACAATACCATACCAGTGGTGAAACATGGAGGTGGTAGCATCATGCTGTGGGGGTATTTTTCAGCGTCAGGGACTGGGGGACTTGTCAGGGTTGAAGGAAAGCTGAATGTATCAAAATACAGAGATATTCTTAATGAAAACCTGTCCCAGAGCACTCAGGACTCAGACTGGGCTGTTCACCTTCCAAGACAATAACCCTAAGCACACAGCTAAGACAATGCAAGATGGCTTAGGGACAACTCTGTGAATGTCCTTGAGTGGCCCAGCTAGAGCCTGGACTTGAACCCAATCGAACATCTCTGGAAAGACCTGAAAATGGCTGTCCACTGATGGTCCCCATCCAACCTGACACAGTTTAAGAGGATTTGCAGAGAAGAATGGCACAAAAAACCCTAATTCAGGTGTGCAAATTGTGTCGCATCATACCCAAACAGACTTGAGACTGTAATCACTGCCAAAGATACTTCAACTAAGTACCGAGATAAGGGTCTGAATACTTATTTCAAAGTGATATTTTTTTTATCTATTTATTTTTTTGTGAAGTTATCAGTAATTTTACTTGATTACTTAATTTTAAGTAATCAATAACAAAGCAAAAACATTTTTTTTTGCTTTGTCATTTTGGGGTATGGAGTGTAGATTGATATAAATATATATATATATATATATATATATATATATATATATATATATATATATATATATATATATAAAATTTATTTAAGAAAAAAAAGGTTGCAACATAACAAAATGTGAAAAAATGGATGGGTCTGAATACCTTCTGTATGCACTGTATGTATCTGCTTTAGTTTGGCGTGAACATCTGCAGGTGGCATGCACTTTAGAGCACTAAAGACATGGTCAGTCTTCACGCATGCTTCAGGAGCTGCTCTGAGTGTGATCCATGGTGCGGTTTAATGAGACAGTTGGACTGTCACATGATAAAATAACTTGGAATCATGGAATTTCAAGATTCGCTTAAAATTCCGTCCCATGCTGGTGCTTATATTGAAGCAGTGGAGGAAGGGGGGGCTCCTGGATGCCTGTGCTATGGGGCCTCAAATGATCATAATCCATCACTGCCCACTTGAGTCATATTGATTACTTTTATAACTTAATTTGATTTTTGGAGCATCAAGATTTTGGCACCCATTCACTTGTGTTGTATGGCTCTACAGAGCTGATATATTCTTCAAAAAATCTTAATTTGTGTTCTGCTGCAGAATGAAAGTCATACATATCTGGGATGGCATGAGGGTGAGGAAATAATGAGGGAATTTTCATTTTTGGGTGAACTTTTCCTTTAAACGTGGTAAAACATGTTCAATATTACAGGGTGTTTGACCTTCCGATGTCTGGGGCACCTGTTCAGCATTTCCACTAAAGGGTTGCCCCAAACTAAGTTTTAAATATGTTTAATTTTTATAACAATTACCCTTTTTATTTTTATTTTATTTAATTTTTTTAGGGTAATTTTTTAAACTTTTTTTATAATTTCCATTTAAATCACTTTGAATTACCACTGTGTATGAAATGTGCTATGTAAATAAACTGCCTTGCCTTGCCAAATCTAGCTAAATCTTAGCTATGCTAAGTTCCACACTCCTACACAAATATTTAATAAATGAACAAACCAAGGGCTTTTGCTTAGCTTATTTATTTGTTTATTTATTTTGTATTCTCCTCTCATGACCCTGTAGTTACACATCAACACTTAAGGTGTGGTCACATTTACCTTTGAACACCAAAATTCCACCATCAAAGAAAGCCTGGGTGGATGTTGAGCTTGTGTAAAACCAGCAAAAAATTATTGTCAAGCAGCCTCTTATTAATGCTGCTCTTAATACTTTGGGAAAAACTCTCCACTAAAATTATGTCCTTGTCCATTGTGAATATTTAGAGTAGCTGGCGAATGTGCCTGTCAGAGTTCTCCAAACATTTTTTATTTAATTATTTATTTTTATTTTATCCCCTTTTCTGCCAATTTAGAATGCCCAATCCCAACTACTTAGTAGGTCCTCATGGTGGCACAGTTACTCACCTACGAGTGGCAGATGACAAGTCTCAGTTGCCTGCTTTTGAGACACATTTTATCACGTGGGAGACTCAAAGCATTTTACTACTACATTTGCTACTCACAACTTACCGCACACCTCATTTAGAGTGAGAACCCCTAATAGTGAACACAAGGAGGTTACCCCATGTGACTCTATCCTCCCTAGAAACCGGGCCAATTTTGTTGCTTAGGAGACCTTGCTGGAGTCAATCAGCACGCCCTAGGTTCGAACATATGACTCCAGGGGTGGTCGTCAGTGTCAATACTCGCTGAGATAACCAGGCCCCAAAGTTCTCTAAACTTGAACTCCACGCAAAACCTGCGAGGGAAAATTATACGCCACCGGAAGTCCATAACGCTGAATGCATGTTCATGCTGTTTCCCATTGAGATGACTATATACACCGAATTTAGCCATGCTGAGGTCAAAGTGATGTACCTTTAGCCTGCGTGTCCAGCCTTTTGTTCCCCTCTGAATTATCACTGTTTAATTGTGTTGCATTTACATTACCTATCCTCCATGTTGTCTGGTTCTGGCAGCACACTTATGATGTGATGACTGCTTAATGTCCAGTGAAGGGGGATACTCTGATTGTATTTGCTTTCACTCTAGGTGAGACTGACTCTTTGGGGCAGGATGTCCTCACCACACCTCCAGGCCTCAGAGAGTGGACAGTCTGTCACAGGGCATATCAGAAGCAGTAGGCTGGCCTGTCTGCCCTGAATGTCCCAGCTTGAGTGATGGTTTTTATGAAGCTTTCTTCTACCTCCCTTTTTTTGCCTGGTAGAATATTGTAGAGTGGTGGCAGCCCCCTTTCTTCCTTCCCCCCTCCCTCTGATTCTGTCCGGCAGTGCAGGTATGCAGACAGGAATGGAGACATGCAGAGAAGCTGCCTTCTCTGCTCTACTAACTGACAGTACACCTGGATGAGAGTCGACATTGCGGCAGATAATGAAAATAATGCTGTTTGCCAGGCAAGAAATACATCCTGTCACTCTTAACCTCTCGGCATGCTGGGACTGTTGGACAGGTCTGCTCTGCTGGCCCCAGGCTCTGCTGGCCCCCACACCATGCTCTCACTGGGTCTGAAGGAACGTGTCTCATTACTTGCTCCCCCTCTCCTTAGTCATACCATTCCGTATATTCACCCAGTAGCTTGATAGAGATTTTGAGTCCAACCTGTCAGAAGCTGTCAGAATCAAATAGGTTTGAAACAGCTTGGAATATCCAGCTACAAATGTTTCTTTTTCTGTGAATCTCTCTGAATGCTGCAGTGAACAAACAAGTAGTGTTGAATTGTTTACTAGATGTGAAAAATCTCAGAGAGGCTTTATCAAGGGGACATCTGGAGGCAAAACAATAAAGAGAAATGAAATGAATTGATGAATGAAAAGATAATGCTGTAGCTCTTTAAATGGCATCCATGACTAAATGTTACCCACATCAAACCTTTTCCATGGAGGTTATTTGCAAACCAAAACAGCCTCGTCCTGACAACTTTGGTAAACAGCTTACAGCAGCGGTTCAGTGTGGAACACTGAGAAGTTCAGAAATGTGGGAGAGACACTTTTCTTTCATAATATGACTGACTCTTCACCTTACTTGACTTGAATACTATTGTTTCTTGTTCTTTATAAGACTAAAAAAACAGTCATAGATTGATTATGACCTCCCTTTAAAGTCAACATTAAATGAAAATTTACCACATTTACTGTCTTAATACACATTCCTGGTATTCATCTCTGTACATTATTCCAAAGAAAAATAATACATAAATGAAAATATTCATAGGTGTTCATCACAATGTAGTTCTTTCTCCGCCTCTGAAACGACTGAAATCAACACACTCCACCTCCCTTTTCAGCTGTTGTTACCTAGGCTATAATGTTAGCCAATGGCCATATAGCTAATTAGCCAGTTTGTAGGCTACTGTGGTAGGTTCTTCTAAAATAATAATAAAAATCTCATTATATTTACTCACCATTTGGCATTCCAAATCCCTCTGCATTTGTTCCTTCTATTGAACACAAAATAATACATTTTAAAGTGTATGTAAGCCCATGTCTTAGATTTCAATATAACGCAAAGCAAATACAAAGCTTAACGCTGCACTGCAATACTTTGGGCTCTCAATTGACAAATGTGGTTGAGACCTAAAATGTAAATGGCCATAAACAAAAAAACATCCAGTGAGTGGCTGTTCTGCAGATGGAAATGCCTTGATGATGAGAGAGGTCAACAGAAAATGGCCAGACTGGTTCGAACTGACAAAATCTATGGTAACTCGGATAACTACACTGTACAATTGTAGTGAGAAGAATATCGTATCAAGATGCTGTTCTGAGATGCAGGTTGGCACTGTTTTGGTGGCACGAAGGGGATCTACTAAATATTAGTCAGGTGGTTTTAATGTTGTGGCTGATTGGTTTGTGTGTATATGTGTGTGTATATATATATATATATATATATATATATATATATATATATATATATATATATATATATATATATATATACACACACACACACACAAACTCACTTATTTACATATTTTTAAAGAATTATTTAAGCGTTTTATCCACTTCACATTAATGTTTGTATTGCACTACAAATCAATTTAAGAGGTGAAACTTTAGTTCAATGGAAAATATTTTTATTATTTGTATTTTACAATCTATAGCTTTGATGGACAATGCAATAAACTATAAACACAAGATGATAAAGCACGTTATAAAAAAACTTGAGATGGGTATGCATTCAGGGGGAACTAACCTGTAGTACTTTGTATATTTAGTGGATTTAAGATGTTGACTCTGGGAACCTGGAAACTACATCAGTTTTATAAAATACTCAATAGTCATGAATCTTAGTAAACATGTTCCGGAAAACATTAATGAACCCTTTTCACACGTCTGCGTCCCATGAAGCAGAAATCGTCATAGTTGGTTAAACTTGAATGGTGGTGAATGGGGGACCACAGCAAATACATTTTTTGCTTAACAATTTGCTCCAACAGCAAAATAAAAAAATCAATGATTATGCTTTCACAGCTTTACAAAAGAAGACAAAAAATATACAGCATTGGAAACAATCAAAATTTTCTGTCACTCCCTCAGCAGCTGTTAGAAGCCTCATCACATCTATGGTAACTGATTTTCTATGGTAACATATTCCAGGGTAATATAATACAAAGTTATACATTTACACTAAATATTTTTTGAATTAGAAATATAAAAAAGTTTGACACATTTATGTTGTTAAAGAAGGCGATAATGCATCATAACAGGTCTGTGAAAAGGGTCCATAAGCATTTAAGTCAAATATGGTAGCTGCATTGATAAAATCAAACCTCATTGTGTTTGATTTCTCGTGACCAAATGTCAAGAATGTTCTTGCAACATGTTGTCATGCCATTTTGTCACAAGAGGCACAAGGACCAATGTTTGATGTTATCAATATCTTCTTTTTGCTGTTCTTGCATCTCAAGTGAATCGGAATTTGATTTTGGTGGTTCTCCAGTTAAATTTCAGAGGTTCATTAAAGCACATTTTTACTGCTGTTGCTCATTTATTTTATTTTCCCCCCTGAATAAATAGAATGCAATAATGAGTGCATCCATTAGAGAGGGTCATGCTTGCAGAAGCATTTAGACTACATGGAAAGCACAACAAAGTAGTCAAATGTATGGAGACTGTGGTGATTGAGGTCAGACCAAATGACTTCTCTCCAAAACATGTTAGTGGTGTTTTGTTTCAAAAGCATGTATTACTACTAATATATTTAATTTATTGTGGTAACTTAAAAAAAAAAAAAAAAAAAAAAACCTTTGAATGGGTAGAGTATGTTTTGAAGGGAGCTAATGAAGAGATGTTGAGTCAGTGTGGGCTGTTTAGCTTCCATAAATTGAGTCATTAGAAATTATTGGAAAAGGTAGAATATTAATGATTAAGCCTGAATATCAAAGCATGTTGCCAGTATTTTTTTTTGTACTTTTGTATGTACACAGTTGTCTTCTTTAGTCATCTGGCTTTTGAGTCCAAGAAATTCAGCCAGAAAGTGTCTGTTTGAATGGATGGTAGTGTTTTGATTTAGCTTTTTTTGTGTACCTTAGATTTATTGAGATTTCTCAAAGATAGTTTCCACCCAATGATAAAAACGATCTCTCCAAAGAATCAAGACATAAAGATGCCTTTTGGACGCACCACAGTGGGATTGGCTGTGCAAAACACCACAATTTAGACTCATTATAGATTTCTTGGCCCCTTTTAATCTAGACTGTTTTACGTTCTGCCATTCATTTCCACAATAGCGACTAGATAAGAGTGGATGTTGGCAATTTGCAGTCTGTCTGTTGTTTGCAGAATGGCTGAGGTGAGAGACAGCATACCTTGTACAGAAGATGACCTGGATTTGGTTTGATCTGTGAAAGGAAACCGAATTACAGCTCATCTGTGCTTGAGTGCTTTCTATTGGACGCTAACAAAAGAATTTATTGCCCCAATTCCATCTTATTTTGTCCCCTCACTTCTTTTTCTTTACTGTTAGACTTCACAATTTCCGTTTTTCTTAAAAAGTTTTTCAGAGCAGCATGATGCCTCTGCTTGACCTGTATTTTAATGGCTTTGCAGAAACATCCTGTGCATTTTTTTTAATGTTTTGAAAAACAATCCTTTAATGTGCAATATCATTTTTACTGTGTTTATTTGTTGTGTGCTCGTTAAGTGTCAGTGATAAACAAGGTTTCTAACCACCTGCAGCATCTTATCTCATAGCAATATGTGTCTTCGCATTGGTGGAGTTATTAAAATTTCTCTCTGTGTGGGGGAAATGTATTGCAGGCCACATTTGTTTAGCATTGTAGTTTCCCAATAACATCCCACAGTGCTGAGCTCTGCTACAGTTGCAGTGAGAAACAGGCCCAAACCATGCCATGATTAACCATGACTAAAGAACTTTCTTTGAACACAATTAAATGATGAAGTGCAAAAAAAGAAGAAAAAAATAACATTGACCTAATGAATGTAATATCCATCAATTTTATTATAATATCAGGTATCCCCAACAGATTTCACAGTGCTCACCATGTAGTTGTTTATTTTGAATACAGCCCTTCTTTTGCAATTACTTCGGTGATTACAGCCGTACCAGCTAAATACTGTTTGTGATTTTGGCCACTGTGTTGACACTAATGGTATTGGCTGGTGATAACCATGGGCAAATAGAGTCACTTCGCACATGCATATTCTGCTTTGGGTTTGTGGTAGAAGTTGGATTGCTGCTTTATTGATCAGCAGAATCTTGGTTTTTACTAGGGTAATTGTTAATAGTCGATCGATGATCATTTACCATTAAAAACATAATCTGTCAAGAATATTGATGAAGCAGACAAAAGAATAGGGAAGATACAAAGCACCTATGATCCTTATACAATGAGAGGAACAAATAGGCATTATTACCATAGTGGAACTGGCCTTCCTTTAGTCACTTAGCATGCCACTCAATGAAGATTATATCAAGATCTATCTATCAAATAATTTTTTATGTGGGCTTGTTTTAATCAGGAGCCTCAGCTCTAAAATAACCGGCAATGTTTTTCATACTCTGTTTATGTTTTTCATAACGTTACAAGCAACAAACTTTACAAAAAAGCCAAATCTGTAACTTGTATGTAACTGCTTGTACATACAAATACATGGTTTTACTTATTATACTTTGTTTTGTAAGTAATTGTTGTATCCTACTTTTGGCATTTCCAAACACCTATGATACAATCTGTATGCCGAATCTGGTTTTCATTTATTAACACTAACGATTGTCCTTCAAGGACATTTCTGAGAATTTTCCACCCTACTTTTAACATATGTTTGGCTGACTGTACATTCAAGCAATCTGACTGAGAGATAATACAGAGGTTTGTTGAACAAACATGCCCAATATTGAGTTTTCCTCTGTGTGATTACTGGATCCTGAGACGAACCTGTTGTGTCATGTAACGATCAATGCAATTGGTTGTAATGTGTATTGAAAAGGGGCAAATTTGTGACCACCCAAATAGTTGGTAAAGCATTTCACATCTTATGAAATGGCCTTCAACTGGAAGACCATACTTTTCATTGTATAAAAACACAAAGACTTCTTGATATACCAACTTTACAATAAATCCAAGCAAATTAAAGCCATTTGTTTTCTGACACTAAAACAGTGGTATAATATAGTGGTTAAGAAAAGTTTATCCTCTTGAACAGAGGCAAATTTATATCCCAGACTGCCTGTTGGACAACAATGTGGACTTAAAAGTGAGTCAAACGTGCATTCTCTCAGATCAAGTCTGCCTTTCCACCTGGTAGCTTTTTTACATCCTCCCTGTCTGCCTTAGACCCTTCCTCACCAACCAGACTGTGCTCAAGCGGAGCCCGGCTTCACAGATCAGCCTTTTTTATACTGTAATTATCTTATGATGTAAGTAGCAGCTTGCAGTAGTTAAAACAGATGGTGGATCATTTCAAATCCCATTTTTCATGTTTGCGGCGGATATCAATAAGGCGGCAGTCCCCAAACCTGCTCTGACCTTTGTGGCGGATGTCATCTGCAAAATTGAGATCAGACGTGTGACATTTTCAAATCACAGGATAGGGAGAGAAAGGTCCTTATCAATGTTGTCAATCATGACAGTGTATTCCCTTATACCCAGCACACACACACACATCAATTCATCTCCATTAGGGATCACACAACACGAGAGAGCTGTTGTTGATCCTGTTAGCTTGAATCATTTACCTAATCTGAAGTAGGTCCAGTCACACTTTGGCGGATGGGTTCTTTTTTATGTATTTAGTATATATTTTTCCGCACATATCGAGCATCTGAAATGCCACAATGACAATTTCAGCTGCTGTTTTCTTACCAACAAGTCCCTGGATGAATTGAGATGCATAAATTGGGTCATATTTTATGATTGGTTGTTGAATCATTATGCAATTCTGAGCTGTGATTGTGTTGGTTTTTGGTCTGTTCCAAGACCCAGTGAGCTGCCTACTGATGCAGCCTTTTAAAGAAATATTCCAGGTTCCATACAAATTATGTTCAATCAACAGCATTTGTGGCATAATGTTTATTACCACAAAAAAATACAATTAAAATAAATAATAATATATATATATATATAATATATTTCTAATCCAGAAATAGCAGATGCAAGTGAAATGTCAATTTTAAATACACCTGTCATTAAAAAATGTTTTTAATAAATAAATACATGTAAAATTTTACTATTTACTATTTTTACCTTTTTTGTTTATTTTATAGTTTTTATGCTTATTAGCATGCAGGACCATGTCATCATTTATGATGCTTACATCTTTTTTAGGATGTTGCCTTATAAGGCAGCTTCCTAATATGTAGCACACAAGGTAGTGAAACAGGCCCATTTTTCTCAGAACCCATGCGACAGGTTTGGCTAACAGGTATTGTGCTTTAGCAGGGGCACATATGTGAATGTGTTTTAGCTTTTGAGAGCAGCCTTTTTTTTCCTTTTTTTATACGAAGAGGTTAAAGGAATCACACCACTTTCAGTCAGCTGTGAGAATCCATTAGTCAGTGTAAGACGGACCTTAAGGTCACCATCAGGGAAGTCAAAACGTAGTGCTCCATTTTACTTAAAGTTTGGTTAATTTAAAGTAGACTTATGGCGCAATCTATGTATCATTCACCGACTTGAACTTCTTTGTCTGTAGAGGAAGGCCCTCTAACTATTCTTTAGATGTGACCTTTCCTTTACATCTGGGTGATTTGCATTTCATTTGTCTTCTTGTTTTGTTCGGTGGTATGAAATGGCACAGTGATATCCATATTCAAATATATTCAAATGAGTAGCAGTGTGTTTCCATGTGAAATTAAGAAGCAGAATTGGAGTTCAAAGGCTGGTCTTCTGCATGCTGATCAGTAGGGGCAGTACCAATATCAGCAGGAGCATGTGTTCCACTTTGCAAATGAAGTGTGCAAGGGCATTAAAATTGTGGCATACTATAATCATAAATATAAGTTATTGCTGTGAAATATAAATTGTATTTTCATGTGAAGTCTCGTCTTTTCAAAGTTAAGAGATCAGAGGCAGAAATGTGTGTGAGAGAGAGAGAGAGAGAGAGAGAGAGAGAGAGAGAGAGAGAGAGAGGAAGGAGTTAATCGATTGTTGCTGGCCAAATTGATGTGGCATCCATCTGCAAGCTCACAGCAGATAAAGTGCCGCAGTCTTTATCTTCAGGTGGCCTTTTCTACGTGTGCCACATCGCCATTTTTATGTGTTAAGTTATAATGGGTGTCTGCCATTCTCAGCTAGAGCTGCCAATAAAATCTCAGAAGGAGGGGATTAGGCAGTGGTGCTGCTGTGGCTTTGCTCCCATCCACCCACTCCTGCCCTCTCTCTCTTCACTCTCTCCTTTCATAGTTTTTTTCTCTCTCAGCTCACCTCAGATGAGTGTGTTCAAGCAAAGGAGCAAGAGGAGCCTCTATCATGCAGAGGTCAGCCATCACTGCTCATGTAAACCGATAGATTGAGAGCAGAGAAGTACTCCAAGTCAAGGGGTAGTTCACCCAAAAGCTAAAACTCACCCAGAAATTCAGTTGTGTTCAATTTCATCTTAACGCCATTAAGGCTGGGGTATACTTTGTTTTCCTAAGTGCAGTTACTTCTCACACAGTCGAATTCTGTAGTCTTTTTTTAAGTGTACTCTTTTGACCATGATCACATACGGACTAGTTTGGCACATGCACACTACAACTGCTTTATGATATTCTTTAGTGCAGTCAACAGCAGGCACACGAACACACATACGCAGACTGCCTACAGGCTCCACGTAGACCGTATGCATGAACTGTGCTGATATCAATTTGTGTTAGGTGCACTGTGTGTGAGACAAGGCAGCACGTGGAGAACTGAAGTATAGTATAGCTTTTAGAAATGTTGCACCAGTTTTAGCATCGACACTTTATTTTTCACGTTTGTCATAATTAAATGTCCCGTGGCATTTTGAAAATGCACAACTGAGAATGAGAGCTGCAGCAGAGTTGAGAATTTCCATTGAATAACAACTTAATTTCCAGTCGTTCATCACGCAAAGCCATCACATTGCACAATTTTCCTGGCGAAGACATGATCCGAAGGTTTAGCAATCCTAAATACAGTTGTTTAATAAATGGCATTAACGCAACCCAATAAATCTTAAACTTTCCTTTAAGCAATCACAAATGAAGTTGCCTTAATGAGTCACATACAGCTACATATTGATTGTCTCTTTCTCAAGAAAGAACTGCCAGAGTGCAGACATCATCTCATGACTTATTGATGCATTAAGAGGCAGAGAGCTAATAACACTAGCTTGCCTCTCTCTGATTCTTATCTTTTCTACTTAACGTTAGGGTACTATTAAGCTTTAAAGATGGTGTATGCAAGAAGAAAGCCTTATGGGCACGCAGGTTGTGGCTGTTGCAGAGCTCCTTAGGTAATGGCTATTAAATTGAGTTGAAGCATCGAAATAGCCTAGAGGCACAAGGACTTTAGAAAGGCAAACACGACTCCACCACGCAGCCATAAAGCTAAGACGACTTGGAATTAGTGTTGCAGTCAACAGCTCATAGCAAAGATATGTTTTTTTTTTTAATCCAACATTTCCATTAGGCAAATGAGACCTCATTTAGCAATTTAGATCACTTTATTTTGGTTGATAGCTCATTTCCGGTGCCATTTCAGTGTTGAGTACATGTGTGCATGCTTCTATGCAAGCACAAATTTCCTCACAGTTGTATAAATGTGTTAAATTAGTTCAAGGCCTGTCAGATGTAGATAGGCAAACCATGTCAATGAAAGTTGATTGATATGAGGATGAGGCAAAAATGGGATTGAAGATTTAACACATGTATTGGGTCACACTGTTGAGGGAAATATTAGCTTGTTAAATGAAATTTAAGCTTTTGTGTGCATGATCTTATTAGAGGATGTCGATTTTCTCTTTTGACATATACAAGTATTATTAGGAACAAACAAGAGAAGAATAGTTGGAATTTTCATTAGATTTAAATTTTGTTCCAAAGCAAGAATGCATCCTGTTGTGCAGTTCCTATCAAAGAACTCAGCATCAAAAATGTGCCTTAAAATGCGTATGGTGTTGTTTAATATAATTGAGTGCAATAATCCCATGAACAAAAATACTGTGACCTCCCTATATGCTATTTCAGACTGTAGATATTAGTATTATAAATTCTGCATCCTTTGAATGACCATAAGCAATGCCATTTCATACCTGTATAAATAGAAAAAAAGTCTTGTGTATAGGTAAATTAGTCAAATTAGATAGCAAAAAAGGTAATAAGCCTTTGCCATCAGGTAGAGGTCACTCTCCTAATTTGTTTATAATACTATCATGAATATCAGATTATATTTAAAATAATGCCTGGTCTTGTCTTCTCTGTTTGCATGTGCCATCTGCAGGGATTCTGTCAATCAGAATAAAAGAATCAGGCAGTCATTTATCTCCCAGCTTGAAAGTCTCATTAAAACGTTGATGAGTTTAAGGATTGCCTGAGGTAGGGAGAGAGAGAGAGTGACAGAGTCTTCTTTTATAGTTCGGCAATCTACTGCTCGAGGCAGTGCTTCAGCTGGGTGCAAAACAAAAAGCAAATGGGCATTCCAATCTCCAATCAATAGCAGGCACTTTCCCTTTTAAACACATTATGAATATAGACTTACATATATTTGTGTTTGCTGTGCAAATGCCATGGGCTGTGACATCTCTGCATGTGACTGCGCTAAATGAAGACAGCACATGAACGTGTGTGAATTGATCTGACCTTTTTCATTGGTGGAGGGATATAAATCACTTTGGATTTCATTACGCAGTTGGGGTGGGGGTCTATCCTAATTTAAGTAGTAATGTTGGGCCTCAGTATCAATACAAGCGGAAGGTCATACACTGTGAGAACAATCTATTTTAATAGACACCGAAGTTGGCAGTGTAGCCTGGAAAAGTGTGCACACTGTTTCTCCCATGCTGATTTAAACACACATAGCTGACAGCAAATAATTGATCTAAAAGAGCTGTTTGCTGCCTGGTGCTTCACTATGAAGGGACTTCTTCAGTTTGTTGCTTGAGTTCCTTGAAAACTCTAAAGCTGCACTCACCACAGATATTAAGCAAGAAACCACTGCGCTCAATGGAAATGGACCCGCAATGCTTGATGTAAATGGGTTTCTCTGAGTTCCGTCAGATTTTACATTTCTCTCATGCTTTAGATTTTATAATAGGCTATTTTAATTATACTTTATTTTCATCTCACCATAATTCCTCAAACGCCATGCAACCCACACCCATCACCTTCATGTCATATTTTCATTATGGGCTCATTTTAGTGGTATTTTAAGATGATAAGAGTGTGAGTGAAGATGCTGGCTGTGATTCAGTTTGGTTTATCATCAGCGTGAGCGACAGGGGGTTGTGAATCAGCAGCACCTCGATAAGTAGCTGCATTCAGACCGCACAGCGGATGCTCCTGTCGAGCTGATGGGGCAGTGGAAGATGACTACGGTTTCTATTTATATTAAGATTAAAGTCAGCCCCTCTTTACCCATTGACTGCTTCCCACTCCCAAAAGGGGGCAGTCGGAATTTGTCCTTTAATGTCATTAAAGCTTTTTATGCCTTAAATTACACTTCCACTGCAGCTCTTACACTGGTGGTATGCATGAAGAGATATCTGCTTCACAGCGAACTCCTATAATGGTGAACACCTGTGCTGACAGTCAATCAAGACTGCAGACTGACTCATACCTCTGATGAATAGATCATTTTCATTTCATATCGACCATTAATCAAGCTAGAGTCGCAGTAATCAGCAGGCCTGAGTGCAGGCCAGAATGCAGCACATGCGGCACTGTGAAGAGATGCATTGCAACTGGATTGGTGATAGACAAAAAAACAAAGAGCAAAGGCACGGCTGTAATTTCTCTCCCCTGCACCTCCAGGCCTGTGAGCCTCAGAGCTCCAGTGTAGACGATGAATGGTCAGAGGCAGCAAATGGCGTCATTTCATGAGGAAAAAAGAGCTAAAAGACAGGAAGCCATCTATTCCTGAAACTGCATAACTTAGCATCCAGCTGTTGGGCTTAACTTAAATTGGTCAGTGCCATTACCTTCAGGGGCAAACACCCTGTTGATAATTCTTATTACTTTTGCACAGACACACACATTCCTCATTGTCCTGAACCTGCAGTAATGGAAGTTGTGACAGGACCACATAGGTCTTAACTGAACTATGGTTAAAAAAATACATAAAGTGTTAGGAGACTAGTCAGCACCTGCAATATAACTGCTCTGCTTTTCATTCAGCACTACATTCATGACTCACTTCATCTACCCTTCTATCTATTTATCCATCTGTCTGTCCATCTGTCTTTGTTCTTCTATTTATAAAAATAGATTTGAAAATGTAATTGATATTGTCTTAATATTTCTTCAAAATACTTACAGTACATGGGTTGGCAACCATGCTAACATAAACTCATTAAGCACTTTATCTTGATCACCTCTATACCTGCTTATGCAATCGTTGTGATATCGGCCATGGTTGATGGTGGAAAGATAAGTTGTCATAGAAGCCCCTCCTCGCGGGTTCACGTTACTCGCGCGAACGCGAGTTTAAACACAAATTGAATCCGGCAGTCAAACTCGCGCAAGCAATGCGAGGCAAAAAAAAGTAATCCATTGTATGTGAACGCACAATAAAGATGCTTTCACAGAAGAAAGAGATAGACAATAATGTTTTTATTTTCTGTATATTAAGGGCAGAAGTAAGTGCAATTAGTGTAGGTTGTTAAGTGCTCATGGAACAGATGTGTTTTTAGCTGGTTCTTGAATGATGAGAAGGTAACAGCAGATCGTGTGGAGATTGGAAGCTCATTCCACCACAGAGGAGCAGAGAAAGTGAACGATCATGAAATGTTGATGTAAAGAAGTTCAAGGTTACGGGCAAGGAAGAGGAGAGAAACCGGCTTAACATATAAATAATATTTTAATGAAGAACTTAAAACAAACACATAAGACAACAGACATGTCTGCTGATTAAGCTCTCTCTCTCAAGGCCAACACTGGACTGGCATTTCTCTCCTTAACTGGCGGTGCTGTGGTTCTTTTATGCCGCTCTCCCCGTGCTCACTGAAATTAGAGACAAGTGTTAGACATAATTTAGCTCAGGTGCAAGCGCCCTTACCGCTTTCCCTCTCCGGACGGGCGCTTGACCACGCCCCCGCTGCCACAGTTGACTTTGTGAGACTCTTTGTGATACGACCACCTGGTGTTGCTCATTCATAGACTGCAGAGAGCGAGTTAAAGCATAGACCTGAAGAAGTGAATTGAAGTAAGAGAGTGCGGTTCCATTTTCTGTCCAGAAAGCCAGAGTCAAAGCCTTGAATTTAATGCGGGCAGCTACAGGTAGCCAGTGTAGTGAAATCATGAGTGGGGTGACATGAGTGCATTTTGGCTGATTGAAGAACAGATGTACTGCTGTATTCTGGCTTAATTTTGTTACCTGGAAGGCCAGCCAACAGAGCATTGCAGTAGTCTAGTCTTGAAATGACCAGTGTCACGGTCCTGTCACCTTGTGAGGTTGGGTTTTTGTCTGACAGGATTGTGACATCATCGTCCCATGTTCTGTCTTGTGTTTCATGTCCTGTCTTTGTTTGAGCGCACAAGTCTGGTTATGAGTCACCGCCGTGCGCTCTTCGGTCCGGCTTGTTCGTGTCCGTGGCATGGTGACTGGATCTTGAATTCCTGTCTTGTTCAGTTTCGGTCTCTGTTGGGATCTGGACACTCAAGTTCCATGTTCAATTTGTTTGGTTCCAATCATATTGATTTTTTCACCCTCACATGTTTCTGTTACCGCTGGCATGCGGAATTAGCGTTTCCATGGGAACCTTGATTTTTTTCTATGGGATCTCTGATCATGCCAAATTTCAGGGGGTGAGTGGCACCTGCCCCTTGCTTGTTTCTGCCTATTTTTAATCCACACATGTGTTATGTCCTTTTCTGGTTTGTTGATTGTAGTTAAATGTAGTTCAGTGTTAACTGAATGTTGTTTGTTATGAATATAGTCTTTAATGACTGTTACGTTTACCATTATAGAAAGCTTTGGTGTTAAGTAACTAACCTCACTCTCTCTGCCTAGTAGGTCCTGTCTTGTGTATCTTTTGGATGCCCGCCTCTGCCCATGTGCCAGGCGTGTGGTTGCCTTCTTGTTTGCTGTGTGTCAGCTAAGCCTCAATGGAGGATTGCACAAATCTATGCCTGACTTCCACAACACACAGAGACTATTATTATTTGTTGTTTATAAATCCTTTGAACTGTTCCTCTGCTTTTTGGGACTCTTCTCTGTCTCACTAATGCTTTGACAACCAGAGCTTGGACTAGGACCTGTGTAGCATATTCAGACAGGAAAGGCCTGATTTTTCTGATCTTGTAAAGCACAAATCTGCAAGACTGGGCAGTTGATGAGATGTGTGTAGTGAAATTAAGCTGGTCATCTACCACCACTCCTAGGTTTCGGGCTGTTATTGTTGGTGTTAGTGTAGTTGAACCAAGATGAACAGTGAGGTTGTGGTCAACATGGCTGGGATCACGAGGAGTTCTATTCTCACTCAGCAAGGCAGGTAGAGATACGAGCTGAGACAGTAGAGTCATCAGGCTGGATTGACAGGTAGAGCTGTTTATCATATGCGTAGCAGTTGTAGGATAATCCATGTACCTCAATGACTGGTCCGATTGATGTTGTGTACATTGAGAAGAGGAGGGGTCCAAGCACTGACCCTTAAGGACCCCCAGTGGTCAGATGGTGTGTCTTGGACACCTCTCCTCTCCAGGAGACCTTGAATGATCTGCCAGTGAGATATGACTCAAAACCATCCAAGTACAGTTCATATGATGCCCAGGTCAGAAAGGGTGGACAGGAGGATCTTGTGGTTCACTGTGTCAAAGGCAGCAGACAAGTCAATGAGGATGTGAATGCATGATTTGGAGTTGGCTCTCGCTAGTCACAGGGTTTCAGCTACTGACATGTGGGCAGTCTCTGTTGAGTGTCCTTTTTTGAAGCCAGACTGCTATCTGTTGAGACAACTGGTTGAATTTGACCCTCTAAAGAGATTTAGGAAGGAAGGGTAGCAGAGAGACCAGTCTGTAATTGTCGACTACTAACTCTCCACTACAACCTGCTGGGGCGGGCCTTCATCCTCCACTCGGATCACACCCTGCTTCAGTGGCTCCACTGCATAGGTGGTCCACAGGCCAGGGCCACAGATGGTTGTGGCTGATTTTCTCTCCAGGAATGGCCGGGAATTGGCAGGCCGGATATGGCCCGGGCTTGTGTCGGGAGGTGGGGGTATGTGGAGCGGGACGTGGTCGTGTGTCTGTAACTGGGGACAGAGAAAGCAATACGTGCCATCCCCTGGTGATTAATTATGCGTAACACCTGTTTCTTGTCACAGTGACGATGGAGATGCGCTTGAAAAGGCCGCTGAGAACACCAGTGAGACAGAGAGTCCCAGTCATGCAGACTTAATAATTTATGAGTTTATGTTGCCTTTTATGACTAAAGCTAGAGTAGATGCCTTGTTGTGAAGCTGAAGATTAAATACGCTGTTGTGAAGCTGAAAAGACCAAAGACTGTTTGTAGGACTGGGAAACCTTTAAAGCTTGATTTACCAGGACTGCATCCCCACTTCCTGCTTCCTTATTGTTGATACTTCTACAGTGTCAAAAGCCTGAAACTGAAGCAGGATTGTCCTAAAAGCTCACAAATAGACAAAGATTTACCTTAATTGTCAGTGAAGTGCAGCACAATGTCCTGACTAACAACAGCTACTAGTCCAGCGTCACAGCAAAAAAAATAAAAATTACACAACAAACAAACTACAGTTGTTGTTCCCCTCTGACAGACCAAATGCTTGTTTTGCCAGGTAAACAGCAATGTTACATACCTCAACAAATGCTGATTAAAGCCCACAAATTAGCAACTAAAAATAAAAAAGTGGCAATTGCCTGACAGTGAAGCAGGATTGCCCTAAAAATCTCACTAATAGACAAAGATTTGCCTTAATTGTCAGTTAAGTGCACAATCTCCTGGCTAACAACAGCTACTAGTCCAGTGTCACATCAAAAAACACAGCAAACAAATTAACTAGAGTATTTTTTCCCTTCTGACAGACTAAATGCTTGTTGGTGCCAGACAGGCTGTTTTGAGTATTTCTGAAACTGCTGATCTATTGGGATTTTCAGTAACAGCAGTCTCTAGAGTTAACTCAGAATGGTGCAAAAAATCCAGTGAGCGATCCAGTTCTGTGGACGGAAACAACTTGTTGAGGAGAGAGGTCAACAGAGAACTGTGTTGGGCGCTTCGTTCAGGAGCGGGTTTGGTTATTAGCAATAATGAATAATTATCAAAGATATTTATTATTATTAAAATCAATATAACATTGATTAGAATCAACATTAGCTCATTAATCCTTCAAATCAACAATTATTAAAAGTAATTCCTAACCCTAAAATCAATAGAACATTGATTTGAATCAACATTAGCTTATTAAGCCTTCAAATCAACAATCATCGAAGACAACTATCAATTATCAAAATCAATAGAATATTATTAAGCATTAATATTACAGAGGCTCCACCCTGGAATCACGGAATAATAACCAGACATTATACCAGTCTCAATAAAGGAATGTTCTCTTGGGAAAGTTGACATCCAGAGAACATCATTGTAAACAATGAAGGCTTGAATCCGAGCACTGACATCGCCTGCCAGCCCTTGGCACCAGTGCATGCAGAACAATACCAAAACATTTCTCTTTAAAGTATAACAAAATTTATTGATGCACTAGTTTCAATTAATAATCAATACAATGCAGTCAATAAACTTCTGATTTCCAACTACAAACTAAACCATAACATAATTAGATATGGTAACAGTTAAGTCATGAGACTTACACGAGAAGAAGGTGTGTGAATGTTTATGAATGGGTGTGTGTGTGTGTGTGTGTGTGTGTATGTGTGTGTATGGAGTGAAGGAGAGCACAAAATTGCATACGTGACACTCGTGGAGAGTACGTCACGCGAGGTTTTCGGCCAGAGAGTGTGGCCAGAGAGACTGGTTAATGCCGTCTGCCCGTTTAATGTGTGTCTCTGCTGGTACGAGACTTAGGGACAAAGCTGGGCTCTATCGCCAAGTTATCTGCCCGCCAAATGTTTCTGCGGGTATGTTTGGGAGGGGTCGTGTGTGTGTGTGTGCGGTTAGTACGAGATGAAGAAAACAGAGTGACAGCACTGAAGCCAGTTTTAGCGATCGTTGTAGAGAAGGCAACATTAGTTTTATCACACAGCTCCTAATCTGTCCACTACGGTCGGTGGTTCTTTAATGGATGAACTCAATGTGCTGGTTTCAGCCGCGATGGCGGAAATGCATAAACAGCCCAACGTGGTTGGACGACAGCACAGCAAATCTCTTCTTGGTAACAGTAAGTTACAATAATACCTTGTGTATTATTAGCAGCAATGAGTGGACTCGGCTGTCTGTAAACTGTACAAGCAATAGCCTTTATACACAAGAATAACACACTATAATAATCTATCTATAAGGACGCAGGTAGAATGTGTGTTCATCTGTCATTTGACTCCGACTCGGTTCTTTGATGATGGGAGGCCATTTCCTAGCTATTTTGGCAGGTTGGCGGAGATATTAGTGAAGTCGATTCGGTTGAAGGAAGAGAAACCTTCTTTCTTCACTTCTGCAAGCAAAAGGGTGAGACGCGGATTGCTCAACTGTCTCGTTCTGATCCGTTAGCGTGTTCGGTGGAAGATGGTGACTGTATGGCCAAAGTTCAGGTACATATGTTACTTCCTTGGGCAATGAGGCCACCCCTGGGAGCAGCAGGGCTGCAACTACACACGGCACATACTGTCTTTGAAAGCAAAACTTGGAAGTAATTTCTGGGTTTTATACTCTTGATGACGTCATGTTTGAGAAACACATTCCGTCGTGTGTTTCATCCAATAGGAGTTTACAGTTTGATCATTCAGAATTTTACACTAGGGGTAAAATGAGCAAGGCTTGATGGGATTTGTATTATGTTTTAGACTCCCTTTGTTTGATTTTGGCACCATTTGTGTTATCACGCTTTTAGTGTTCCTACAGGTCGCAGTCAGGCTTTATGACTGTATGTAGGCCTGCCTTTGTCTCCTATCTGAGTACATGAGGCCCAATGCAGTGGTAACTAAGATAAACACTCTGTACAATAGTAAGCAGAATAGCATCTCAGAATGCACAGCACGTCGAATGTAATTTCAAGACCTAGCAGATGTGCTACAACAAATGACCACATCGGACACTTTATTAGGACCATAGTGTTCCTAATAAAGTAGTCAGTGTATTATCCAATCATTTTAATGCTCTATGAACAGCTTTTTCTTTGAACAGTCATAATGTTGTTAATGTGGTAAATTTAGCAGCTGTAAGTTAAAAAAATGTATAATAATAGATTTATACATACAGTACTTTGCAGTCACTTTTGTGTGCATTCTGGGCTGTGGTATGCACCTTTTAATAACTCATGGCTTTCACCCAGCCCTGTTTGCGGAACAATGCCAGTGTGACCGATCATCTAAAAGCCTCTTCTCCAATGAACAAAAGTCTTCATTACAAAGCCTCATTGATTATCTATGGCGGACATTTATGCAGAGAGAGCATAGAACACTAACTCTAGAGGCTGCATGTTTTTAGTGCCTCCCATTTATTTGAATTAACTGTGTCAATGATGATCTGCGGCTTTATTCAGCATTTAATCAGAGCTAGGAAATTGTCAATGAAGTCAGGTGTCACCTTACAGTTTATTGTTCCCCACTATGGTGTATCCATGAATCTGCTTAGATTAGTTATGTTCCTCTGAACTAAGTTTATGCCGTTTTCTTGCATTTTCTATGCATTTATTTCTACACCAGATTAGATTGTAATATCGTGCATGGACGTTTCACATTGGCACATTTGAGGGGGTTTCTTTCAACATTAAGGTAACAGGTAGGATCACATCCTGTTAAATGTGCCCAAAAAATGCAGATGTTCTCTTTCAGGTCATGATGCTTCACACAGAGGGAGCTGTTGAGCTAGGAATATGAGGAGTGACAAAATTACATGTGATAATCATGAACAATAAGACATACACAATACATGCACATAAAAAGCCTTAAAAATGATAGATATTGTTGAAGCAGATAGATATGGTATTGCCTGAGCATATGGCAGATTATGACAGAGCTCAAGAAATATATTTGAAATTGTATGCTGTATATCTCCCTTCCACACAATGATGTTTTAAATAAAAAAAAAAAAAAAAAATGTTGCTCATTTCTGTTGAAAAATATGTTTTATCAGTACTAATGCTACAAAGACAGATAGGAAAATCCTGTACACTGTTGTAGTTAGCAAGAAGTTAAATATATATTGTAACAGCAACATTTAAATGTAACAGAAAATTATAAAAAGTTTTAAAATGTAAAAGAAATGTAAACCCAGAGGTGAATTACCCATTGGAAGTTAAAATCCCTGCTAGGTTGTTCGAATAGTTGTTATAATTATGTATTTTGTTTCTCAATGGTTTGTAACATTTATAATGAAAATACATACCGCTGAGTCTCAACGGTATGTATTTTCATTATAAATGTTACAGCTATTGATATTTTATTCATAGACTTGCCTTACTGCATTGCTATCAATCACACTATGGAGAATGTCCATGTTCTTATCTCGCAAATAGAGCAACAGGCACATGCAACTTCCGTCTGCACTGAAATGTCACACAGCTGATGGACTGTGTCCCTTTAAGGTGTGCTGGGCTGCACCATGTGATAGCATATGACTTTGAAGGTGTAAATGAGTGTGAAAACATAGTGCCATTTCAGTTAGCCTCTGGTACCTTTCTCATTTACCCCTGTGTGCTCTTCTCTCGAGAGGTGGTTCACGCTATTATCTCAGAAATACTAGTCATTGTAAATCCTCTCTAAAAAGGAAAGTATTTCCTTACAAGATATACGCTCTGGTGCAGCATTCGCTATCCTGAGTTCAGAGAGGTGATATTAAACAGTAAGTTGATGTTCAAACATCGATGGATGCATCTGCCCTCCCTGCTCTGTCTGAATCAGACTTTTTGATTACTGATCCGCAGTTCCCCTCAAATAAACTAATCTGTGAACTCGGAAGCGGAGTAATAAGCAGATAACTCCCACTCTACAAATCCAGTAACGTCTCAAAGCCTCTGTGCTATTTCACGCTATAAACTTGTCTCCCCTAAAGACTCAAAGATGTTATTTCCCTTGTACTGTACATTTGAGACTCAAATGTGAAGTGATTGCAGAAGGTATACATTTTTGGTACAGCGTTTATGTTTTAGGCGTCAAGTTTTCTCATAAGGTCTTGAGTCACATACTTGATTCGCTCACGACTCAAGGTAATGCGCATTTGGAATTTTAATAGCTTGAAATACTCCTTGAGTTCCTGTGGTTGAATCTCACAAAGAAATGGTCAGGTCATATTTCACCCTAAAGAAAAAAGAAAGAAAAAAAAAGTATATTTTGGACTGTTATGATTGTTTTGCATTGTGATATCATTGCCATTTCATTTAAGCACATTTTACCCCCTTGTGTCCTGTAATTTTTCTGTAATACAGTAATGAAAAATATCCAGTATCACAAATACTACTATGATGTATACCATTATGTAATATGTTATACTTATTTTTAATAATTAAATATATTCATTATATTTTAATTAATTACATAAAATATTTAGTTGATTATTTTTTTAATTGTGATCAATCGCAATATTTAGTTTTTGTATTTAATTGTCATTAATCACAGAATGTGAAAGTGCTTAAATTTGATTCTAAATATACTTCTTTTCCTGTCAAAATGCATTTATTTTCCAGTGTGCGACCCCCTTTATCCTTCACAATATTAATGAGCCAGCAGACTGTGGCTTTCTGAAATGCTGGTATATGCCGTATTAAAGGTAAATGTGTTAATTGCAATTAACGAAAAATAATGTGTTATTAAAAAAAGTGTTTTAATTAATCGCATGCATTAACATGTACATTTTGACAGCTCTAATACAAATATATAAATAATATATAAATACTTGTTCGAATTGTTCTTCTGTTGTCATTTTGGGATGAGAAACCTAGATATATCTCAACATTTGTCACCCCATATTCATCTTATTAACCCCCAGTCTTTCAAAGAAAATTGACCTTTATTAACTTGAGAAACTAGTCTTGACTTTTTTATGACTGTGGAAAATATCAGAGACGTTGGAAGGGGCGCGTTCACCCAAAGGCATGTGGGTAGGGAAGCAGTGGAGGACAAAGGTGTGCGTTTACCTATAAATATCCCCCAGCACCACAATCTGTTCACCGATAGTCATCACATATATAAACATGGCCCACCCACACCCTCTACCCCTTGCACCTGCACGGCTCAGACTTCCTCAGCCTCCCCTGAGGCCCCTGACCAACAGACACTGCTCAAGGTTCAATTCCCCTGTAATGCATAACCATTTATGATTTCCTTTCTGCAGAACTTTGTAGCTGTTGTAGGTAGTTGTTACTGTTACATGTCAACATCATCTCAAAGCTTCGATGAAAGAACCAGACTTCCGATGTGACCAGCATCACTCACTGCTTGTTTAGTGGTTCTGCCCATTGGCATGTTTTAACGGAGTACAAACTATGCATTTGTGTGTAGCTTGAAAGACTTTCAGTCTTTTCAATTGTAGAGGGCAAAGATTGATAAGTTCACGCACTGTGCTTTACTACTTGCCCTTCATCTCGTCTTTACCTCTCTCCCTTTGTGAGTCTGAATTCTTCTCAACTCCCAGGGAACTGTCAGCACCTGTGGTTGACTAAAGTTTCTGGTAAATCAAAATGCATTATAACTGGCTCCATTTGCTTGTCCCTCTAAGATGATGTATCAATTGTCTCTATAGCTGCCAAAAGAAACATTTTTTTCAAACACGTACGAGTGCAGTTCCATATGTGTGTATGGTAATCTGTCTCCTTTTTAAAAAATCTGTTCTCTTTTAAGTCAGAAAAACAGTTGTATCGCTGACCTATGGCTATATATTTTTATTTTTTTCTCTGTCCACACTTTGTCAGACTCTATCTATCAGCTTTATCACAGTTTGAGCTAAATAATTGATTCCAGGCCTTTTTAGGGCCTCAGTTGTGATGAGATGTCATTGAACCAAGGAGCTTCTCACAATAGAGTGGCGTTATCGCCCGACCAGCGCTGTTTACAGGATCCTAAGGGAAGCAGAGGGGAGAAAGAACACTTTTATTTCCAGCCTCACTGCTCCTTTATAGCAAATCCTCTCCTCCAAATTGGGCGTCCATTAGAGAGGTAGAGAGAGTGGACGGAGGCTGACGATTCCCAATCACACGCTTGATGGCAAGTGGGCAGCATAGACAGAGCTGGCCTGTATTTGTGTTGCATGTGGTGTGTTGTTGATGTGGTGTAAATGTGAATGGGTGATCTATAATTGCTAATTTCTTTCAAAGGGAAAATGGAATTTGCTTGCGGTTTTTAGCGGTGTTGTTTGAATTTTTTATATTCAACAATTTTTTTTATATATATATATATACACACACACACACACACACACACACACACACACACACACACACACACACACAATAGCTCTCAGATGATCAAATCAGTCAATAAATCCCTAATTATGATGAAGCTTTGCGCAAAATAAAGGATTTCAGGAAAGCACATATTAAAATAATAAATGGAGCGAACGTTAAAGGATTTGTTGCTTGGCACCCCATTAGCACACCATTGATGGTGACTAGTAATTATGCTCTGCACAAAATGTGTTGTGGATTTGCACTCTTTCTGTACTGAAATTAATTGTTTTGTGGACTAACTACGCAACTATGTTTGTTTTTTGATGATAGTAATATTTGAACGGTCACTAAAAAAAAAATCAGAAAATGTTTTGGTTAGGAAAACAAATTAGGACTGTACATGTGGTGTTAAAAGTTCCAGTAATCTTTAAAAAAAAAAAAAAAAAAAAAATCCTGACTGAAACTTTTTTTTAAACCCTCAGCAAAAAATGCTTCCATTTCAGGAATAGTTGTAAAGTAGCAGTTTGATTTCTTTGTCACCACAAGCATATCATCTTTATCCTGTACGATTCAAGCTCTTTTGTTCTACCTTAAAGGCTCTTGTGTCGAGTTGCAGGTACACTTTTGTCTTTTGTACTGGCAAAGTATACTGCTTCTATGTTGTCTGTATGTTATTACCTTTTCTCATTCTTAAGTGCTCTGGAGTGCTGAAAGATGCTGAAATGAACTGAAAATATTTCATTTTAGATTTATCACAAAAGAAAAGCTACAACTGGAATAAAATAAATGAGTTCAGTGCTTATACATGTAAGTGCCTGTTAGTGTTTTATTTATTTTCTTTCTTTTTTTTTTTTTTTGTATGTTGAGATCAATAATCCTCAACTGCACTTTGGAAAATATAATACAAGGTATATAGTAAAAAGTTAAAGGGTCTCTTCATGGATGTCCAATGAGAGTCATGTTTGATTGTGACGTTAGGCTATTGGAGGAACTAGATTGTACCTTCTAAAGTTAATAAGGTAGAATTGGAGGGGGGATAGTTTGGGTATCTTTAACGTCTTTATTTTAAGGGTCTCTTGAGCTTTAAACTCATTACATGCCAAATTAAGACATAATCTGGCCGTAACGTGTTCTGTTTCCTTCTTCCTATCAAACTTTTGAACAGGATGAATACAATTAACTTTGGTCTAATTGGAGTTTAATGAAAGTTTTCAATTACCAATGTACTTATGTCAAGTGATGGCCATAGTTTTTATTTATAAACCTCTTTAGGTACCTCATCATCATCATCATATCTCTCTCTCTCTCTCTCTCTTTCTACTTCTGTCTCTCTGTGTCTAACTCTCTTTCCCACACATTCACAATTCACACTCCTTTTATGGACACATACAGTACATACTGTACATTCACTCAAGCATAAAGTCTCATGTGTAATTCAAATCCTTGTGTGCAGGGACATAAAAAGGTAGTAATTCTATTGTAAACCACTTAATGTTTGTTCACAGGTGACCTTGTCTTTGTTTTATGTTCCATTTGCCTTTGTTGGAAGAGATTGTTTAAAATTCAGACACTTAATGCAAAACTGGAGCACCCTGCTCGGAAATAAATCTCAATTCACATTGAATCTGAGAGCATCACAAGCTACAGCAATGAAATATTGATACACCTTATCAATAAATCTCACATGAAATTGATCCCCTCCAACAAATAGTGGAAAATAATGCTGACACCTTGGCATTAGACCTTATGATTTGGTATTTTGCAAAGTGCATCTTCTTTTTTTTTTATGGCACAGAACATTACTTTGTGGCAGTTTATAGCAAGAGGAGATGGGGCAGAGCTGAATGAAATAGTCCTTCTCTGTCCCCTGGCTCTAAAAGCAAATATCGCACAGTGCAAGCCAGAACAGAGGAGCAGGGCTCAGCAGCACTAAGCCCGGGCTATAAATCTTTAAGAACCGGACCAGTGAGGAGTTTGTCTTATTGTGTAATGCCATCAGAATGAGCACTAATGCTGTCTAGACCTTGATCTTTCAATTCATAACTCATAAATGACAGAATTTACATGCAGGTTTCTACATTGCAACAACAGTTACAGTGTGTTCCCATTCAGGAGTGTTTTCACACAGCATTCTTGCTTTTAAAACTGCTAAAGGGAATGTGGTAGGGAGCAGAATGTGGGCATCTTTTTTTATTATTATTATTATTATTATTATGGTCCCTCTTTATATTAGGTTGTCTTAAGTACTATGTACCATTTGATACAATGTACATATTGTGTAAATATATGTTGTTGCATCACATTAAATTGCCTGCATTTAATTACATTTGTAGTTACACTGTTAACTTTATCCCCAACCCTTACCCCAAAACCTAACTCTAATCCCTAAGCCTAACCTTACCTTTACTCCTAAACCTACCTGTTGCTCAACCTCAGAGCAGAAAATGTGGGCATATTGCAGAAACAAGCTGTAGTTACACAGTAAGTACATAGTCTTGTATGTATTTAATGTTAGTACTTAGTAGTTAAGGCGGCCTAATATAAAGTGTCCATTATGATTTTTTTCCTCATTGAACTTGAATTTAACTAGTCTTTTTAAAATGACGATACACTGGAAAGATAATCACAAAGGTTAAATGTGCCCAGAAAAACGACGATACACTGGAAAAAAAAATAAATCACAAAGGCTAAATGTGCCCAGAAAAAGATGTTACAGAAAACATCGCACTTCAAAATAAAGTATTTAGTCACACTTAAAAAAAAATTATTGCGTAGATAGAAAAATATCTGTATCACTTTACAATAAGGTTCCATTAATTATCATTAGCTAACTACATTAGTTAACATGAACTAACAATGAACAATACTTTTACAGCATTTATTCATCTTGGTTAATGCTAATTTCAACATATAGGAATATATTTTTATATCAAAAGTCAGATATGTTAATATTAGTTAATGCACCATGAACTAACATTAACAATGAACAATTATATATTTGTGCACTAACATTAACAAAGATAAATACATTCTGAAAAAAAAATATTGCTTATTGTTTGTTCATGATACCATAAAGCATTATCTAATGTTAACGAATAGAACCTTATTGTAAAGTGTTACCTATTTATAAAACCAAGTGGCTTCTGCAAACAATGCAGGATCTTTTCTCTGAACTACTTTTTCACTTTTTTTGATTACTTTTAGCCAAGTGTTCCCAAGGTAATTTCTAGTGGATGTATATAGTAAGTTCCCCTGAAATAAATCACATTTGGACATGCTCTACAAAGTTTGACAACCAGAAGTGTCCAAATACAATACTTTTTTTAATTATTTGTACAAATGTATTTTTGTAAAATGTTTTGCTTCAAAGTCTGTTTGTGCTATATTTATGTGAAATAAATGTCACTTGGTTTGGTATTTGTTATCTAATGCAAATATGTTCATACATTTTTTTATTATTTTTTTAATATAATTGTCTAAAACTTTTTTGGAGTCACTGTAAGAAGTTTTATATATATATATATATATATATATATATATATATATATATATATATATATATATATAATATGAATAATAAATGTATTTTTTTTAAATAGCACTGACAGAATACAATGCAAGTACACATCATGTGTGAATGCCCCCTAACATGTTTATTTAAAAAGAAAAAGTGCTATTGAATGCTGTTCAAAGCTCCTGTAATGGGAAGTAACCCGTGGCCTAAATATTTGTTAACCTGAGGTGGTGATGAATGCTCAAGCACATGATGTTAGTGGCTGTTCTGAAACCATGCTGACAGCAGTCATTAGTTTAAGCCACGTCCCAGAAACGGTTACCATGAATAGGACAGTGAATCGTAATTTTTTTTTTTTTTACCTCTTCTCTAAATAGTGTAAAAAAGCATGTTCATGTTATTAACGCAGCAGTGCTGGTCCCCTGTAAACAGTGTTATTTTGTTGTTAATCTTACTAATGATATCCCAAAAGGATGCCTGTTTTATTCTACTCGGGCTTCCAGCAGGGCTCTCTATTAAGTAGAAGAAAGCTGCTTCTGAGACAAACAAATTTATTGCTGAAAAGCAGAAACTGACCCATAATGAGCCCATAATTTTAGAGGAACATCAAAAGAAATATTAGCATGTTTTCCACTCATATTAATGTTCTTTTAGTTCATAACATTACCACACACACACTGTTACCGCTACCTTCTTAGCTCTAGTTATATCCAAAATTATAATTCTACTGGACAACTTGGCATTACTCTATTTATAAATTAAATATATATTAATTTCTTGAAAGCTCAAATTGTGAAATGCTGTAAGTATCTATTCCTTGATCCTCTAGGCCCTGCAGTCACCACTTTTTATGTTGTACTAAACAAGATTTGTTCAGCAGGTACATTCGTTCCCTGGCGTTTGAGTTCTATCAGTGTTAAGGCCTGTCAGATAAGTGAGTAAGTGCTGTTATTAGCTGACTTCAGACCTGGCTTTTTGTCAGCTTCACTACTCCCCCAGCATCAGGTCTAGAGACCATACTATCTCAACTATTCATCTCCATCATCTGCTTGCCCACAATCCTCTCTCTTACTCTCACGCTCTCTTAATAATAAACATCATTGCAACATGCCATCAGAGTATTTTGCCAACCTAAAGTGTTTTGGCTTTTAAAACCAGCCTGACAAGCTTGTGACATCACTGAAAAAGCTTAAAGATGTGCTCTTGCCCTCTCGCTCGAGACTCTGTCTCTCTCTCTGTCGCCTCAGCTCTCTCAGAAGGTCTATCCTCAGACAGAGTGTTAACCTTAGCTTTGTAAGCCTTGATTTGGGGACAGTAAATCCCCAGTTGTGGGCATCCTCCAGCCTGCTACTAATGACACAGAGTCTACCCTTTATATTGTTAGTTGTTAGTGCTCTGAGTTGATTTGAAGCTGCTGTCTGTTGTCCCCCTACTTTGGCTTTATTATTGTGAAAGGAAAGTTAAAGATGATGTCATTAGCCTTGACCTTGTGAAATAACAGATCAAAACTTGCAGCTAGGCTAACCAGAGATAGCCTCGGCATATGATGAACCACGGCATAGCTTCAATGTGCTGTTAACCGCTGAGGATTAAAGTGGTTCCTGTTGGAGTACTCATGAGTCATATGGGTGATGCTCATCTAAGGTTTAATACCAGGCAAGTGCAGAGTTTCTGAAATAAACAAATCTAAATCTAAATGAAATCAATAACTGAGTCACTCGAATATCATCAAAGCATCTGCTTTGTGTATTTACAAACACTCGGTACACCATACTTGCATTGCAAGCAAATATGAACATAAATGCAATCAACATTTATAACAGTTATAACAAAGAAAATCCAATACACTCACTTGTTCTGGCAATGTTGTGTAATGATTCACACGTGAACATAAACATCAAAACTTATGATACTCTGCATAAATAAAAACAAAATTCTCATGACACTATCATTATGAAGATTATATCATTCTGATACTTGTCTATTATGAAGAATTTTGTGAAGTGAGTTTCTGTCTTCAATGTAATTACTATTTTAGTGTAATTTAATGTGTACAATAGGAACACAATATGAACATTATTTGTCAGTAACACATTCTACATTAAATAACATTCAAATCAAAACAGCCTTGATTTCAAACCTACACCCCTAACCAGTAAATATGCATCCTCTAACTTACACTCTTAAACTTCCCCAAAAGCTCCCCTCTCCAATTGTGCTAAAAAAATGCCTTCCAAGCCCCATTTTTTTAGACATAATTTAGTAATTGGTATACAGTATGAGCTGGACTCTCAGTCAAAAGTTAATTACAGCAGAGCTGGACCAAGGAACATTTAGTAAGCTGGAAATTACCTGAGATCACTCAGGAGGTCCTCACGCCAACCCTGTCCTATAGTGTTTGTCTACTCTAAGACCCATACACGGCCTCTCATGTCTCCAATGAGTCAAAGTTTTGACCCTCACAGACGTACTGAAGCCGGACTTCTTATTCCGCAATCATTCGTACCGTGTGTATCAATAAAGCTAAAGCCATACACAAATCACAATTCTGCGCCAAGACTGCGTCCGCATCCCGATTGATCCCCCTAAGATACTGCTGACGCTTTGAAGTGCAGACTTGAAAGGACTACAGTGAGTGCAGCGTGAGATGGTGAGCAGTAAACAGTGATTATGTACAGATTAATGAAGCTGAACCAATGCTGACAGCACTCAGCCTCAGGACAGCAGCCACAGTCAGTATGTTCAATAGCACCACTTAGATACATCTGGCCATATCTGAGCACACCTGCAAGATTTACTTAATCAATCAGCAAGTCCATGCATGGCTAAAAAGAGGTAACAGAAAGATATCCAGTCCATGTGACTAATTGTGGTCCATGTGACTTGCAGTTGTGGAGCAACTCAAGAAAGCTTGCATTTAACATTAATGCTTTGAATAAATGATAAACTATAGAAAATTATCTGAACTGCTATTGATAAATGTTTAATGCATATTTATTTATATACATTATATGACATCACGGCATGTTTTGCCTCAAGAAATAAAATCACTGTTCAAAGTGTCTGGAGTTAAGATCATAGAGGTAACATCAAATGCAGACTTTAATGGAAGTCAAATCCAAAGATTCCTCAGAGCTAGAAGTTGGACTTAATTTTTTTTTTTTATCAAGATGCTGAATTTAAAAAAAAAGAGTTAATGATACAGTATGTTGGCAGGTAACTACCACCTACACAGTACAGGAGAAAAAAATTGAAACACTTAAACCCTTGTAATAAAGCCCAGCTATACATTGTTGCATTTACATTACAATTAGACATTAACTTAAAGGCTCAGATTTGTTTCACATACATGTGAAATATTGTATTGCCTTGGATCCAGTACAGTTCTTTCTGTGCATCAATATAATATTATGTTTTTCTGTGTTCCCTCTGCAGTGTCTGCCCAGATCCTAAAAGCCAGCCTGGACACAATGGAACGCCATATTCAGAGGCTGGAGAATGACATCCAGAATTTCCCCAAGACCGTTGAAAAGCAGGATAAGTTTGTGGAAAAAATGTCTATATCCTTTGAGTACAATTACAAACTTTTTTGGTTGGGTGTGTTCTACTGTCCATGTACATGCTAAGCCCATACAAGCGGGTTTGGCATTGTGTGTTTTAATCCAATGATGGGTCACATAAGTTTTATTTCCGAATGGGCTGTGATCAGTAATGTAATGGCATTATAGAGGGACTGTACATCTTGAGGAATTGATAGGCTGTCTCAAAGTGAGATGTTTATCATCAGTCTCCTCCTCTGGCGAGCTCTCCAAAGGGAGTTCATCCTTGGAGCTATTTATGCAGCATTACTCCTCTTTCTCCCCAAAGACTCTAATGGAATGCTCCTTAGCCATCTATACTTATCACCCCATGCACATTTTTGATCTCCTAACTAGCCACAGGCCCCCACTCTTGAACTGTCTTAGGGGTATCAGCTCTCAAAACACCTCTCCCATTTCGATAACAGAATAAGTTTGCTCGCTACCCTCAAATTAATTTAGATGCCACAGCACTTCTTATATCAAGAGTAAGGAAGTTAGACAGTTGTTTGACTTTTCATTTTTGACACGCAAATGTTTATGCATGGCAAAAGAGAGCTGGCGTGAAATTGTGCTGATTTAGGGAAGTTGTTTTTTTCCACTGGTTTTCTGTTTCGAGTGACGGCCTGACTTTTATATTCCCACTGGGGTTCCTGCCGTTCCTCAGCGGTGTTATTAACTATGAGTAAGAACCATATATCAATGACTTATCAAGTCTGAGAGACTTCCCATATGTTTCCCCAAGCACAGGAAAGACAGCAGTTAACCTTATTTTAGCTCTTTGTTCACAAGCTTAACATGAGATTTATGTGGAGCTTACCCTGCACTTTGGGTGGCATAAGAGTAATAGCCCCAGCACCCAGTAAAATCTGCACAGAATCAAAGAGATCTGCTTAAGTTTGTATGACTTAGGAACAATGAGATTCACTTGCCTGGAGTGCAGCACAAAAAGCAAGCCAGAATACCTCTCTGGCCTCCGTGACAGTATTGATTAGCAGGACTCTGGAAGGATTGGAACTCGAGTGAGGGGAAATGGAGAGGTGAGGATTCACTGCTGCAGCGTCAAGGCCCAATGGTGTCTCTAGAGAATTGTAAAAGCCGGGCAGGCCCTGAGTGTAAACATGGCCACATCTCGTCCCTGTCTCAACTGATCTGTCATCAGAGCCAGCAAACAGCATGAACTGAATACAGTCACATCCATTTGATGATTCAAGTGTTTTTTTTTAGCACGAAGAAAAAATAAAAGAGAGCTGTGGCTGAAAGAAAGCGACTCCGCCTTCATTGTGCACCAGTCGTGATTCGTTTTCAGAGGTGTCAAAGCCTGACTGCAGAGATGCTGACTGACAGCACGTTCAAACACAGCTGTGGCAGCTCTTTTGTGGATGACAGGGCAGACATTGTCACAGAGTTAAAAGAAGTCTGAAAACAGTTTCACTTGGCCATTGTGGACAGCAGGGTAGATGTTATTGAGGGAGTGATTGAATTTGTGAATGTGGAAATGTGTCTGTGTGTGGGCAAATGTATTTCCTGCTAGCCGCACACCATTGCTCTCCATAGCAACAGGCTTCTCAGTTCCTTCATTATGGGTTTGACCTCAGGTTGACCTTTTGACACATAACTGGGGTGAAGACACAGTATTTTAGAGTCACAGTAAAGGAGATGTTTTAAAAACATTCACAATTAACGGGGAACTGATTTGTGTGAAAAAGGGAAAAGATATATGTAGCCTTTTTACAGTGTGTTTTTTGCCTGTAGATACTCATCCAAGTCACACTACTCCAGGTGGGCACTGTCAGAATCTTCAGGTTTTCTTCCTTTGTTATGAACTGTGAGATCTGTGATATATAATCTACACTGAAATCACTCAACTTTTTTTTTTTTTTACTCTTCTGCTCTAGGGAGACCCGACACAATACGATTGTGGTGTTTCATATGCAGAACATTTGTTTCTTTTCAGTTTTCATGGCAGCTCAAACAGCAGATTTAGAGCCCTGCCAGTGAGATAGGAGGGGAGAATGAACTAGTATGCACCAAATTTTATGAGATAAAAAGCCATTAACTATAGAGTGAGGGAGAGAGCGATTTAAGAATTTAACCTAGGTAGGAGTCAGCTTTTCTTTTTTTGGGGGGTGTGGAGGGGGGGGGGGGGGGGTGTAATAATTGCGGTACACATTTCATACCCCTCAGAAACTGTGGAGGTGACATTTTGCAATATTAAAAAATCTCATCAAATGTGGAAATATTGTATTAGATTCACATTAAGGTGCTTAAGACTCTGGAACAAATATGCATTTATTAGCTTACATGGCAATGCGAGTTGATATATTGATCCATTAAATAGAAATGAGTGTGGCACCAAATCAGTTTGAAAATTCACTGAGCACACTGTGGCAAAAGTGAAATAAACTCTTGATATGAAATTGGGTTCGGTCGAATAAAGGAATTTTCTTTTATTACAGACTGTTCAATATTCCCTCATACCGGTAGTCTGGCAATATGAATATGTATGCATGAGAGTATGTTTGTCTCAGGTATTAGGTAAGCTATGGGAAATGAGTTGCAGATACAGTGTGGATATTTTGAAGAATAAAATTGACTTGCATATACTTTATTTAAAGCATGTTTAGTGCTAAGGAACTCCATGCATCATAACTCACTACCTGTTAACATTTTTTTTTTTTTTTTCAATGTAAATATTTCCACATTCTCTAGAGAATATTATCTGCTGCTTGCACTGCTAAATAATATCCTCATAAAAGCATTCACAGTCAGGATGGGGAGTTTTTCATTTCATTAATGCATTTCATAAACACATACACCATCATACATTAAAAACATTATTATTATTTCAGTCCTCAGCTCTAAACTGATATCAATAACTGATGAAAAGCATGCAGAATAGCTTATACCCACAACCCTTATTGTTATAAATGCTTTATTTTTTCACCATTACTTTAATGTATGCAAATGACTGAGTGGGGTGTTTATTCAGCAGTTTAGTGATATCTATCTATCTGAATTAATGGCATCCCATAAAGGCTTTTAAATGAACTTGTGGCCCCTGGAGAGCTTTAACTCAGTGGGGGGACAGTGCTGGTGGTGTGGATGATGCCGCTGGTGGCCTGCCTGGGGACCAGGCGTACTGGCAGCTTAATGGAGAGCGGAAGGTTTGCAGCAGTGTTTTGCACCCATACTGAGCTTTGATATATGAGGGGTCCTGTCTAATAGATCTTGCTCTGCTGTAATTCAGTGTGCTGATATTTAACTTAACCTTTGTGCTATCTAGAGACTGAAAAACACAAGTCAGCTGGCCATTTTTCCCTCATCACCTATCTAATAGCACATAGTATGCAGGAGCAGTGAAGTTTGAATTAATATAGTGATGTGTTAAAGAAGCACTTCTGCAATTTCTAATTTCCCTGTGCAAACCATTATCAATGTTTTAAACATTTCTTAGTAAAAAAAAATGCTCTTAACAAAATGATTTCCTGAGGCAATTAATAAATTAATTAATTGTTAATGGGAAGTTGACATTTAATACATTTGGACATGCGGTACTCCAACTAAAACTATTTTAAACAGCATGTTCCTTTATTTTATAATTACTATGCATGCATCTTTTAGAACCTCAAATTAATTGAGATCATTTATGGAATATTTTTGCTTTCAAAAATTAATGTGTCACACCACAGGACAATTTAAAATGAACTAGTGAAAGTAAAAATTAGTTTAAAAGAAATTGTTTGTACAAAAATGAACATTTTTCAATAATTTACTCACCATCATGTCTTTCCTAACCCATATGGCTTATATATATATATATATATATATATATATATATATATGTATATATATATAAACTCAATTTATATTCTGTATTACAAAAAAAATTTCATATGGGATTGCAATGGCATAAGGGTGAGTAAATTCTGACAAAATGTTCCTTTTTTTTGGTGAAAATTTTGAACAAATTTAAGGTAATTGTGACCAGTCAGAGGACCTAAAATACGCACCTTACTTTATACATTCACATTTATTTAAGCTGAAATATTTGTATTGCCAAAAAAAAAAAAATATATATATATATATATATATATATATATATGTTATATGTCATAATATAAATGTAGTAGTGCTTTCAGTTGATATTTTTTTTAATCGTGATTAATCGTATATTTTTTTGTATAATAGTGATTAATTGCAGAACATTGGTTGCATATTCATTGCAATGGGCATTAAATCTCTTTAACTCAAATCCTCCACAATATTAATCTGCCAGTAGGCTGTGGCTATACACTTTGCTACAGCAATCGTGAAGCTGCTGTCATGATTCATGTCAGAGGGTTAACATCAGCGTCGAGCTCCTCTTTAAATGCACTATGAACAGTGCTTTAAAACAAAGACGTCTCATTCTGCATTTTTGTGATAGTTAAGATTTGATGTGCATCTGTAGTAATGAATATCTTACATAGGCTGAAAAATACTTGATTTATACCACAAGTTCCAACTGGGCTTGTTTTGTACATCAAATAGCACAAAAAGCTCCTTTCTTTATCATTATATCACTGACAGGGAGGCGCTGTCAGATATTCTTTTATTTTTAACAACCTCGCAGTTGTTATCTCAGTTATCTCCTCTATCTTAAGAGAGTATAACAGTCAACTTGAGTTTTACAACTGCCCATAGAGTTTATAGGATGCCATGTTATGATGTTTTATGCTAAGCTTGTAGGGTCTCTTGGTAGAAGGGTTCTGGGGCTGTCTGTTTGTGGCACGTGCGTCAGTGTAATGACTCTGGGTGGACACATTACAAAGGATCCGCCCCTCACACCAGTGTTAATACTGTATTAACGGAAAAAGCATTAATCGTGATTTAGAAAAATTAACACATTAAACTTTTTTAATTAATCACATGTGTTAACGTATTAATTCTGGTAGCTCTAAAAAATAGCAAAACAAAACCGCAGTCATTGTGCTTCACAGATGAGATAAAGGTTTTTAATTGTTTTATATTCTTAAGTAATTATGTGTGAATGTGTGTATAAATTACTAAATCACATATTTTTAAAATGCAATGTGTCCCCTTCACCTGCCAAGCTGTAAACATACAATTCAGCTGAGAGGGTGCAATTTATGAAAATACTCCCTGAAACTTTGCTCTTTATTGTGGCTCTCTTTGAAATGCCTATAAACAAATCATGTCTAGTAGCTGCAGAATACAATGCCTTGTTAGACAGAGGAAATCACCAGTCAGGCTGGTCATTTTATAGAAAAATGTTTGATTTACTTGTTTTCTTAACCTCTCCATTCCAAGAAGCATGCATTGGACTAGGGTTAATTTTGGCTTCATTACGATACCAGTCCTGGTACTAACCTGATACTATCTTGATACTTAGGCAACAGATAAAAAACCTAACCCTTTTTTTATGAAATTGCAGTTACAGTGCGATTAATTTGATTAAAAATAACACGTTAAAAACATTTACACAATTAATATCAATGTCCCCTGACCATAATAAGGAAGATTCCTGAGAAATGTAAGCTTGTAGTACCACCTGTTTACACCAGAGGGCAGTAAGTGAAACTTCAGCGGTATGGGCAACATGCAGTTTACAGTTTACAAAACAACCCTTCAGCAGGCAGCACAACACAAACATGCATTACGTTCTTGCGTCACTTGGAGCGCAAATTTGAACTAAGGGATCTCAAGATGTGTTCTAAGAATGAAACTAAATTTAACTTGACACAGTAACCTAAAAATGTTATGTTTACGACGCAACGCACCCTAGAAGCTACGCAAGCATCTTTCTGACGCATGTGTACATTTACGGTCCTTAAACAAGCCCTCATAATAAATCTGAAACTGATTGACAAATTCACTTGCAGCATGGATTGCTGTGAACTGTATGCCAATGATTGACTTTTTGTATTATCTTATGAATGATTAACTCTTCTGCCATAAGAATGTAATGCATTTGAATTATCTGAATATTATATATATATATATATATATATATATACACACACTCACCTAAAGGATTATTAGGAACACCTGTTCAATTTCTCATTAATGCAATTATCTAATCAACCAATCACATGGCAGTTGCTTCAATGCATTTAGGGGTGTGGTCCTGGTCAAGACAATCTCCTGAACTCCAAACTGAATGTCAGAATGGGAAAGTTGTTGGTGCCAGACGGGCCGGTCTGAGTATTTCACAATCTGCTCAGTTACTGGGATTTTCACACACAACCATTTCTAGGGTTTACAAAGAATGGTGTGAAAAGGGAAAAATATCCAGTATCCGGCAGTCCTGTGGGCGAAAATGCCTTGTTGAAGCTAGAGGTCAGAGGAGAATGGGCCGACTGATTCAAGCTGATAGAAGAGCAACTTTGACTGAAATAACCACTCGTTACAACCGAGGTATGCAGCAAAGCATTTGTGAAGCCACAACACGCACAACCTTGAGGCGGATGGGCTACAACAGCAGAAGACCCCACCGGGTACCACTCATCTCCACTACAAATAGGAAAAAGAGGCTACAATTTGCAAGAGCTCACCAAAATTGGACAGTTGAAGACTGGAAAAATGTTGCCTGGTCTGATGAGTCTCGATTTCTGTTGAGACATTCAGATGGTAGAGTCAGAATTTGGCGTAAACAGAATGAGAACATGGATCCATCATGCCTTGTTACCACTGTGCAGGCTGGTGGTGGTGGTGTAATGGTGTGGGGGATGTTTTCTTGGCACACTTTAGGCCCCTTAGTGCCAATTGGGCATCGTTTAAATGCCACGGCCTACCTGAGCATTGTTTCTGACCATGTCCATCCCTTCATGGCCACCATGTACCCATCCTCTGATGGCTACTTCCAGCAGGATAATGCACCATGTCACAAAGCTCGAATCATTTCAAATTGGTTTCTTGAACATGACAATGAGTTCACTGTACTAAAATGGCCCCCACAGTCACCAGATCTCAACCCAATAGAGCATCTTTGGGATGTGGTGGAACGGGAGCTTCGTGCCCTGGATGTCCATCCCACAAATCTCCATCAACTGCAAGATGCTGTCCTATCAATATGGGCCAACATTTCTAAAGAATGCTTTCAGCACCTTGTTGAATCAATGCCACGTAGAATTAAGGCAGTTCTTAAGGCGAAAGGGGGTCAAACACAGTATTAGTATGGTGTTCCTAATAATCCTTTAGGTGAGTGTATATATATATATATATATATATATATATATATATATATATATATATATATATATATATATATAAAAAAAATTTAAATATTTAAAGATAACTGTATAATTATTTCAACATTATATTAACTATGTATAATTATTTCAACAAATTTGTAATTGATTGACAGCCCTAATATATATATATATATATATATATATATATATATATATATATATATTATGCTGGAGGCCAAAAGTTTGGAATAATTTACAGATTTTGCTGTTTTGGAAGGAAATTGGTACTGTAATTCACCAGATTGTCATTTAACTGATCTCAAAATATAGTCAGGACATTACTGATGTAAAAAAAACAGCAGCATCACTATTTGAAAAAAGTAATTTTTGATCAAATCTAGACAGGCCCCATTTCCAGCAGCCATCACTCCAACACCTTATCCTTGAGTAATTGTGCTAAATTGCTAATTTGGTGCTAGAAAATCACTTGCCATTATATCAAACACAGTTGAAAGCTAGTTGGTTCGTTAAATGAATCTTAACATTGTCATTGAATTCTACCCGCTCAACACCAGTTTCATGTACAACAGCAAAGAGAAGACTCAGGGGTGCAGGCCTAATGGGAAGAATTGCAAAGAAAAAGCCACTTTTGAAACAGAAAAACAAAAAGAAAAGGTTAGAGTGGGCAAAGAAACAGACATTGGACAACAGATAATTGGAAAAGAGTGTTATGGATTTTAACTCCATTGAGCTTTTGTGGGATCAGCTAGACTGTAAGGTGTGTGAGAAGTGCCCGACAAGACAGCCACATCTATGGCAAGTGATACAGGAAGCTTGAGGTAAAATGTCACCTGAGTATCTGGACAAACTGACAGCTAGAATGCCAATGATCAGCAAAGCTGTCAATGCTGCACGTGGAGGATTTTTTGATGAGAACCCTTTGAAGTAGTTTAAGAAGTTCTGAACATTTTGTTTTTTAAATTTTAATAGTAATTGTTCATGTTATTAATGTCCTGACTATACATTGTGTTCAGTTGAATGCCACTTTGGTGAATAAAAGTACCAATTCATTTCCATAAGCGCAATATCTGTACATTACTCCAAACATTTGGACACCAGTGTATACATAATTTTTTATAAAAAAATACAAAAAAGAAAAGAAAAAAGATGTACAACAGAGCTTTACAGTATTAATGAAAACATTAAATGAAAACAAACATTACCTGAGGCAAAAGGCTGAATCACAACATGCTGATGTTCAGTACACTTGCTTGTGAGATATTGCTTACAGATAATAATACTAATAATATAACCATTTAATATTATATTATTGTTACTTTGAGTAATATTGTGACTGCTTTGAATAATAAACTTTAATACAGTAGTAATATTTTTTTTATGTTGTAATGTCTTTTATTTCAAGCAATCAGTTGAATAGAGCTCTCATTTCAGTGGGACTTTTATTTTGAAAGATGTTTGAAGTTCTTCCTGTATAGGGTTTGTTATATCAAGATTCCTGCAACTTGCGAGCTTAAATCTCCAAGTTGCAATGGAGAAAGAGTTCATTTGAGAGTTCACAGCCATTTATACACTAAACACACTGATCTGTGGCTACTATTGGACACACTGCATGAAAATCAAGCATTAGCAGTGTGTGTTGCGTTTGTGTGTGTGTATTCATGTGCGTGCCTGTGTGTGTGTGTGTGAAGGAGATGACAGGGCAGAGTGGCGCCTCTTATCCATGCTCTGGCTATTTCATTAAATGACATCGTTCTGCTGTTGAATGTCACACTTGGCCATATAGAGGCTTTTTGATTATTATTTTCAAATGGTCTTTGATTTTATCTCAAAACTTACATAACATTACATTTTGGCAGTTACAAATGGCAGTATAATTTATTATGGTACCGAAATTAACAACATGATTATAGCTTTAAATTTTTTGGTGTTGCGATATTTCATTAGTATCGGTATACCGCGCAACCCTACATTGGACTGACTATATGTAGACTGACAGAGTGTACCCGCATAAACAAACATGCTTTGAGAGAGAGAAATATCAGAGTCCATTGTTCTATTGTGCACTTATGTATTTTTTGTTGAAAGGCTGCAGTTGCCGTTCTGGTTTTAGAGTGCGGACCAGTGCACAGCGGGACGGTATAACACTTGATTCCAAGCATTACAGCTCTTACTTGTTGTAGTTTTCTGGCACACATTTTTGCTGTGTGTTTTAAAACCTGCTGTGGAAATACAGTTCCCTTTGCTTTAGGTAGCAATGTTTTATAAGTTGGTTGGAGCTGAAATACTCATGAGTGCTGCATGAGAACATTTCATCTGCCTGATGTAAATCACAAATCATATACGGTTTCTTGGAAAGCTATGTTTGTGTGACTTTGTGAAGCATATGTAAATTAAGGTGAGGAATGATCAGCACAGATTATTATTTTACCTTTGTGTATGAAGCTGATAATGAATTGATGACAATGTGTTTGCAGCAGTCTGCACAGCTATTCTACCTCCACTCTCTGTTTATTCCTTTGCTTAGTCTCAAACCCCTGTTAATTATGGAATTAGGTCACTAGAATGTGGTGGCATTCTCCACTGGTAATGTTTACCTCAGAATATCTCTCTACGTCTCCCTCTAGTTGTAGTGAAATTTACGTAATAATAATAGTGAATTAATCACCATTTGCATCTTCAGTCTTTCAGTAAAATAGAAACTGATATAGAGCCAGTCTAATGAAAACAGCAGTGATTGATTTGGGCCACATCTTCGACTTCCTTCCCATGCCCGGTGTTGTTTATTCAGGGTGAGTACAGTGGTTACAGAGAATCTGCATTGTTCAGCAACAATAGCTAACTTTTATCTGACACGTCACTGGAGACATTAAGATTTTAATGAATATGTTCCTATTTGTAAAACCGGTCACAATAATAAATGCAATTCCGGTAATGATAGTTATAAAGAAAACAAAGGCTGGAGTCTGAGCAGAAAAAAGACTTGGCTCTCACGTCTGTGATTATGTTGCCGTTGCCCACAGATTCATGTTTATTGGGAAATGGCATCCAAACCATGTGTTTTGTGTGATAGCATTTTGCCTATGCTAATGCACTTGATTGCCTTGATGTGTAGTGGGGTGAGGGAGTCTCAGCACGAACAAGAGAGGCTCGATAACTGCCTCTTCAAATCCCATCCTTAAAGCTTCCGCCATCCAGCACAGCCCTCCACGGTTTAGAGAGGAGGCTGCATTTGTAAAGCCACGATTAGAAGGGTATTTAATGGAACATCAGTGCCACTCATGCAGAATGATGCTGATTGTTAAAGTGCTGTTTTGCTTTGGCCATGTGTAGTATTATTGTTGTGTTTAATTGATTGACTTGACATTTGGGAATGAGTTTTATAAGAATAATTCTAATGGAAGCTGGAACCAGGGGTAAAATAATAATAAAAACAACAACAACAACAACATTAAAACACCAATGATTCAATGTCACGAGCAGGCTAGAGGAAAATCCCAAGTCTAGCATCCCTGCCAAACCTTGTTGTCTATATCTCCAATTCTTCACTCTCAGCAATGGTTGTGTGATGGTATGGTATTTATTTGGAGAGTTTTCTTTTAATGAAAGTAGAGTTTATTCCTTTTGTGGTATAACAGAGAGGCCCCATCTTCATCACTCAGATATAAACCTGCAGACTGTTCATCAGCACCTCTCATTTTACAATCCCCAAAAGCAGAGGCATACAGTTGAAATCATTCTGATCCATGCTTTGGCTGTTTCCACACTCAAGGGCTCTGCTGGGCCTCACCAACCCCAAGTGTAATGAAAATTACACTTTGAAAAAGATTGAGCATATTTCTGCAATCGTATTTCGTATATAAAATGTATGTGATTGCCTGACCTGATTTTTCATAGTTGTTTTGTCTCAGTCAGTCAAGAAAAGTCTCTATGCGAGTTGTCATTAAGCGTGTGAATTCTCTGGAAATTCCACAATCAGTGTCTCGTTATGAGGGGGAAAACTGGAGCTGATTTGGCAGGTCCATTAACCCAGAGCTTAGGGCTGACTTGGCCACTAAGACTGAGGCTGACAGGCATACTACTCCCAGTGTGGAGGTGAGAGCCTTCAACCAACGCTCTCTCTCTCTCTCTCTCTCTCTCTCTCTCTCTCTCTCTCTCTCTCTCTCTCTCTCTCTCTCTCTCTCTCATTAATGAAGGGGAGTCAACATCTTTCCTCATCTGCTATATAACATCATCCCATAGGATAGAAATCACAAATGAGTTCTCTTTATTATATCAATTGTTTATCCTAGATAGCAATATGATTAAAATGATAAGCAAATTGAGACACTTGCTCAAGTCACCGGCTTCTGAGAATTAATTCTTCTGAGATAAAGATTCCAGTAATTTCACGTCTAACTCTTCAAGAGTTTCAGAATATCAACAATATCTCAAATTGATTAGCCAGAATACCAAAGTCTGAAATCAAATGTCAGAGATTTTCCTATGTACTTATCATTAACATTTCTTATAAACACATTTCTTAGACCAAATTGTCTGAACTATACTGTCCACATTTATTGAAAAGCACTATGCTTTTAAGGTATTTCAACTAATTAGTGACTTTTTTTTTCTCCTGAGGAATTTTAGGAGAAAAATCTGGGACAAGCTTTATATTTCCAGGTTATAATATTCCATCTTGTGGTTTTACTTTTATTTATTTATTTTATTAAATTAACAAGTTGCTTTTTTTTTTTTGGTTATCAATATTATGCCACAAATGCTGTCAATCAAGCTTAATGTTTATGGAACCTATAACATACCTTTAATTAAACATAAATAACTTGTTTATGTCTCCTGAGCTCTTCGTGGTAATCAAATTTGCCTTGGAGATCTCCAGAAAATAATGAAATGTGAAGTGTGTGTAGATTTACATGTGAAGAATAGTTCCATCCAAAATCTGATGGTCTATATTAGGCTACGTTCCATTTAATGGATGGCATACAGTATTAGGTGTACAAAATTAAAAAAAAAGCTGAAAGCACATTTATAGAGCTGAAAGGCCTATATATATTAGTCATATATGACGTGAGATTCACCATCGTCTTCCAGTCCACCAGGTTTTGAATTAAATTTTTAGCTGATGTTTTTGAAATTCTGTACTAGATAACATGGAAGGAAATGAATTAAAAAAAAAAACGGATTTTAGGCAAATTTCAGGAAAATATCATGATTCAAATAAAAAATTCTGGTCTGGCTGTGTTAATTTCCAAAGACACAATCTTATGGCAGTCATATTTTATATTAAATGTGTCCTTTATAGCGTTCTGCCCGCACCATTTAGTTCTGTTCTCATTTCTGTTATTAGTCCTCTGCAGTACAGAGGCCAGTTAAATGCCTCTGTAATTGAAGGACACACATTTAATGTACAACCAGCTCCGGCCGTATTACTTGCTATATTACTAATTGCTGTGGCATCTTGTGTTTGTATGAACGCTGGGTTGTTTTCTACTCTCCCTAAGGGGAAAATAAACAGTCCCTGAGTCGTACATCACCATCCCTGAACTCCTTGAAACCTTTTATCACTTCAAGAGAGAGAGAGAGAGAGAGAGAGAGAGAGAGAGAGAGAGAGAGAGAGATGGCCTATCTAGTTATCATATTTGAATGCACTCAATCTGAGAGAGAAACAGACAAAGTGAGAGATAACGAGAAAGAGAGAGAGAGAGTCCCTGTTGGCTTGAGGACTTTGGCAAGGATCCACTGAGAGCACTCATCCTCTGGAACTTTGTGTTTTTCCTCCAGTTGGTACTTCATTATAACCAGTGAAGACTCTGGCTTAAAGCTGGGTAATAGACGCAGAGCTTCCTCTGCTCATTTGTCATGGGCCTGTGGGTTTGAGGCAAAGCACTCAGCACTTGTTGCTCCTTGCTAATCCCACTGTAGACACTGACACGCTCTTCTGCGCTTTTCCAACTCACCCACCGTCATGGCTGGTAATTTTACTTTCATTTGATGTTTAAATGAAAAACCCATCCCCTCTTTGTTAAATTGCACCATTGCTGCCAAATTACTTTATCAAATGAAAATTTGGAGGGGGTAAGGAGAGAAGAAGGGGGAAAAACTTGCTGTTATATTATTAGCTTGAAAAGAGACAACAGCTCACATATGTATTTGTTTTAGAGAATGCCGATGTGCTAGATAATCAGAGCTGTGCATTGAGTATGTTTATGGAAGTATTGTGTTGCAGTACAGGATAAAGAAAAGATAAACACAGCCTCAGAGACCCTCTGCTGTGCCATCCTCTCTTTATATCTGTTTGCAGTAATGAGCATTATCTCTCAGCAGAAATGACTGTAAGGTGCTAAAAATAAATAGAAAGCTAAGTGTACTTTGTCCGACAATACACCGAAGATATACAGAGTCCAATGTTTGCCGTTTATTCCACTGCTCACTGTGAAATTTCCACCACTGCTACTATTTATTGTTCTTTATTGCATGTAAGTAGTACCAGGCCAAGTCTAATGCACCCAGGGGTGCTGGCTGATGAAAAGGCTCACAATATCATTAGAGAACTTGCCATCTTGCCAGATCAAAGCTAGGCTAAATTATAAATCAAATCAATTTCCAAACATTTCTGTTCATGTCTTACAGAGACCATGAAATCAAAAATAGATTTTTGTTGCAATTTTAAGCCTTATTATATACTGTACACTATTGTACTTAAAAAAAAAAAAGTTGACAAAAGTTTAGCAGATATACATATTTAAATCTGCAATCTATCTCTTGCAGGGTATATTGACTATGTTTACATGGACACCAGAAAGTGGCTGTATTGCGAGAAAGCAGCATTCTGGTTTACATGCACTGTATGAGCGGTGTACTCTTCACTCCCATATACATGCGGCTCTGTCAGTAAGCAGCTATTTCCATAGCAATGTAATTTCACCGTGCCGCTTGTGTAAATAATAAACATTGTATCCGAGGAAGACTTCACTATTTTATTCACCATTGCTTCGCTTTATTTCCAGATATTCCAGAGTTGTTGCTGTTTTTTTCCCTTAACTTTGCATCGCAACCTGCTGTGGAATTGCACTGCAATAGTGGGGTTTCCTTTCACATAAACCTCTGGGATTCCCTCAGTGTACAAGAACATTTACATAAATGTGAGGGACCAATAATATTTTACATTGGTGTGTATAAATGGGTCTAGTTATAGTGAATGTGCTTTTCCCACTGTACTACCAAAAACGTTGAATTCTCTCCACTGTGTTGACTTGTTTTTGGGCTCCATCCTATGATGTTTGTTGTCCGGTCCCTTCACGCACATGGGAACTCTTCAAAAAGCCATCAGAACACCACTTATGTGTTTCTATGACCACATTAAGCCACGTTCTCCGGGAAAAACCTGAATGTGTTAAATACTTTCTCTTGATCCCTTAAATGGCGTAAGGAAATTGGCATTCTGGTATACATGACATTTCAGAATGCCGCTTTCTTAAATGTATGTAAATGTGGTCAGTGTTGACAAATCTGTGATGTCACATCACAGATTTTTGTCAAATGAAATGCACACTAAAATAAGAATAACCCCCTCAGGTAATACCACCTGCAACCAACTAGCAGGTGACAAATCATGATTCATGGCTGTAATATAACTAAAGGCTATTCAATATGTTTTGCCAATTTCGACGAAAATATTAGTTGAAGGTTTTTTATTATTATTATTTTATTTATTTTTATTAGCTAACTCAATACCTATAGTTGCATTCTATAGTTTAACGATCTACATCCCCAACAAAAAATGCTATATTACAACTTGGGCTGGGATACTCATTAAATTCTGTGATTAATAGTTGATGTTTAAGGCTAATTCTGTTAAAGTAAATATATTTATGATTATATTTTAATGTACAATTTACAATGAGTAGTCGTGATTAATCACAGATTCACAGCCTTAATATTATATGGTATTTTTTTCAGGAGCTCAGGTTTCAAGATAGTGTTCTCATGTTGCTAAATGTTAATACATCTTTACTATTATTGATTGAAATAAATGATTATACTTTTTTTCAAATTGTTTGAATATTTTCTTAAAGTTTGTTGCATGTTTGTAGTAATTTTTAGCATTATTGTCAACTAAAATATGTTCGTAGACGACAACAATATGCCATTTTATTCAGAGTAAATTTAAGAAAACTAAAGAATATAATGTGGTGAAATATTTACAAATTTAAAGAAAATTTTCTTCAAAGTGCAAAAATATGACTAAAAATACTCTTTATTGTAAATTAGAATCAGTAGGTTTCAATTGGAAATGCAGTATGTCAACACAGGAGAGAAAACTACCATCGTGTAGTGATTTATTAGGGTTGTTAATGCTATTTTCATTCTAATGACTTCCTGCTGGATGAACAGCAAACAACTTCTCTCTATTAAAAAACTTAAAATATCACTTTCTCCTCTCTTTGATTGTGTTCATTATAGTCAAATTTCCATTTGTCTCCATGTCTATTCATATACCGTACTGTATGTAGACACAGACATAACATTTGCCAGATATATCGACTGAATTTGCCTATTGTTATGAACCAATTAGCAGCATTATTATGTAAATTCAGCTTGCTAATTAGCTTTTGTGTTCAAATTAATTATGATGTATAATGTCAGCATTGGTTCCTGCTTGCAGGGAGTCCGGCCCAGGTGGCCACTCTTGATTCTCAGTGAATAGGTGAAATGAAGTGTGTGCTGGAACTGATATCTGTTCTTGGTCATGTCCTTTGGATGTGGATCAGCGGATCTGTCATCTGATAGAGGAGTACGACATAGCCACTTCTAATTAAAATGAATTTCTGACAGACTGGAGCACTAACAGTTACAAACTGCAATCTGATGTTAATCAACAGGGGTTTATTCATTAATGTACTAAATTAGCCTCATCAATCACTCAGAGAGGGGCGGTGGGAGCGTTCAGAGCCTCTGTCCCATCACTGCATGTGTCTGCGGGACGAGTAGCATGAGACCGCCTCTGGACAATATACAGTCGCACATACACTCACTGGCATAGATATACATAACCCTTCTCAAGCTTATTCTAGCAAATGTTTCCTGAAATTTCACAAATATTAGTAATTTTGTTTTTCTGATAATGCTGTGATACTGCAACCTGTGTTGGTGTTTGCTTTGTGTTCAGTGAAGACAAAAATCTCTGTGTCCAACATGTGCGTGATAATTGTGCATTCTTGAAAATTTCTTAAAGTGTTTGTTTACACTTCTTTTTTTTTTTTTGGCTCATTAAAAGAAGACCAAACACAGCAAACTGCCCTCAGTGAAAATTTTGTCGATATTAAAAAATCCACTCAGCCCTGCCTGAGTGTTCAGTTGACTTCTTTGGATGTCTCAGATGTCTTTCACACTGTTTATCATACTATTGCAAACAGCATCTCATGAGTGCTTTCTCTCAAAACATTTCTGAGGGAAATAATGACTTTCTCAATGTGCGTTCTTTTGTGTTCTTACATTCTTGTTGATGTGTTCTACGTCATCTTCCACTGCTGAACTTCGATTTCAATCGCCAAGAGTGCAAGTACCAAGAACGCAGGAAATTACACACATGTGTCCTTGAAACCGAAGATGCATTGGATACTCAGTACTATGGTGGCAGACTAAAGAAGACTGGTGGCAGACTTTATCATTTTGTTTTTTCCTCAAGAGTTTCCCTCTGTAAGAAAAATTCTGACGGCTTGTGACAGACGTTATACTCCAACATTTTGTTTGTTTTTTTGGGCATCATTTATACATGTATAAATACAGTAATAAACATGGAGAAAATGTGCGTTTACAGACTTTATTCTTTTAACGTGTCACTAGTCCTACAAAACCTCATTCGTTTGATGATATTAATGCTGTCACTGCTGTGATAATGAAAGTAGGTTCTCTCATTGAATTCAAATGTGCTGTGAAGGCTAATTGTGAAACAGGAAGATCCCAGCACATCTCAAAGCTTTCAATAGATGCGTTCTATGTCCTCCTGTCCTTCCAAGTTCGTTCCTCCAATGTAGCAAGACTGGTCTTCATATGAACACAAGTCCATTCTCTGCATTCTTAGAATTGAGAGATACCCAAGGAATCCTGTCTCAATATTCTGTCAGCACTCTCTCTTTATATCCTTCAGATGTTCAGTTTTGCTCTGCTTTTAATGGTCCATATTTCTCTACACTTCTTAACCCTCTGGGGTCTGAGGGTGTTTTGGGCCCTGGAGAAGTTTTGACATACCATCCTGATCACTCATTCATACAAAACAATTTTAATGTTAGAAAGGTCATATGCGTATAAAAAGACAAAAGCGAGATCTGTAAAATTGAGAGCAAATGGAGGCAATTTCCTGCTTTACAGATATCTTTTCCTGTCAAACAATTTCAAACTTAAATGATTCATATTTTAAAATATACCAAAGTTTACAATTAAAAGTCACAGATTTCAATATGAAGTTAATATGAAGATCAAGTTATCTGGGTGATCCCATTTACATTATCTGTGCTGTCTCATTTAATTTTATTGCACTGTATATTTAGGTACATCTGGAAAAAAAAGTTGATATTTAAATAAAACATACTTGAGAACGTCATGAATGGGTTAGTTCATACAAAAATGAGACGTCTGTCATCATTTACTCATATTTTCCAAACCCATATGCCTTTCTTTCTTCCATTGAACACAAAATGTGAAATTTTGAAGAATGATGATGCCGCTCTGAGGCTGTCAGTTCCTAACATTCTGCTAAACATCTCCTTTTGTGGTCCACAGAAGAAAGTCAGTCATATGTGTTTGAAAGATCTTTGGGTGAACAATCCCTTAACAAACCCATACGTTCCATGAGCTATGAAAGAGAAAAATTGGAATAATAGAATTTTCCTTTGGGGTGAGTCAAATAGTTTTCAGACATTGCATATACAGAAAGAATAACATCTTGTTTGTCTGTCTACCCTCATTGTTCTGTGTAAATTCCTTCAGCAGTGATTTACTGCTCGATCCATATCTATGATCAATGGACCGTTCCCATTTCCACCGTCGCTCAATCAGCCTTGCCCAGTCACGGCAATCGCCTTGCTTCAAATAAGCCGTTGCTCCATACCTCACTGCATGTACAGTAGGCTTGATTTGGTAGCCTAATAGTTAGACTGCCAGATCTGCAAGGCTCATTTACTCTTGTGCATTAAAGATGCACACAATTGTATACCACTTACACAGCAGAGTTATAATAGCATAACAATAATAGCATTCTGTAGCAACACTGCACTTTTAATCTCACTCTCTCTGGGCATTGTAAGCACATTGGTTGTGAGGATCTGTCAAAACAACACTGTAATCTCCTCACATATCCAGCAACAGTCGATAATAGGGCCTTAATTATAGCCATAAGACTTGTGTAATGTGCTTACTGGGGCTCTGGCCTGCATATAGTGATGGCTGATGATATTTCAGTACATGATAAAATACACAGTAGGCCATCTTGAATTGCAACTGACACACACACACACACACTTTAAACCTTGTCATTTAAGTGGAGCTGGGAAGACAGACACACTCAGCTGCCTGAACCAAGCCTGATCTTGGATTGACTCTTGGTGATGAAGACTTACAATTGATCCCCTGGATTTCTGCTTCCATTCCTCACCATTGGTTAGGACACATGTAGGCCATCTAGACGCCTCTCTGGAGGATTGTATTTTAGGGGGGATACCAAAAGACAAAAAGTGGAAAGAATTTGATGGCTCAAATGTGTAACCAAAGATATTTGTTTCCTAGAACTCATCAATGTGTGACAGCTATCACTCTCTGTCTCTTGATCTCACACCCTCTCCTTCTCTTGTACACCCAGAAAAGTTAAAGAAAAGTTTCTTTAACATTTTGGTCAAGATACACCTGAAATTGGCCAGTATATATTTAACTCCACTGGTGTTAAATTTCACACTTTTCTGGTTTCTATTTGAGTCCCACTTGTTTGGTGTTCAAGTAATCCTTTCAAAAGTGTTGAATATGTACTCCGCAATAGTGTTAATTATTTTACACCAAGAGAGTAAAAATATATTCTAGTGTGAATTATGTATTACTCTGTGCAAGTGTGCATTAAACTGTAATTCAATGTTAAATTTTACACTGACTGGGTAAATATATACTTCCTAAAGACATTACTCTGAATATTTTTATATTTCTCAGCGTATATATTGATTGCATTTAAGTTCCATGCGGATCCCTATACATTTCTCAGCATTCCTCAAAATGATTGTGTATTCAGTATTTAGATAAACAACACAAGCTTCCAAAAGAGCTTGATTTATTTTAATGCAGGGCACAAAGGACGCAAAAATCAGTATATCTTTGTAAGAATCACCTGGGGCTTATTATGAAAGGACAGACACAGATTTCATAGTTGAAGTTAAACGATGGGTGGCTTAAAAAAGTTTCAGTAACCATATAAAAAAAATAAAAATTAAAAATCTTACCTTTTGCGTCATCGTTTGCTTTCATCTCAAGTTTCCAACAAAATATCCACCATTTTTTTTAATTGAGTTGCTCATCAAATGCAGACTTTGTTGACTCAATTTACATCAAGTTCCCGTATGTAAAATAAACACAGAATGGATGTTCGGAAGCGCAACACCAAAAAAATCACCAATAGAAGACCAAATTGAGGTTAATTGAAGTATATATTCATTAGGATTTTAACACTGTAACTCTTTAGGGGATTTCACTGAAATTTTAACACCATAGAATTTGCTGTGTACCCTCTAAAGAAGTCAAGAATCAAGTGTTTTTCAACCTTTGTAAGACAAATTTAATTACCACAGAAGCACGTCAAGTTTTAACCATAACAAAACGCAGGAATGAGACTTTTTTGTCTTCAAGCGCTTTTCATGTGGAGTTAAGCGGCACTGGTGCCTATGACCTGACATCGAGAAAGCGGCTTAATGATTGCTGTAACAAAGTGTATAGCCACAGTCTGTAGGCTGATTAATATTGTGGAGGATTAGAGTTTTGATTTAATGAGATTTAATGACCATTGCAATGAAAATGCAACCTATGTTGGGACTAGTTCTTTCAAATAGTCAATCTGCCACTTAGACTTTGGAAAATTTTCATAAAGCGTTATATTGTTACATATTGTTTTGTAAAATAAATGCATTTTGACAGAAAAATTTATTTATATAGTCAAATCTCTTTTTTCAGCACTTTTTTCAAATCTGTAATTTAACGATATTTACAACGGACAAAAATGTATGTGATTAATCATGATTAAAAATGGAACTAATATATTTTTTAAAGGAATTTAAGATTAAAGTTTGAAAATCTGCCATTGACATTAATAAACTGTTAAGCTTTCAAAATGTAACTGTCAATGGTGTGTTAATGTTATATTTGCACACAGAATTATGGAAAATACTTAACCAAAGTATGTCTTTCGAAGGGACTCAAAGTAAATTTGTGAATAATTTATTGACATGAAATGTCTGAACCAACCAATTTACTTAAAAGAATCCCACTTCCCGATGCTACTTGAGAGTAAGAGATAATTTTAGAAGAATATGTTTGATTATTGCAGTTTGCTCGGCTGTAAAGCTGGGGGCGCAACACAATTTAACAAGAAACATGCGTTTTGTAATGCTCCACTGCTACTTCTTTGAAAAATGTAATTACTGGAAATGCTACAGTGTTTTGAAAACTGAGCTGAGCTGCTGTCACACTACTGAAAGATGTAGTCAAGTTTGTAGTGTAATAACTTTTAGTTAGTTCCTCCTCAACACTGCACACTCTTATCCACTATACACTCTGCCAGAACATTTATCCGATAATGTGGAACAAAAGAAGCTCTTTTGTTCTGTATTAATGATTAATTTAATTTAGAGTGGTGCAGTCTAAGCTTCTCAGGTGGCTATGCTCTTGGCCTGCACTTGCATCATTATGCTGGAGAGGCTGCTAGCGTTCGGCACATCACTCCATCGGCGCTGTGCAGCAGGAAGCAGATGCTGAACCTACATTCTTAAACTAGGCCCCCTCTAAAAGGGCAGAAGAGTCAAAATTAGGAATGTTCCTTCCTGTCATCTGCCATCTGCTAGCTGTGACTCTTATAACTTGGCCACTTGTGTGTGAGTGTGTGTTTGTGAGTGTGTCTGTCATAAGAAGATGCAGGGAGGGCTGCCAGAAGGCAGCCCAGAAATGATAACCGTGAACAAGGCATTTTCCAATGTAGTGATTAAAATGATTGAGGACAGTGGTGATCTCATTCATCTCAGAGCAAGGTGATGGGAGGTGGTGTGTGTGTGTGTGTGTGTGTGTGGCACTGGGCAGATCTAGAGAGAGCTGTGAAATAGGACTGGCATGTGGAAGCAGAAAGAGAGAAACAGGAGAGTGCTGCCCACAGGGGTGCTGCTCTTTTGACTGTTTGTGGAAAAGACAAGTACATGTTTAGGCAGTTTTTCCTGAGACACCATTTGACCTTTCTCAATGCTACAGAGACTCTGAGGAAGATATTTAATCAATGGAGACCGGGGCTTGTTGTCACAAGGGCTACGGTGTGTGTTTTCTCTAGTAGTGGTTTTGTATGATGACTTCATACACCTAGTTCTGAACCTTCTTATGTTAGTCATCATAGTCAGTCAAACACCTAGTTTTGTGAATTTTGTCCTCCAAACTGAAATACCAATATAATCATATTTTTTGCTATAGCTGTTGGGTAAACAAGTGACACAATACGGGCACGGGCACGTTTTAAATATTATACATTTATGAAATTCCTAAATTAAAATTTTTATATTTCTAAACGGTTAATTATTTTTTTTTTCTCTCTCTCTCTCTCTCTCTCTCTCTCTCTCTCTCTCTCTCTCTCTCTATATATATATATATATATATATATATATATATATATATATATATACACTCACCTAAAGGATTATTAGGAACACCTGTTCAATTTCTCATTAATGCAATTATCTAATCAACCAATCAAATGCTTCAATGCATTTAGGGGTGTGGTCCTGGTCAAGACAATCTCCTGAACTCCAAACTGAATGTCAGAATGGGAAAGAAAGGGGATTTAAGCAATTTTGAGCGTGGCATGGTTGTTGGTGCCAGACGGGCCGGTCTGAGTATTTCACAATCTGCTCAGTTACTGGGATTTTCACGCACAACCATTTCTAGGGTTTACAAAGAATGGTGTGAAAAGGGAAAAACATCCAGTATGCGGCAGTCCTGTGGGCGAAAATGCCTTGTTGATGCTAGAGGTCAGAGGAGAATGGGCCGACTGATTCAAGCTGATAGAAGAGCAACTTTGACTGAAATAACCACTCGTTACAACCGAGGTATGCAGCAAAGCATTTGTGAAGCCACAACACGCACAACCTTGAGGCGGATGGGCTACAACAACAGAAGACCCCACCGGGTACCACTCATCTCCACTACAAATAGGAAAAAGAGGCTACAATTTGCAAGAGCTCACCAAAATTGGACAGTTGAAGACTGGAAAAATGTTGCCTGGTCTGATGAGTCTCGATTTCTGTTGAGACATTCAGATGGTAGAGTCAGAATTTGGCGTAAACAGAATGAGAACATGGATCCATCATGCCTTGTTACCACTGTGCAGGCTGGTGGTGGTGGTGTAATGGTGTGGGGGATGTTTTCTTGGCACACTTTAGGCCCCTTAGTGCCAATTGGGCATCGTTTAAATGCCACGGCCTACCTGAGCATTGTTTCTGACCATGTCCATCCCTTCATGGCCACCATGTACCCATCCTCTGATGGCTACTTCCAGCAGGATAATGCACCATGTCACAAAGCTCGAATCATTTCAAATTGGTTTCTTGAACATGACAATGAGTTCACTGTACTAAAATGGCCCCCACAGTCACCAGATCTCAACCCAATAGAGCATCTTTGGGATGTGGTGGAACGGGAGCTTCGTGCCCTGGATGTGCATCCCACAAATCTCCATCAACTGCAAGATGCTATCCTATCAATATGGGCCAACATTTCTAAAGAATGCTTTCAGCACCTTGTTGAATCAATGCCACATAGAATTAAGGCAGTTCTGAAGGCGAAAGAGGGTCAAACACAGTATTAGTATGGTGTTCCTAATAATCATTTAGGTGAGTGTATATATATATATATATATATATATATATATATATATATATATATATAACATTTTTCCATTTTGGCTATTTTATGAATTGTTTTGTGGTTCATAATTGTTTATAATAGGTTTTGAAATGGCAGGTTTCCATTGTGACTTAAAGTAATATGTCAGGTTTAGTTTTAAGTTAAGCTCAGTCGATAACATTTGTTGCACAATGTTTATTACCATGAAATTTAATTTAATTTTCTCATAACATTTTTTTAATTAACTGGGTCACAGTGAGGCACTTACAAGTGAATGGGGCCAATCTGTAAATGTTAAAATACTCAGTTTTAAAAGTATAGCCACAAGTTGTAAACATTATACATTTGAACATGATTTTAGTGTAATAAAATGGCTTTCTAAACTTTTCTAAGTACGGTAAATTTATAGACAATTATGTGAACTTTGTTGTCATAAAGTCTACGAGGTAAACCCTAAAACAACTGTTTAAACAACTTTACAGCTCAAATAATGCAGGAGTTTACACAGAAGAATTAACGTAAAGGCTTTTATAAATGTATTAGCTTCACATTTCTGCCTTTAGTGGCAGAATGTGACAATATGCCTCATGATTTATTTTTATTTTTTCTTCTTCTTCTTTCTGGGCAATAACACAATAAATGCTCGGTAGCTTTTTTTGTAGCCAAGACTTTAAACTTTAAAAAGTATATCTACAATGAGAAGTATGGCAAATGTGAAAACAAGCCCTTCCCTCATTGTTCCTTTTGTTATTATGCATCTTTTTCAGCCTTCTGTCTGGTGACTAATAATCAATTAATATCTAATTTGTGTTTAACAAATGTCCTTTAACAATTTAAATGTTGTCCCTATGCTGAAAGCCTTTCCTTTAGTTACTTTTTGCACTATGACACAAGGACAGGATGAGTTTAGCAGTGTATGCTTTCATAGAAGGCATCAATCACTGTCCCATTTCATCCCACTTTTGTTCTGTAAGGGCCCACTTAGGTTAATTTTTGGCACTTTTCAACTGCACGTTACGGTTCGACTCGCCTCAACTCTACTCGCTTTACGTTTCTGAGCTTGCATTTGCACTGCTGTTTTGTGCCATCTCAACTTGGGTGGGATTATAGGCTGATCGTCATATTTGCGCCGCCTCTACTGCTGTGACATCATATTAAACACGACACAAACTGACCAAAACAATAACACAACCACTAGCTGTTAGCTTCTAGCTCATTATGCTGCATAAAGCAGTTGTTGCATGGTGATTTTACACAAGTGTAACAGTTAAATTGGCCTGGTTGTTTTAGAAGCAAGCTTTCCAGTGGCCTTCCACTTTTCCTTGATGGTTCTGTAGTCACTTTTAATGTTTTTTTTTTACTTTTCTCTACATAGTTTTTAGGTCCGGTGGTAGCCGTGTGCAGCCAAAAGCTGATACACTTCCTGAGAAACTTTTTCGTTTTGCTCATTGCTAACGAGTGGACCGTCTGCACCTCGTTTATTGACCATGGCAGGGTTTTGCACTGGTAGTGATGACGATCCAGTGATCTGCAGGGTTTTGACATCACATTTAGTATTGGCTCGGATTGCTTGGAACCTTGACCGAGGTGGTACTAAAAAAGCATAAGGTACCAGGTACTATCCACAGTGGAAAACCCCAAAAAAGCAAGCAGAGTCGAGTTGAGTCGAGTTGTACCGTGCAGTGGAAAAGAGGGCCACACTTATAACAGAAATATGACACTTTCCTCTTTCTGCTCAGTAAGGTCTTTCTGCTCACTCTCATCCTGTATGTTTTCCTGGATCTCTTGTGCCACTAAGCTGTCCTTCATAGTGGCCCCAGAAAGTATTTGGACACCTAAGCCACACTTAAAAAATTATGAATGCCATTGCATGACATAGCAACGTTTTAAACAAAGTAGCATTTATTTTAGATATAGCACAAGCACACTTTCAAGCTAAATAAATAAATACAATCACAAAAAGGTTATTATTATTATTTAAATTATACTATTAAAATGTAAAAATGTCACTTGCTTTGTTCCTCATTTGCAAGTTGCTTTAGATAAAAGCATCAGCTAAATGACTAATTGTAAATGTTTTTTTTGTTTGTTTTTTTTTTTTAAAGAAAAGTATTTGGACACTTTCTGGTTGTCAAACATTAGTAAAAGAAATGGCAAAAACAGATAAGAAAAATAAATTTAATTCTGAGATGAAGTCGAGCATCATTTGTGTGCAGATATTTTGTTGTGTATTGCAATATTCATGCATTTTTAAGTGTGGCTTAACTGTCCGAATAATTTTTAAAGCTGTTGTATCTTTCACTCTCAACCAACAAACAACTAAATTACTGAGATTTCGATCCATTTTTGGTGAACAGATAACATATTCCTTTGAAGTTTGAGTTTTGGCTGTATTTTAATAAACGATGGCACATTTCTCTCCTCAGCCCACATATCCCACTGACAAATCTCTTTAATTCCAGCCATGCGCTTAACCGGCAGACAGATCATCCCTCTCTCCTCTGAAGTGTCTGCATACATTCATTGCTGCCGCTGTTACTCTGCCGCCATGGCTATTAACCTACCGCCATAACCTGTTATATTTTAAGCCCTCACTCAGTTTCACCCACTTACACTCTGTCCAATCCTGCATGCATCGTTGACAGTCTAGAAGCTGTAAAATCTGTTAGAATCTGTTAAATATTACATTAATGTTATTTTTTTTTTTAATTTATTTATTTATTTTGTACTTGGTCATGTAAGCAGGGCTGCAGTTACCTTAATTCATAATAAAGAATCAAGATGGTGTGTTTGTTTTGTCCATGTGTTGCAACAACTCAGGATCATCCCTGTATTGGTACATGGAGATGGCATAAATGCATTTCCGCGTCATTCTTACAATAATAATTGTTTGGTCATATTTTGCACTAAAATAATGACAGCTATTACTTTTTTAACATGTACAGTATATACACTCACTTAACACTATTAGGAACACCTCTACACCTACTTACATGTGATTATCTAATCAGCCAATCATGTGGCAGCTGTGTAATGCATAAAATTATTCAGATATGGGTTAAGAGCTTCAGAATATGTTCACATCATCCATCAGAATGAGGAAAAAAATTGGGTCTCAGTTATTTCGACTGTGGCATGATTGTTGGTGCCAGACGGGCTGGTTAGAATTTTTCTGGAACTACTGATCTTCTCTATCTTCTCTGCTATTCTTCTTCTTAATGATGGAAAGGTAGATTTACTCCAAAGAGACAGTAATAACAGAAGACATAGTACCCCAGCAGAGTCTCTAATGGCAACTCTGTGAAGGCCTCACTGCTGTAGGAAATCAGCTCCCTCCGGTCACATCCACCACTGGGTAGAAATTGCCACACATGCTGCTCTGTCAGAGCCTTTTTTCCTCTCACACTCTCAAAGAGTGTTTTTTACTTTGTTGTTCTTTTTATGCCACCATATTCCAATTCTAAATTGCATTAGTGTTTACACAGATTGAGCATCTGTTTCACACCCAGTTTGGTATGTCTCGTAGTGAAAAGGACTAACCTGCTCTGAAGTGATTCGCGTAGCAATATGTTGCTTTCATGAATCACTATAGTAGTTCTAGACAGAAATCAGGGGGGCTTGTATATGTGCAGGTTTGTTATATTTACAAAGTTGTAACGATGCTATCGTTGCGCCTCATTATCAACATATCATCTGACTTATCAACAAGCTGATCCTCTTTGTGATAACTTAATCCCGACACAATGTCTGACGGGCATTTACACCACTATCTAATATGATAGTATCGCATTTTTCTTCTGTGATGATATTCAAATGCCTTGAGGATTTTAGCCTCTGTTTAGCATACAGTATAAGCTTATAACCAAATGCTTATTTAAATGTGTGTCATTTGATAAAAAAAAAACTAACAAATAAAACTTTACATTAACAAGTTTGAATAGAGCATTGCAATTTCAGGGCTTGTTTCATAAGAATTTTGTTAAACACTGAGGTAATTAATTTATTCAGCTTTACTAAATTTTGCTGCATTCTGCAATAAAAATGAAATAAATTAAGCCTATTACAAAAACATGCTGCTTCATTATTCAGAGAATAAAGTTCCATGAGATGATGCCATGTACTTGCCATGCTCAGCAGTTCAGAGAGATCTCAAGAAGAAGCTTGTCAGTTCCAAGTGACAATTTGCATTAAAAGTATATCTCAGAGATTTGCTCTTACACTATATCTGTCTTGTGCTTAGCTTTTTATACAGATAGATGGGAAGTAAAAAAAGATACGATTTTCTCTTCTAATTCCTGTGCTCACTTTTGACTGTATCTTAAAATGGATTGTTAACTCTTTCTTACTCTTTAGAATAAACGAGAAAGTAGAGACTGTAACATCTCAAAGGGATAATTTCAACTGCGGCTGTTGCACAGGTTCAGCTACCATTCTCCTGGGATTCCAACAACTCTTTCATTTTCCAAATTTACCTCATGAAACATTGCAGCAATTATAACGCGCACTCTGTTTTGCTTGCTAACGATGAAAGACACAATGTCAAGTGTCGCAATTTGCATAAGAATGAGAAATATAAAGAACTTAAAAACGTGCAAAATTCCTGGTCAGTATTATTTGACAAAGCTCGCAATCATAGTCGGTATTAATTCCAAATGATGGTTCCAAATATATGCATCATATTGGGGTGTGTGATCATATGAGTCCCCTGCACCTCCCCTCCTTGTTTTAAATTGGATTTTGAAAATTGAAGAGCAGACATAAAACGGTGGTTATGGGCAATCTCGTGTGGCAGCGTGAGGCCTGGCTTATGATCCTCCTGGTGAGGATATATATGAGCTAATCAAGCAGGCCTGGGCATGTGTGCACACATACCAGCTGATTAGGCACTATTGCTTCCTTTTGGGATTGTTTTTATTCCATGGCTCTCTGGTGTTACAGCTCACCTTGCCCAGAAATCTAATTAAAGGTGAAAATGAATGTGTATTTATAGGTCATTGTGATGTTTAAGCTATATTTATTATATTTAATATGAAAAGTTTAGTTTGGGTAGGTCCTGGAAATTTAATTTTCAGTTATCGTTTTGGCCAAAGGGGCAGCACAAAAATCTGCTGCATTTAACCTGCTGATACGCAATTCCCCCACACGTGGTGGTGACGTCACTCTGCTTCTCATGAAAACATGCAGTATCAAAACGGGACTTCATACCTTTGGTTGTCTTGGCACTTTTCTTATTGTTTTTTAGATTATAAAAACATGTTAAGCACAAAATATGTCCTTTACTATAAACTTAAAAAAATAACAACATATTTTAATTCTGAAACTTGGGAAGCCCAAGGTGTCTTTGAATAGATACTACAACCGTGTCCATACTCCAATGGGTCCAGTAAATATAACCATTTAAGTTCAGGTATGTCATTTTCATGGTTTGTGCTCAAAAAGGGGGTGCGTATCAACAGGTTAAATGATTAGATCTTCGGTCATCATTTACTCACCCTCGTGTCGTTCCAAACACGAATGACTTACTTTCTTAAGCGGAATACAGATGGAGATGTTTTAATGAATATCCCGGTCCATCTTTTCAAACATTTGCAAATGGCAGTTGAGAGTAACTCACTTTAAAGCTTAAAAAAATACCTAATCGCATGATAAAAGTACCACATGAAAAATACATTTTTTTGAGCACATCGTATGCAATCAGAAGACTATCTTATAGTCAAATGGACAACTTTTCTGAGACTTTCAAAGCCTTTAAAACCTTTCACGATCCACTGACATAGTTTTGAAAAGAGGAACTGTGACATCTATTAAAACTGTGATATCATCTCATTTTAAGTAAATGCATATATGATTGGAATGGCATGAGGGTGAGTAAATTATGACCTGACTTTTAAAGTACATTATTTCTTGGATTATACAAAGTTTGGCATTGCAACACTGGCAACACTTTCAAAATGTTTGCCAAATGTTAATGCTCTTTTTTTTTTTATTCTACTCTCTTTGTTAAAAAGCTTTTTAATATAGTTTATTTAAATTAAGTTCAAAGATCATCAAACATTTATTTTTTATTTGTCTTAATCAGACTGCATGCAAATATGTTCTAGTTTTTCCCAGGCATTGCATTATTTTGTTTTAGTTGCTTAGAATTTTAGAATTTAATTGTGATTTTTTTATTTTTATGAAGTATTCAGATTCAGAGTTTCGTAAAATTAATCTCTGCAGAGAGGGTGTTAAACTGCAGTTTTTTTGTCAGGCGTATTTATTCATGGAAAAGAGGCAGTTTTCTTTGCATGTTTATCAGTCAAAACCAAGAGAATGCAAATTAAGCACCTAATTACAATAAGCCAAAGAGAAAAGCTTTTTTTCTCCCAGTTGATATCCTCTTATTTTGTCATAATACATGGCACAGGCAAGTGCTTTGGCATTCACATGGATGTGCTTAAATTTATGCTGTTGCTTTTAAGGAACTCAAAAGGACCCCTCTTGATTGGGTATTGGTAATGTTTTGGGATTTTAGAAGTTTCCACAGCTGAAATCCACAGCTGAAATCCAAAATTATATTTTTAATTTCTTTACTATGCAGTGAAGAGTGATGCCTTTGGTCCAGTCATAAATTAAATTACCACCTACTTCCCATTTTCGCCCCATTGTCTTTACACTCTAGAGACTGTTCTGTGTGAAAATCCTAGGCGGTCAGCAGTTACAGAAATAGTCAAACCAGCCCGTCTGGCACCAACAATCATGCCATGGTCTAAATCACTGACATCATTTTTTTTCCCATTCTGATGGTTGATATGAACATTAACTGAAGCCCCTGACCTGCTTGTGCATGATTTTATACATTACTCTGCTGCCACACGATCGGCTGATTAGATAATCACATTAATAAGTAGATGTGCAGGTGTACCTAATAAAGTGCCCGGTGAGTGTATATACTGATATATATATATATATATATATATACAGTGAGGAAAATAAGTATTTGAACACCCTGCTATTTTGCAAGTTCTCCCACTTGGAAATCATGGAGGGGTCTGAAATTGTCATCGTAGGTGCATGTCCACTGTGAGAGACATAATCTAAAAAAAAAAAATCCAGAAATCACAATGTATGATTTTTTAACTATTTATTTGTATGATACAGCGGCAAATAAGTATTTGAACACCTGAGAAAATCAGTGTTAATATTTGGTACAGTAGCCTTTGTTTGCAATTACAGAGGTCAAACGTTTCCTGTAGTTTTTCACCAGGTTTGCACAAACTGCAGGAGGGATTTTGGCCCACTCCTCCACACAGATCTTCTCTAGATCAGTCAGGTTTCTGGGCTGTCGCTGAGAAACACGGAGTTTGAGCTCCCTCCAAAGATTCTCTATTGGGTTTAGGTCTGGAGACTGGCTAGGCCACGCCAGAACCTTGATATGCTTCTTAAAGAGCTACTCCTTGGTTATCCTGGCTGTGTGCTTCGGGTCATTGTCATGTTGGAAGACCCAGCCTCGACCCATCTTCAATGCTCTAACTGAGGGAAGGAGTTTGTTCCCCAAAATCTCGCAATACATGGCCCCGGTATTCCTCTCCTTAATACAGTGCAGTCGCCCTGTCCCATGTGCAGAAAAACACCCCCAAAGCATGATGCTACCACCCCCATGCTTCACAGTAGGGATGGTGTTCTTGGGATGGTACTCATCATTCTTCTTCCTCCAAACACGGTTAGTGGAATTATGACCAAAAAAAGTTCTATTTTGGTCTCATCTGACCACATGACTTTCTCCCATGACTCCTCTGGATCATCCAAATGGTCATTGGCAAACTTAAGACGGGCCTTGACATGTGCTGGTTTAAGCAGGGGAACCTTCCGTGCCATGCATGATTTCAAACCATGACGTCTTAGTGTATTACCAACAGTAACCTTGGAAACGGTGGTCCCAGCTCTTTTCAGGTCATTGACCAGCTCCTCCCGTGTAGTTCTGGGCTGATTTCTCACCTTTCTTAGGATCATTGAGACCCCACGAGGTGAGATCTTGCATGGAGCCCCAGTCCGAGGGAGATTGACAGTCATGTTTAGCTTCTTCCATTTTCTAATGATTGCTCCAACAGTGGACCTTTTTTCACCAAGCTGCTTAGCAATTTCCCCGTAGCCCTTTCCAGCCTTGTGGAGGTGTACAATTTTGTCTCTAGTGTCTTTGGACAGCTCTTTGGTCTTGGCCATGTTAGTAGTTGGATTCTTACTGATTGTATGGGGTGGACAGGTGTCTTTATGCAGCTAACGACCTCAAACAGGTCCATCTAATTTAGGATAATAAATGGAGTGGAGGTGGACATTTTAAAGGCAGACTAACAGGTCTTTGAGGGTCAGAATTCTAGCTGATAGACAGGTGTTCAAATACTTATTTGCAGCTGTATCATACAAATAAATAGTTAAAAAATCATATATTGTGATTTCTGGATTTTTGTTTTTAGATTATGTCTCTCACAGTGGACATGCACCTACGATGACAATTTCAGACCCCTCCATGATTTCCAAGTGGGAGAACTTGCAAAATAGCAGGGTGTTCAAATACTTATTTTCCTCACTATATATATATATATATATATATATATATATATATATATATATATATATATATATATATATATATTTCTACAAAACAATATGTTTCTTTCATGAAGTGCATGCCATCTGCTTAATGAAAGGAAGCCTCTCTAAGTAACCTCTCTAAGGTCAGATGGAAAGTAGATAATAAAAAGCAGAGGAAAAGTAATTAGAAAAGTAAGTGGGTTCATGCGCTTTGGCTCTGAATTGCAGCGGTTAATGTTAATGAGGGGAGCCGGTGAGACTCTAAGATCCCTCATTGCACAAATGAATGTCACCAAGTGCACAAAATGTCCGCCTCCGAATGGAAATGGAGCTCTGTGTCAAAGCAGTGATCCTTTTCTTCCTACAGATCATTTCTATCTGTGGCACCTGCAGAAGGTGCTGGTACCCATTTAAATTAATGTGGCTCCCATGCCGGTGGCATCTGGAGCACCTCTTCTTGTGTAAATAACCCAGAGATGCTCCATTCTGTGCATCTAATCAATTTATTATTCCCAGTGATCTCTATGGACGGAACGCGTCTGCTTTTATATCTTTTTGTCTTTTCTTTTAGAACCCTCAGTATTTTCGTGGTGTGCAGATGTTTGATAGTTACATAAATAAATGCACTGGAAGTCTCATTGTTTGTGGACTGATACTCTCATTTTTGATTTTCTGAAAGCGCGTGAAGCGAGATGTGAGTGTTCTTTTGTGCAGGTTGAAGACATGACTTTTCAAATGTCTGTTTGCTGGGCAGGCATTAGGCATGCCAGCATGCTCCACAGCTCTCCTGGCAGAGACTTGATGATCTATTTATGGATTTTTCACTCTTTTCCCTGCCCTTAATCAAAGTGCAGGCATTGAACATGTCAAGGTTGTGTTGAACCTTTTCACCGCTGAGACACAATCTTGTCAGAGAGAGGTTTTAGCTGTTTCATAGCACTCTGGATGAAAGGTAATAAGAGATGATTCGTTAGCACCAGGATGGCAGAGTAGCTCTTAAAGTTTAGGTTTTTTTATTACAATGAAAATTCTGTAATGTAGCCGATACCACTTCTTTCAGTTGACAGTACAGAATACGGTTATGATAAGTGGATAGATTTATCTGTTTGTGGGCGTTTTTTCTCTGTTTGGTGGATTGGTGTTAAGGTTAGGAGAGGAGTCACATTTAGCTGCTGTATTGATTTCATAAAAGGTTGCACAGTGGGAAGTGGGTAGCCTGTCACCATACCTTCTCACCACGCATATTGCAAGAGCCCAGGTAATTGAGCTTTCCCAGACATATATTGGAAAGGACACAATAGTCAAGTGTGTTCAGCCAGTTACATGTCCATCATTCTTACCATTTTTATCACAAAAGAGTTGCTATTCTTCCCCCTTCTTATATTAAAAAGCAGTTGTTATTTGTGTGAAAACTTTGTGACTTGTGAAAGGTGTTTTTGTTTTTCTTTCTTTTTTCTCGATATTGAAAGCAGCTGTCAGACGAATGATGCCTGGGCGTGATCCACATTTCCATTTGTACTCGCATCTCTGCAGCTTGCTGGCACTGAGGAGGTACAGTGTTTTGAAATTAGATATCAGCCTCCACAGAGCCGGACTAGAAACGGGGGAGGAAAAAATAAAGTGACAGTGAGATAGACGGATTGACAGGTTGATATTGTTAGCTTGACAGATGGTTCTATATGAATATGCTGGTGAAACAATGTTTAAAAAGAGCTAGGAAAAGGAGGAGGAGAGGAACAAGGGATGAAGAGAGACAAACAGATGGACAGACAGACAGAGCGAGGAAAGCAGACAGGCAGAAGCTAGTGGGAATTATCGGGTACTGTGAGATACTTTGATATTCACAAGTTGAAACACGAACACATAGCTTTGGGCTACTCATCAGCTGTCAGTGCCCAGCCGCTTGGTGTGGAGCTATGTGGGGCATAAAGGCTCTCGCTCTCTCTCCTTCCTTCTGTGCAAAAAAAAAAAAACAACGGGAAAATCAATGCATATTGCAAAAAACAAAACAAAAAAAACGCTTTATCGATATGGCATGCTCTAATCTGTTTGCCTGACTTTACTTAAAGACAACAGATGCTTTTGAAGATGAAAAATCACAAGATTTGCCAGGATAGTGTCATTATTATTATTTAGTACCAAGTTAGCTAGATATCCAAGAGCAAAACAGTATATTCTTTGTTTTCTGAGTAATGTCTATGAAAAAAGATGTTGAATTTTAGATGGTAACAAATTACTATACACAATTTTAGACTTCTATACACATTTTATAATAAAAATTTCCAATGTTTCCTGTCTAAATTTTTACAGATTTTAACCGTAATAAACGACTAAATCCCAATGTATACTTCAGTCAGACATTAAAATTTAACGATTTTTCTAACCGGCGTACACTGAAGGTGCTTGCGCCAGGAATTATTTGTAACAATTCATTGGTCCACAAGGTGACAACACTCACAGTTGAGCCGCTATTACTGTCATGTAGAAGTGCTAGAAGAAGATAAATTTGCAGTAAAGAACAGTGGATTTGCACATCAGGAGGTCAGGAGATACCTGCATGTGTATAACTCGAGTTTAAATGAATAGATTGACAACTTTTTTGATGCTTAACATTCACTTCAAAACCAAAGTATACTTTAGGCTTAACCATTGTTGGTTAATTTGCATATCAGCCAGACTTCTCTTCAGTTCTTTGAAGTTTTTGGTTAGAATAAGGGGCTAGAAATGTGGACCAATCCTTTCCCCTTTCTAAGCAAATCTACTGTATATGATTGTAATGCAATTTGGATTTTAAATTGTTTTTTTTATTACAATCAAGAAGGAATGGTTTCTTTAATTATTTTAGTTTTTAATTGACAGCTATAGCCTTGGCATTAGATAGCATTATGTTCTTTGTGCAAAGTCATTTTCATCTCTTCTCACTTTCATATTCACGTAGAGTCAGTTAAAAGATGAGCAAAGGCCAGTCACACAGTGCATTTGCTATCATGTAATTTCTTTGGTTACATTCTAACTTATATAATTATTTTAGCCACATACCATGTTATGTGAGGCTGCAGTTCCGTGTTTAAAGCTGAATAGAAATGGGGAAAAACATCACTTAATTTTTTGTGATTTTCATCTCCACCACTTTCCATTAGACAGCAGCTCTCTAAAAGGTTTTACACAACTTTTAAAATGGCTCTGTGCTAGAGGGATGTTCACACACTTTAATGTGTTTGTATGGAGAAGTGTTAGCACTGCGACTTGTTTCTGATCAGCCAAGGCTGGAGCAGACAGCTTTTTCACATCTCCTCTCTTATGTCACAAACAAATATTGTGTAGGTGCCAGTTTCCTGTCACTCATTAGACATTAATGATTCGCAAATCCACTTGCCTTCAGGATACGTGTCTCATTCTCCTCATCCCCGTAAATCTCCTTTGCTTTTGCTGGAGAAACTCTGAGGAATCATTTTATCTTACACTTGATTGCCAGATACAGCAATCATTAGTTAATTATACCGAGCATTAAATTAACATGCTAAAAATAGTGGCTTTAGCTTCTTGTCTCCACTGGAGACTGTTGCATTATCTCAGCACGCTCTCCTCCTCCCCAGACTTGACACGGGTCCGCAGTAGATGTATGACGGTGTACCGTAAATATAATTTTCACTTGAATCATGTCTGCACTTAATGTAATAAAAGAGAGATGCTGCACACAAGAAAAAAAATTCATTTTTTATTAACAGCAGGGTGCATGCAGCACTCAGTACTTGAATTTGCTGATTATTACTCATTTGACCAGCTGTGAACATGAGCCTTTATAGATTGCAACATCCTTTATTCACAACACTGTAAAATGCAACATCTGTAATGCAGTGTCAGTACACAAGCCATTTTATTTTCATCATGGATGGCTTTGCTACTAAACTTCAGTGTACATAATGAGTAGAGGTTTGTACGATATGGGTTTTTCTGTGGCTCATGCGGTTACCAATGTTGTAAGCAGAAAATATGCATTATCTTTTGGTAGAACTCTGAATTGACGCAAGGGGGTACTACCACTACTGTTATGCGGCCAAGCTTTCTACCAATGCCAATAATCTTGAAATGACTGAATATCTGCCGATTTATTGGCCTTAATTGATGTAACATTAACCATGGTTCATGGTTCACCTATAGCTATTTCCTGGTGCTACATGTACTTCAGTAGATTTCTTTCTCTCTGGACACTTCATTAAGCTGAAGTCCTACGAACATAGAAATAGGTTACAGGTTTCTTAATGGAATTCATTGGCTTAAGGAATCGAAATGTTCCCTCAACCCTTTAGCACTGGGGTGACCTGCTGTTAGGCCAAAGACTGGGAGAATGATAAGGATATTGAATGTAGCCGTTGCTTGTCACAGCACCATGCTGCTTTAACAGGAAGAGACTGGTCAATACTTCACATAGCTCCTTGCCTCTACCACTCTCTCTCTCTCTCTCTCTCTGGGTGAGTGCACATTTTGCAATTTCTCAGAGACTGGCAAACATCCTGTGGATGAGTTGGCCAGCCAATCCAAATAGTTTTCATTTTAAAGTGTCAGAATGGATTTCTTGCTATAAATAACTAGACTCTCATTAGAGTAAACACAAATGCAAAATAAGGAATAAAAGAAAAGAAAATGGGAATTTCGGTTTGCAGCAAAAGTGCTCAATATTGATCCAATTTGCACAGAGCTAAAAGCATTTAAGTGCTTAGATCAGCTATTTTTACAGATGTTGTATATGTAAAAAAAAAGAGAGTGAGAGAGAGAACCTCCAATTTTATTGACATTTAAAACACTTAATCATCAGGAGGTCAGCCAAGCAGGGACCCCATCAGAATAATCACACCAGTCTTTATTACAAGCATGCTCAGGAAATATAGTAACCACCCTCCTGAGAACCACTCTCACTCTCGTCTGAACCGCCATCTCTCTTAGAAGTGTAAAATATGGATTATACCTTATTAGACTATTGCTTTTGACTAGCTAGAGGAGCTTGTACCACCATTAAAACACATTAAGGGATAGTTCACCTTAAAGTGAAAATTCAGTTATTTGTTTACATTTGTTATTTTCTCACCCTTATGCCATTCCAATGAATATTGTGGCTCGTCTTTTAAATACAATTTAGTAAATAGTGCCTCACTTTAAAGCTTAAGAAAGGTCATCATAAAAATAGTTAATGCAAGATTTGTGTCCTATTTCAAGTCTTCTGAAGACATACGATAGGATTCAATTAATAAAAATCTTAAATTTAAGGAGTGTTTCAGTGAAGTTTTCACGTGAACGTGTGCCATTCTCAACAAATTTCTGTCATGAACATATCATTTTTTTAATTTATTTTGAAAATCTATTTTTTTTCTCACCAAAATCTATCATAGGTCTTCAGAAGAATTGTAATATGACACACAGAAGACTTGGAATATGAAAAGTCACTTGGACTACTTTTATTATACTTTTGGGTCCATTGTAATGTTTTAAAGTGAGGCGAATCTACTGACATTGTATTGAAAAGACAGACCAATATATTTTTCTCTCTCTCTCTCTCTCTCTCTCTCTCTCTCTCTCTCTCTCTCTCTTTAGTAGCCTGCTGTATGCCAATGTGGTTTTCAATTAAAATGAAGAAGCCTGCAATTGTTCTCATTTCAGAAGCTGTACGATAGCAATCGCTGAAACCAATTGTGTAATTTGTGTAATCACAGAGCAGTTTGTTAGGAGCGATAAACTTAATTACTAGCAGGTGAAGGCATGCTGAGAGATACACCGAGAGGCACCTATAGCCTAACCAACAGCTTGCCTGAGGGATACTATCAGCTGCACAACCCATGATAGAGAACTGATTCATGTCACATAATCTGCACAATAGCACCTATTACAGACTTGCCTATGTCTAAAGCAGTAATAATAACAAACCTTGGAGTAGTTTACCCAAAAAATAAAATAATGTTATAATTTACTCTCCCTCATGTTGTTCCAAACCAATATGCTTTTCTGTCTTTTGTGGAAACAAAAGGAGATGTTAGATGAGAATAATATCCTCATCACCATTCACTTCCGTTCTATTGAACAATGATGCAATGAAAGTCAGTGGTGATTGTGGTTAACAAACTCCTTTTGTTTTGTTTGGAAGACAAAGTCGTAGGGGTTTGAAACATCATTTGGAAAAGTGAAATATGACAGTATTTTTATTTCCGTTTGGACTATCCCTTTAAAACCATTTTCATCTTCACTAAATGTGCTCAAAGTTTACAGTCATTATCTAATCAGAAATACTGATTTGACAGGGTGTTGATGTAAAAAACAGAGCGTTTGAACTCTTTGGAGAATGTGTGAGACATTGTACATCTGTTGGTGTCAAGATCAGGACAGCAGAGCTAACAGCTCTGATATGAAGGACGACCTTCGGTGAAGCACAATTGCATGTGAATATATGATGTTCTAAGTACAAATAACACCTCAATGCCTCTCCAGAGGAAAAAAGCCCCAGTTCCTGAAAACTCCAGACTTTCTCTGATGGCTTTTCTGTGTTAGTGCTGCTACTCAATGCGTAGCCTTAAGGTTTCTGTATGTGCAGTGCTGTAACTGTGCTTTTAGTGCACCTGTAGGCATTTGATGCTGAAATCAATTCCTTTTAAATTTTTTAGAACACCTCTTGTTCTTCTGTTTTAATGGGGCAATGTATCTTGTACTCACTGTTTGCTGCATCTGTGGTTCCATCCTGCTGAGATGCCGCTGTTGGGATGATTGTTTGGACAGGAGCTTGAGCTCCACTTCAGATGCAGCTAGATACTTTTACGAGACGCATCAGAGACTCGTCTCCCAGATCCATAAATATTTAATATGCGGAGATGCAGAATAAATTGACAGTGAAATTGACTCTGAATCCTGCTTTAATTTTTCAAATGAAGAGGAAGAGAGGGCCTTTTCACGCTGATATAACACCGAGTTACGACATGAGATCCCGAACTCGCCATCGAGGAAAGGAGAGGAAGGAATTTGCTTATCTGCCACCTCGCTGTTACCAAAGACACATCACATTCCAGTTATTGCTGGGGGCCGAGGCTTTAATTACAAGCCTGTTTGTAGAGGTGAAATTAGACCCCCAGCACTGTGGGTTAATTCACGAGTGTAGAACAGCCTGCAGGAGGAGATGTATGCTGACGCAACACATCTGATCTGCATGCAGCATTTGCTCTCAGCTGTCAGCTCCACTCACTGATAAGAGAATTGAGAGAGGCTAAGAGCCAATGAAGGATTTGTTGTTAAATTACTTCATTTCCATTTGTTTCGTGTCCGTTTACATCTGCTCACTGACGCATGTCTGAGGGCCCGAGTGTGAGCTCGCACTCGTAGTTTTTCACTACTACGTGATATTACTTCTGTCAGATGTTGAATCTGAAGACATTACAGCTCATAAAGCTTCTTAAAGGTATAGTTCAATTCACTAAGAATGAATTGTACCTGGTAAAAACACTGTTTATATGTACACACTGTCTGCATTGGTTTAGTGCCCAATTCACTAAAGGAATTTTGCAGATCAGGCAAAAGCACAAACAAGACCACAAAATATGTGCTGAATGCAATTTGCATGGTGAGTTTCTGATTTTGTGGGCAGGTTCTGAGAGCTATATAGCAGAGTATGTAGCAGACTCATCTGGCTCACTCTGCTGGGACTCTGCATACCGAAAATATGATTGACTACACTGGGCATATGGACGTATGCTAGGTTATAATGCACTTATCCATCATTATTTGATGACTTACTACCGAAATGATCGATACAAAATGTACACTCTCTTTTAAATAACATTCAGTTTACTGCCTGCTTTCCTTGAGCGGTAGCATAGAAAGTAGATGTGTTTGTGCAGAAAGGAATGACAATTCCTTAATTTAAATACGGAAGTATTCATTTCAAGTCTTCAGTTTTTGCCCCCTTAGTCTTATTTTACTCACCTTCATGTTGTTCCAAACCTTTGTCATGTGCATTACTGTGTGTTATCTTGCAAAATGTCCAAGCTGCTCTGTCCCTGGTCACCATTCATCTTCATTGTGTGGGGGAAAACATTATAATGAAAGCAAACGATGACGAGGGAAAGAGTATCTTGAACAATCTGCTCAATATCTCCTTTTGTGTTCCAATAAAGAAAGAAAGAAAGTCATACATGTTTGGAACTACAGGAGGGTGAGTAAATGAATACATCATTTTCATTTTTGGGCAAAACATTTTTTAACACCTGCGCACATGACCTGAATGTGCCAGCCACATGAGCTTTCAGTGACATCTGTCTACACCAGAGCACAGAGGCCTCATTTCCATTGCAATTTCAGAGAGAATAAATGATGTTTCGCACTATCTTCTGCTTGTACAATTCAAAACAGGTGAATCAGCAGAAATGTGTGCCCAATCTTTTCCTTTGTTGCACTCTGCTCAAAAATTCAACAGTTGCACAAAATGAGTCATCAAAATCACAACCCTCATCAGCTTCATTAACGCCTGAGCAATTGCCTACTTTTCCCCCTTTGTTTCAGCCATGTCTGTTCTCATTACTGCTCATATCACAGCATGCTAGGCTCAAATTTCTGTCAGTAATAGACCAGTAGTTTGCACAGGGTTGGAGCGGTAGTTTTTGATTGAGTTCAGGCACTTGATTGCTCGTACAGATGCACAATACTGCATAATTACATGTGGAACAGACTAGAGCTTTTAGGAGCAGACAGTACTTTGATAGTGGCGCGCTGAAAAGGCGTGTGGTGGAAAGCATGTTGGTCTCCATCCAAGGTGTTGTGTTAATTACTTTGGATCCCATCCCAAAACCCTCAAAGAATTTCAAGAGCTGCGACATTCATTTTGGTACAGTCCAAATTATTTTCATGATGTGAAGAGAGCCAATCCTTTTTTATTTTACTTATTTGTTTCCTATTTTTTTTTATTTGCAACAGGCAAAAATGTTCTTCAGATGTATAGGTTATGGACTTCTATTATTTTTATTCATGTTTGCCTGAAGGGAAGTGTCATTATTTGGCACTCTGATTGTTTCATGGTGATGAATGCTAATGGGGAGGCACTTTATTTCTAGTGCATAATCTTCTGAACACTTTGTCCTTCTTTCAGCTTTCAGCAAGTCACAGTTCATTGTCTTTGTCAATGACTGGCACTTTTATTCAGCTAAGTTCCCATATTTTATTATAAAAAACCAAGTGTGTTTTTTTTTTTTTTTTCAGTTGTGTGACCGTTGCAATGGGTGTCTTCTTACTAAGGCTGTTACTAGGTAGGACATCCTCTGCAGTGGTACACTGAGTGTCCTAAACTTAATTAGCTTAGTTTAAGCGAGATGGCCTTTGCAGGACAAACTGACACAGAACATGTCATGCTTGCTATGACAACGCATATCGCTCTCAATCTGCAAGAGCGCTCTGCGTGAAAAGGGAATCTAATGATAGGGAATATTTACACATATATGTAGTCATCATACACAAAACTCACTGCAACTCAAGTGTTGTCCATGTTTGATTATGTTGCAGTGCATTCCAATGAACACATTTGGTAAGTAAAGTGAGCTTCTACATATATCCCCTGCACAATGTGTAGGGAGCAGTGAACACTAAGTAGGAACCTTGTGAATCAGAACACAGTTATGCACTCCAGGCTTTTGGAAAATGTATTTCCCTTGGAAATGTATTTCCCTCCAATCCCCCATGATAAGCCATTAGTGCACCATAAATCACCCCCCCCAAAATATGCTTTCTGCCTCATTCTGCCTGGACAAGTGCTCTACAGCCGGGGAGGTAGTCCCCAGCTGGTGACCTAGTGAGAAAACGGCTTCCTCCAGCTCCAATCTGAAGTCCAACTGTTGGGTATAGTATGTAGACTGGCCGTGGGGCTCTGGTATTGATGGGAGAGGATAAAGTCAATCATCACTAAAAGCTTACTTTCTATCTGCCTCCCAGCACAGAGCCAGGAGGCACATAGGAAAGCATTTAATAAACATTAATGGAAGTGGGTTAGTGGAGATTTATTAAGGAGGCTTTTTGGCCTTGCCTATGGGAGCCATGCACCATTTTATTCACTCATACAAGCACAGGTAAACAAACAAGGTAATTTATGGCATCTTCACAGGTGGCAGTGGTGGAATTCACTTTCTGGCTTAGTTTAAGGATAAGGGAATTGTGTTTTACACTGTCCTGAAGAATTTTATGAATTTACCATGTGCTGAATGGATGATATGCTGCATTCTTCTGAATTATATTAAAAAAGTTTTAGAATGAGGATACAAGGTGTTTTAGACTCATATTCTAACACTGTGTCCTAACTAGTTGCAATGCAACAAGTTGCCAAGCAAAAATAATTTGAAACCAAGTGATTGAACAAATGTATTTCTGTAAAGAGACGTTCACACTTAATGTATTTTTGTATCAGTTAGTGTCAAAACATTTGTAATGCACATCAACCATTTACTATTTATTTGTAAGGAAACCCTCAAAAAGGGTACATCTTTCTATAAGATAGGAAAGCTAGCCTCTCTGTATAGTTAAAATATGGTATATTGTTGTGAAAATGTGTGTTCATTCATTCCTTTGAGGACAGCTGGATAGAGATAGAGAGAGAGAGAGAGAGAGAGAGATAACCAACACACAGTGGTTGCTTTAGAGAAGGAAGCATACATTGTTTTACCCAGGATCCTCTCTCTTCCCCATCATTTGAAGCAGAGGTGACAAAGAAGCCTGGAGAGTGTACTTTGAAGGTTCATACAGATTTAGAGGAAAGAAAGAGAGCGAGATTGAGGTGAAGAAGGAGAATGCTGGACTGATATTTGACTGTGCATGTCAGCTGTTGTCAATGTGACAAATCTTTGATGTGGAAATAATAGCTGTTGAGGGTTCAGCCCAGTGTAGTGGATCTGTGTAAGACTGCACACACACACACACACACAAGCAAAGGCAATATTTTCAGTGTCTTATCCAATTGAGACCAAACTTCAAAGCTCTATTGCTTTGCTTTTGCTGTATCCTGGCCCATCATCATAATAAACAAAGCTTGATCAATCTAAAGATATTAAAATTAGTGGTGGTTCAATTGAACACATTGCTCAACCTTTTGTTTGACTCTGCTTAATTTATCTGCTTTTAAGGAAAAATGTAATAAAATATTTGCTCCTGTCATAAGAACTTATAAAACAAGGCCACTATTGCAGGTATTCAGGTTCAAATTTTGTTTCCATTCAGGCTTTAAGGACTACCACAGAGGATGACTGGGAGTTTGAGAGTAGAGTGTTTATGTAGGTCATAGCAGAATAGTTGGTGGTACCGATAAGATGGCTCAGCATGGACCTGGAACACTACCTAGACCCTATTACAATAGTAAAGATGTGTCCATTTCGTATCAGTGCACACTACCTAATCAGTACACAAATGTGTAGATGATGGGTTTGCTGTTGATTGGTTGGATGAATGGATGGATGGATAGATAAAATTAAAGATTTGTTCTGTTAAAGACACCTACTTATTCATGCCCAGCCACCCATTCACCTCAAGGTTCAATGTGTTGTGCATTCTGAGATGCTATTCTGCTCACTACATTTGTTCAGAGTGGTTATCAGAGTGGTCAGCTCAAACCAGTCTGGCCATTCTCTATTGACCTCTCTCATCAACAAGGCATTTCTGTCACTCATTGGATGTTTTTTTGTTTGTTTTTGGCACCATTCTGAGTAAACTCTAGAGACTGTTGTCCGTTAAAATCCCAGTTATCAGCAGATAGTCTCAAACCAGCCCTTCTGGCACCAACAATCGTGCCATGGTCGAACTCACTGAGATAAAAAATTGTCCCATTCTTATGGTTAATGTGAACATTATCTGAAGCTTCTGACCCGTATATGCATGAATTTATGCATTACACTGCTGCCACATTATTGCCTGATTAGATAATCACATGAATAAGAAGGATTACAGGTGTTCTTAATAAAGTGGTCGGTGAGTGTAGATGACCTCAAGGCTAACAGACATTAACTAAAAGCCACAAAAGTAGAATTTTAATAGATATATGGTTGATATTAGGGTGAACATAGCGCTGGGTTTTTTGATGTGACTATTGTGTGATTGTTTTTACAGCAATCAATATAAAATATGTCTCTTTATGCTTGAGTATTGAGCTCCATTAGACCTTTGCACACTTCCTCTCCATTCCAACCATCAATTCTTATCAGGCATTTAAAAACAGAGCAGTCTCAACCCTAAAAAGAAAAAAGTCTTTCCAATCCACTCTGTCCTAAGCAGATGATTCTGTGACAGAATTCAAATCCTATAATGTCTGTTAAACAATCTGACACATCTGTGCCGTTTATATGAATAGCTTAAATAAAATGCCAGACGTGTAGCCTCTCTGTTTCTTCATAAAGGGCTAACTCAGGCTACCTGTGTTGCTTTGAATCGGTGAAACACAATCACCTGGAAATGGAGGCTGAATGTTTCACTGAATCACCATCTATGTATGCCGTGCCACATTGTTAGCATCCAGCTGAAAGAAAGTGTTGCTCTATTGATGTGCGCTACCTGTGTTTGTGTATGTGTAGTTTAAGAGGCTGGGGACGGGCCACGTGTGCCTCTTGATCTGCGAGATAACACAGCTCCGACAGGAGCTGTCAATAGCCATTCAGTGAGCGAACCTGCCTTCATCATCTCTTTAAATTACACAGTTAATCTCTCGCAGGGGTTCAGCGAGCGTTGACCCTTCTCTTGTTTGGAGAAACAATGACACAATGACTGCAATCAGCTATTCCCTCCAGAATCTGTGTTAGCCCCCCAGACTATGAAACGCTCCTCTTTCACTCCTCTACCGGCGCTAATAGCTCAGTGTGCCAATGATTCCAAACTTAGATAGAAAGGTTATCGAATGGCTCTGTTTGTCTCACCTGACCTCTGCGTAGAAGTGCTGTCTTTGCTCAATTTTCTGCATATGACTTTCCTGTCGAAGGATTGTAAAAAAGGAAGCTAGTGCTTTGTTTGTCCTTATTTATCCATCACTGTACAAGTCCGTATGCTCTGGAGTTGCTACAGTAATACCAAGCATTCTTGTGACCTTCCTTAACAGTCTCCTTCTCACGGCTTCTCCAAGCATTCGAGAGAGCAGTATGAGAAGCTTTCCACCATGCACAAGAACATGCAGAAACTCTACGAGAGCCTGGGGAGCTACTTCGCCTTCGACCCACACACTGTCAGCATTGAGGACTTCTTCGGAGACCTGGCTAACTTCCGCAACCACTTCATGGTGAGTACACTAGTGTCATTACCTGTTCCACATCAGTAATATGCTTCTCTCTTGTGCGCTGCACTCTTCAGGGTTGAAGAGAGTTGAATATTTTCCTCATGTAAAGTTTTTGTTTGTGTTCATTTGTTATTTCATGTCTTTTATTTTGAAAAGTACATCAGTGTTTTCTTGTTCCTGTTCCGTCTGTCTTTTATATTCATGTGACATCTTGTTTCTTATGTTTTGTTCTTATTGGCTCTTGGATTATTAGTCTTGTCTTTTCATTGGTTCATGTTTATTAGTCTTGTTATCACGTTATCAGTTCTGTCTATTCATTGGTGATCTTGTTATCAATTCAGTCTTGAGTGTTATTTGTTTTGTTATCTTGTTATCACTAAACTGTTTATTTAAGCCCTCAGGTTTGCCATTGTCCTTTCTCAAGTATTGTGTTAATGCAACGTTGTTTGGTTCGTTGTTTCGCTGTCATAGTCATGGTTCTTGTTTCTTGTTCATGGTTTTTATTTTGTTTTGGATACTTTCATGTTTTTAGTTAATAAACTGCATTTGGGTTCTACTCCATCTTCATCCCGTCATCGTCTTCATCATTCTTGTACTGCTCGCCTGCCTACGATATACCTCAGTGTTCCCATTCTCTTTCTCTCACTCCAGTGGGTATAAACTTGACTTTAAGGAAGGATTGTCGAGCCAGGTACATATAATGTTCTAAATAATACTTTGAATGCTTTCTCCACAACTAGATGGCAGAGGTCAGGGTGACTCTGCAGCACTATGATTAAGACAAGGAATGCTTTGGTAGCTTCTGTCATTCGGAGTGTTAAAAAAAGTTATCTCAATTTTTTTTAGTTTCTTTTCTTTGTATATATATATATATATATATATATATATATATATATATATATATATATATATATATATATACTTATTTTATTATTATTTTTTGTATCCTATCAGTTTTAAGTAGGTGCCCTCATCTAAAATCTAAAGTTTTGGCCTTGCCTTCATTTTATGTGATTATATAGCTTATTTTATCACATTTGATAAAGACATTTTCCTGACACCCCAGTGTGGAGATGAAAGGAAGAACTTATAATACAGATTAAAGCACACATAAACTGTGCTGAGAATGGAATTTACTGTATAATGTATTACGAAACGTGTACCTCTCACGCAGATAAAAGTGTCTCAGAAGCTTTTTATCCTTTCAGAGTTTTGTTAGCTTCTGTATTTTTGGATATCTAGACGATGTCTCAAAAAAAAAAAGAAAGAAAATCTCTACCAGGAGTTTAGGCAGGTAGGACTGAGAGGACAGGATATATTCCAACTGAATGTGAAACCAGGGGAGGCGTTTTAGTACTGTACATCTTACAGTACAAAGGTGATATTAGATTTTCATCTAATTGATATTTACATGTTTAATTGTCTAATACCCTGACTTTTATTTGCTTATGACTCAAATTAGGCTAAGGGACTCCATTAGCTTTATCTATTTGTTTATTTAGGTTTACACATTTATTTTAAAACACCCATTTTCTTTGAAGCTATATCATTGCAATAAATACATACATACACAAATAAATAAATAAAATATGACTTATCCAATTTTAAGGTTGTTTATATAGTTTTACTGGAAAACAAGACAAAAATACTGATTGAGTAAAATTGCATAAAATATTAAGACTTGTTTAAGAAAATATATTGAATTAAGAGTATTTTTCTTAGCCCTTTGGCTGATAATTATTTCTTGTTTAAAGCATAAATCTAACCAGATTTAGTGAAGTTTATGCCTAAAACAAGACTTAAAAGCCTGTCTTAATATCTTATGCAGTTTTGCTTCTCAAGTACAGTTTTTAACTGTATTTTGTTTTAAGAATGTCTTGATCTTTTTACTGAAAAATAACATATAAATACTGATTTAGAAAGTGCAGTGTTAATATATTGTATAAATGTTTTCATAATATTTCACAATATTATTTATGTATTCTGAATAAGGAACCATCCTTTGTTTAGTGCATTTGCATGAATTACGTTTATATTGGCTAGAGAACATGAAACTCCATTTCCAAAGGAGCATGCTTATCAGTTCAAAGAAAATTTCTACTATGAGAAGTTGTTTAGCTTCACTGTGGTAATAGCACCCTGGGACTGGGGTAATTTTGGATATTCAGTATGAGCAAGAGAATGATGGCAGAATGTCTCCACGCAAAGCTTTGTGTCCCAAGAGAAATCTCTTTTAAACACAAACACACACACACACACACAAACATTGTAAGTGTATGTGTATATATATATACAGTGAGGAAAATAAGTATTTGAACACCCTGCTATTTTGCAAGTTCTCCCACTTGGAAATCATGGAGGGGTCTGAAATTGTCATCGTAGGTGCATGTCCACTGTGAGAGACATAATCTAAAAAAAAAAATCCAGAAATCACAATGTATGATTTTTTAACTATTTATTTGTATGATACAGCTGCAAATAAGTATTTGAACACCTGAGAAAATCAATGTTAATATTTGGTACAGTAGCCTTTGTTTGCAATTACAGAGGTCAAACGTTTCCTGTAGTTTTTCACCAGGTTTGCACACACTGCAGGAGGGATTTTGGCCCACTCCTCCACACAGATCTTCTCTAGATCAGTCAGGTTTCTGGGCTGTCACTGAGAAACACTGAGTTTGAGCTCCCTCCAAAGATTCTCTATTGGGTTTAGGTCTGGAGACTGGCTAGGCCACGCCAGAACCTTGATATGCTTCTTACAGAGCCACTCCTTGGTTATCCTGGCTGTGTGCTTCGGGTCATTGTCATGTTGGAAGACCCAGCCTCGACCCATCTTCAATGCTCTAACTGAGGGAAGGAGGTTGTTCCCCAAAATCTTGCAATACATGGCCCCGGTCATCCTCACCTAAATACAGTGCAGTCGCCCTGTCCCATGTGCAGAAAAACACCCCCAAAGCATGATGCTACCACCCCCATGCTTCACAGTAGGGATGGTGTTCTTGGGATGGTACTCATCATTCTTCTTCCTCCAAACACGGTTAGTGGAATTATGACCAAAAAGTTCTATTTTGGTCTCATCTGACCACATGACTTTCTCCCATGACTCCTCTGGATCATCCAAATGGTCATTGGCAAACTTAAGACGGGCCTTGACATGTGCTGGTTTAAGCAGGGGAACCTTCCGTGCCATGCATGATTTCAAACCATGACGTCTTAGTGTATTACCAACAGTAACCTTGGAAACGGTGGTCCCAGCTCTTTTCAGGTCATTGACCAGCTCCTCCCGTGTAGTTCTGGGCTGATTTCTCACCTTTCTTAGGATCATTGAGACCCCACGAGGTTAGATCTTGCATGGAGCCCCAGTCCGAGGGAGATTGACAGTCATGTTTAGCTTCTTCCATTTTCTAATGATTGCTCCAACAGTGGACCTTTTGTCACCAAGCTGCTTGGCAATTTCCCCGTAGCCCTTTCCTGCCTTGTGGAGGTGTACAATTTTGTCTCTAGTGTCTTTGGACAGCTCTTTGGTCTTGGCCATGTTAGTAGTTGGATTCTTACTGATTGTATGGGGTGGACAGCTGTCTTTATGCAGCTAATGACCTCAAACAGGTGCATCTAATTTAGGATAATAAATGGAGTGGAGGTGGACATTTTAAAGGCAGACTAACAGGTCTTTGAGGGTCAGAATTCTAGCTGATAGACAGGTGTTCAAATACTTATTTGCAGCTGTATCATACAAATAAATAGTTAAAAAAATCATATATTGTGATTTCTGGATTTTTTTTTTTTAGATTATGTCTCTCACAGTGGACATGCACCTACGATGACAATTTCAGACCCCTCCATGATTTCCAAGTGGGAGAACTTGCAAAATAGCAGGGTGTTCAAATACTTATTTTCCTCACTGTATATATATATATATATATATTAGATAGATAGATAGATAGATAGATAGATAGATAGATCTGCACACACACAAGTTTGGAATTATTCCAAAAAAGTTTGGAATAATGTAGAGATTTTGCTGTTTTGGAAGGAAATTGGTACTTTAATTCACCAAAGTGGCATTCAACTGACTATACTTTGTGATCAGTTGAATGTCACTTTGGTGAATTAAAGTACCAATTTCCTTCCAAAACAGCAAAATCTGCACATTATTCCAAACTTTTGGAAAATATATATATATATATATATATATATATATATATATATATGTATATGTATATGTGTGTGTGTATATATATATATATATATATATATATATATATATATGTATATGTATATGTGTGTGTATATATATATATATATATATATATATATATATATATATATATATATATATATACACTGAAAAGCTCTTTATGAATAAGTTATTACTCATATTTTTAGACTTCAATGCTGGGGAGAGCAGAGCTGATGGGAACACAAATAGGGCCTGCATTACTCCTCTTATATGTATATAATTTCAGCTTTATTTGCTTTATTTTCAATTTCCGTCTTTTCCTCTTTGAACCAACTTATTTGTGTGTGACGATGTGGAAAGCCGATCAAGCTGAGAGCTCTTGTGGTGTGTGATTGGAATGTGTCAACCACATATTTGTCCTGTAGAACCTCAAAGAAAACCCATTTTGCAGATTCCAAAATGAACACTTGCCAAGCAACAAATGCAAGTAAAATTTGCATTCAGAGAGTAATAATAAAAAATTTAAATAAAAACTTACTGACCAGAGACTATGACAAAGTTATCTTGTCATAAATATAGCTCAAAATACGTGATCATTGCTTCATGTGTCAGACTGCTTACCCTGCCACACCGGTAAATGGACTTTGGGACTCTTTGTCAGGAAATATTATTAAAAAAATCCATATTCATAATGCAGCCCTTATTTAATTTCCCTATTGGCTTTATTATAATATACATTCCATCCATAATGTACTCTCACATATCATGATTTTGAGTCATTCAAGGATAAACATGTATTCCCATATTATATTATTTTATACTATATTATTTATATAGATTATTATGTATATTATATATAGCATCACCATGAGCATTCTCGAAGCACATGCACATATTCAGCACACACATAAACCGATCGCTAGCGAATTATACAGCTATGCACTATTTAAGAATTTTAACTGTAATATGTGGCACAGGTTTAGACTATATCACAAAAATAGACAGTTATTTTTTCATTATTGAAGTTCTAATCAGGATATTTGTCTGGCCAAACTAAAAAAAAAAAAAAAAAAACAAGCGTTAATGTCATGCCCTAAATACAAGTGTATTATAATAACAACAACCCTATTAAAATTATACAAGTAATAATTCTCTAATAATGGCTTAATTTTCACTCAGCATTGTTATGGGATCTAATTTAAAAAATGCTGTAATTTTCTGTGTGAAGTTGTGTTAACAAAAGCCTTGAATTAGCTCGCCTTTGAATTCCAATATGGTAAAATGCTCTCATTTCCGCTTTTCACAAAAATAAAAACAAAAAATAAATAAAAATGTTTGATTTGAAATTGTACATCAACTTGTAGTGGCCAGTTAAAGTGAATTTAGAGCGCTGTAAATACATTTGAACACAACACATCCGTTATTCTGTGCATGAGATGAGATTTGTGGAGGGAGCACAGAACGAACCACCTCACGTGTGCTCAGAACAGACCTCCGCAGAGCAGCACATGGCACGTGCAGACTGTTTGCTTGATTAGATCACAGCCATTTGCAGTTTAATATTCATAAGGCCATGTCTTGATATTGATTTTATTTCAATGGATCGTTCAGCCCTACACAATGCGATAGGAAGATGTGTTTTTTTTTTCTTAATTTCACAGAATGTGTTCCTTTTATCTCATCACATTAAATCCAGACTGCAAGCTCACAACTTGAGTATTATTCTCTTGCCTTGGCCCTGGAAATTCAGTTTTGGTGGGGTGCAGGAAACACTGAGATATATAATTATACATAGTTATCTTTAAATATTTAAAAATTATATATATATATATATATATATATTAGGGCTGTCAATTTAATGCGTTAATTCAGTGCGATTAATTTTACAAAATATAACACGTTAAAAAAAAATTAACCCAATTAATCGCATGCCCACGGACCATAATAAGGAAGATGCCTGAGGAATGCACGCTTGTAGTACCACCTGTTTACTCCAGAGGGCAGTAAGGGAAATTTCAGCTGTATGAGTAACGCACAGTTTATACAGTGAAGAAAACACTCCAGTAGGCAGAACAACAAAACACTCAAAAGAGTGCAAATATGAACTAAGGGATCTCAAGATGTGTTTAAAGATTGAGTATTAAACTATATTTAAGTTGAAACAGTGAACTAAACATTTTATGTTTATGATGCAACTCACCCGAGATGTCTGACGTAGGTATAAATTATCGGGCCCTTAAACAAGCCCTCAAAATAAATTTCGAACTGATTGACAAATTCACTTGTGCAATGGATTGCTGTGAACTATATGCCAATGATTGAATTATGATCAATAATATGGTAGTAAACAATACATTGTATTCTAAAGCCACTTTTTGTATTGTCTTATCAATGATTAACTCTTTTGCTACAAGAATGCATTTTAATGATCTGAATATTTTTATATGTATAATCATTATATATTGAGTTATTTTTATATGAGGGGCTTTCTCAGAAAATATTTGTATATGCGATTAATCGGGACACCATGTAATTAATTGGATTAAAAAAAATATCGATTGACAGCCCTATATCTATCTATCTATCTATCTATCTATCTATCTATCTATCTATTTATATATATATATATATATATATATATATATATATATATATATATATATATATATATATATATATATATATAATAAAAAATATTCAGATAATTAAAATGCATTACATTCTTGTAGCAGAAGAGTTAATCATTGATAAGATAATACAAAAAGCGTCTTTAGAATACAATGTATTGTTTACTACCATATTATTGATCATAAGTCAATCATTGGCATATAGTTCACAGCAATCCATTTCACAAGTGAATTTGTCAATCAGTTGGAGATTTATTATGAAGGCTTGTTTAAGGACCCGTCAATCTACACATACGTCAGACATGCTTGTGTAGCGTCTCGGGTGAGTTGCAACATAAACATAAAATGTTTAGTTCACTGTTTCAAGTTAAATATAGTTTAATACGCTTAAAACACATCTTGAGATCCTTTAGTTCGTATTTGTGCTCCTTGAAGTGTTTTGAACGCAAGAACGTAACACATGTTTGTGTTGTTCTGCCTACTAAAGTGTTTTTTTCACTGTATAAACTGTGTGTTGCTCATACAGCTGAAATTTCACTTACTGCCCTCTGGAGTAAACAGGTGATACTACAAGCTTGCATTTCTCAGGAATCTTCCTTATTATTGTCCGGGGGCAGTGCGATTAATTGTGTTAATTTTTTTAACGCATTTTTTAAAATAAAATTAATCGCACTTAATGCGTTAAATCGACACCCCTAATAAATATACATAAACTAAGTTAACTGTGCATTTAAGCAGCTTGGAAAATCCTAGAAAATGTTGTCAAACCAATCAAATTAGACAATCATCCAGTTATCTTCTGATAGGATTTATACTGAACTGGAGGTGTACCTGTAGATGTTTTTTCTGGCCTACTTTCAAACTCAGTGCCTTTTTGCTTGACATCATGTGAAAATCAAAAGAAATCAGCCAAGACCTCAGAAAACATTTTGGACCTCCACAAGTCTGGTTCATCCTTGGGAGCAATTTCCAAATGCCTGAAGGTACCACATTCATCTGTACAAACAATATTACGCAAGTAGAAATAATATGGGACCAAGAAGCCACCATACTGCTCAGGAAGGAGATGCATTCTATCTCCTAGAGATGAACATAGTTTGGTGTAAAAAGTGCATATCAATCCCAGTACAACAGCAAAGGACCTTGTGAAGATCCACAGTAAAACGAGTCCTATTTCGACATAACCTGAAAGGCTGCTCAGCAAGTAAGAAGCCACTGCTCCAAAACCACCATAAAAAGCCAGACTACAGTTTGCAAGTGCTCATTGAAACAAAGATCTTACTTTTTGGAGAAATATACTCTGGTCTAATAAAAAAAAAAAATAACAGTCTGGCCATAATGACCATTGTTATGTAAGGAGGAAAAAGGGTGAGGCTTGCGAACCGAAGAACACCATCCCAATGGCAAAGCATACACACAAGTACAAGTTGCCAAAAGTTTGGAATAATGTACAGATGTTGCTTTTTCGGAAGGACATTGGTACTTTAATTCACCAAAGTGGCATTCTACTGATCACAAAATATAGTCAGGGCATTACTGATGTAAAAAACAGCAGCATCACTATTTGAAAAAAGTTATTTTTGATCAAATCTAGACAGCAGTCATCACTCCAACACCTTATCCTTGAGTAATTGTGCTAAATTGCTAATTTGGTACTAGAAAATCACTTGCCATTATATCAAACACTACTCAAAGCTATTTGGTTCATTAAATGAAGCTTAACATGGTCATTGTGTTTGTTTTTGAGTTGCCACAGTATGCAATAGACTGGCATGTCTTAAGGTTAATATTAGGACAAAAATTGCAAAAAAAAAAAGAAACAGATTTCTATATAGACTCGTCAGGCGATCATTGTTTTGAGGAATGAAGGCTATACAATGCTTGAAATGGCCAAAAAACAGAAGATTTCATACAAAGGTGTACACTACAGTTTTCAAAGACAAAGGATGACTGTCTCTAACAAGGACAGAAAGAGATGTGGAAGGTCCAGATGTACAACTAAACAAGAGGATAAGTACATCAGAGTCTCTAGTTTGAGAAATAGACACCTCACATGTCCTCAGCTGACAGCTTCATTGAATTCTTCCCGCTCAACACCAATTTCATGTACAACAGTAAAGAAAAGACTCTGGGGCACAGGCCTTATGGGAAGAATTGCAAAGAAGATGCAAAGAAAAATCCACTTTTGAAAGGTTAGAGTGGGCAAAGAAACACAGACATTGGACAACAGATAATTGGAAAAGAGTTCCATTGAGCTTTTGTGGGATCAGCTAGACTGTAAGGTGTGTGAGAAGTGCTCGACAACCAACAAGACAGCCACATCTATGGCAAGTGCTACAAGAAGTGTGGGGTGAAATGTCACCTGAGTATCTGGACAAACTGGCTGCTAGAATGCCAAGGATCAGCAAAGCTGTCAATGCTGCACGAGGAGGATTTTTTGATGAGAACTCTCTGAAGTAGTTTAAGAAGTTTTGACTATTTTTCTCAAGTTGTAATTGTAATTTATCACAATACTAATTTCCTGACTATACATTGTGATCAGTTGAATGCCACTTTGATGAATAAAAGTACCAATTTATTTTCATAAGAGCAAAATCTGTACATTATTGTAGTATGTGTATGTGTGGGTGTGTGTGTGTGTGACTAAAAGCTTTTCAGACTGTCCACGATCGAGAAAATTATCATGGTGTAAAATGTGCATTTCATTATCCTGTCTGCACATTTTGCTTGCATACATACAGAATGTAAAAACAGCATTTCATAAACACCCCACCATCGTTCCTGCATTATGGTAATGTGATTGTAGCCTTTGTAGATGATAATGCAGACAGTTTGCGTTATGAAGATGGTATTCAAAAGCACACACTCTGGGAATTGTTTATCTCATTTAAAGCTCCCTAATACCTAGAACACAATTAAGAAAATTGATAAAATCATAAATACTGCCCCAGGCTAAATGGGATCAGGCAAAGGTTGAAAACATGTCTGTTGCCATGGTAATTAGGGTTTTTGCATGTTTGATGAGGGTAAGATAATTATATTGTGTAATTGTGTTTTCAGTCAAAATTGTTTATTTGTTAAAAAAAAAAAAAAAAAAAAAAAAATTGCCAATAGGAATTATTATGTTGCTATGAATAAATAATTTTTCATTTAAGGATCTAACACTTCAATTACAAGATTGAGATTGAACTGTCGGTTTTGGAGGTATAATATATTTTATGAAGCAATTGGCTTATGAGTATATTATAATATATATATATATATAGGGACACACACACACAGTGAAGCATCAAAGTGCTGATATGTTAGACCATCAGTGCTCATGAAAAGTCTCTCGTCCAATCAGATTCTGTCCTCGTTCCATGAGCGCTGATGGTCTGACACCATCAACACTCCGATGCTTCACTATGTGTGTATCACTCTGCTTGTGTTCGTGCCATTCTAAAACTGAAGTGTAAGAGCAATGCATTTGTCTTAAGACCTATGGTTTGTCTTTTTTTTTTTTGACAGTACATATGTTAGCCAGCAGGTGGTGTCAAAAGATAATTTTTATGTGTAATTTGAGCCAGTTAGGTGACATGAAGTGAATCCGCGTCAGTCGTTTACATACAACAGCTCTTCATTATCGCATGTATTACTACTACACCTAGGAAATAGCTTTAAATGGCTTTATACAAACAAACAACTTCAGCATTACATCTCATCACAGCTGAGAGACACAACAGACTGATTAATTACACAATGGGTGCTGTTTAAAATGGTAGAAGACATTGCGGTTTCAATAGTGATCGACTCTTGTGCACCAGCTACCGTGAAATAGGGAGAAATACCACTGCTTGAACGCTATTTTTCCGTCCAACTTTTAAAGCTGACAATATCTCTGCTTGTGAGTGGCAACAGGTGATTTCACATGCTCCTCTCATCTCTCATCTCTCTCTCTCACTTACTCACACACATACACACATCCATCCATCCTCGTTTATCAAATAACTTGTTAGAAACAGTACAAGCCGTGATACTATTTCAGAAGTGACATTTTTGAATTAATAATTAAGGCTTGGATGCATCATTTGTTTTGAACCAGCAATGGCATATTCTGATTTGTCGCATAAGAAAGTAGAAAGTAGTTCTATGTACAAATATATATATATATATATAATTTATTTATTTATTTATTTATTTTTAAATGGAACTTCACAATATCACAAATAATTGTTTTTGATCATGTTTGCTGTCACTCCATGATATAAATATATAAATAAATTATTTCTGTTCCCATTCTTTAAAGAAGAGCCATATGCATGCTGACTCAATTACTTTTTTATTATAACGATGTTGTGTTTATTTATTGCTGACTTACCTTTGTTTTGCAGCACCGTGCAATTTTCAAACAGTTGCCTCTCTCCTTTTTTGTCTCTCCCTCTCTTTATCTCTCTTTCTCTTTTATACTTTTATATGAGTTATGTGATGAAGAACTCATCTGTTGAAGTACATTCTGTAGGTATGCAGATGTGTAGTTTGCATTTTCAGACATATATTTGCCATTTTGCCTTGTACTTTGACCCATGCTGACAACAACCTTGAAATAAATGTAACATTTTCAAAAAGTGTTGTAAAGAAATTAAGTAACATTTATTCATAAGGAACCACTTTTTAGTATCTATTGCACTTACACTTGAAAAGATTCAATCTGATGACTCTGTGGCCTTGTGGAATAGCAAAGTTTACAAAGATTGCACACTTCAGAATCTTTTTGTGAAAGAGTTTTTGGAGAGTCCTACTCATTTAATGTAATGCTTTTTGCATTCTTTGCAATGAAACAAATACAGAGATGAGCCAAAATATTATGACCACCCACAAGTGAAGCGAATAATGTTGATAATCTCCAAACAAGGCCTGAACATCTCAGAAACGCCAAGGTTTGTGGGGTGCTCCCAGTCAGCAGTGGTACCTTCCAACAGCGGTCCGAGGAGGTACAAACCACAAACCAAGCTTGGGCTACCAAGGCTCATTGATGCAATGAAGCACTATCCCGTGTGATCCAAACCGACCGAAGGTCTACTGTGGCACAAGTCACAGAAAATTTTAATGATGGTTACTGGATGAATGTTTCACAACACAGTGCATCACACCCTGCTGCGTGTGAGGCTGCAAAGCCGCATACAGGTCAGAGTGCCCATGATGACCCCTGTCTATTATCAAAAGTTTCTACAGTGGGCACTCGAGCATTAGAACTGGACCTCGGAGCAGTGGTAGAAGGTACGATTAGTCCTGTTTTCTTTTACCTCGCGTGGACGGCCATGTAAGTGTGCGCCATTTACCTGGGGAAGTGATGACACCAGGATTCTCTTTCGGAAGTCAGCAAGCTGGTGGAGGGAGTATGATGCTCTGACGGATGTTCTTCTGGGTAACCATTGGTCCGGCCATTAATGTGGATGTCAAATTGGCACGTGCCACCTATGTAAATATTGTTGCAGACCAGGTACACCCCTTCATGGCAATGGTGTTCCCTTATGGCTGTGGTCTCTTTCAGCAGGATAATGCTCCCTGCCACACTGTACACATTGTTCAGGAATGGTTTGAGGAACATGATGAAGAGTTCAAGGTGTTACCCTGGTTTCCAAAATACCCAGATATCACCTGCCTAATATTTTGTCGGAGAACTAACAGCATTTTAGGAAGGTGGTCATAATGTTTTGACTCATCTGTGTAATATACACATACACACACACACACACACACACACACACACACACACACACACACACACTTCATCAGCCATAAACTTACCCTTACCATAACCTTGTCATATCATGAAGAGATATGGTGTGGGCACTTGTTCTTGAACTTGAAGGCAGCTCCACTATTTACTACTATTATGAGCTGTACTTTCCTCCTTCTCCACACTGTACACATAATCCATGTGTCTCAGCACCGAACACAACATGCACGTCGGAAACCCTAAGGGAGACACAAAGGGCTAGACTGTCGACGCTCATTATATCTTACTAAGAAGGAACAAGACACGCATACACATAATCATACACAAAACACTCATATCTCCTTATAAGGCAAGGCCTGTCAGGTTAGTGGTGCAGGCCTGGAGTGAAGAGACCTTTGCTAGGCTGAAAAGGTTATGTAGAAGTGGCTTATTCTCTCGCTTCTGCTACATTGCTGTACCCTCTGCATGTTTCAGTCTGGCTTTGTCTTCCTCTTCATACCGCCTGACACCTCAGTGGCATTTATGGAAGAAGAGAGAAGGGTGCCCGATATCTCTTTGACTCGGTATACAGGATGCTGTCCCACTTGCTTGTATGATGCTTTCAAGTCAATGTGGAATAAATGTGTTTACAAGATGAAAGCACATGAATGCCAGTGGGAAACTATTTCAGACCCAAGTTTCAGAGATGGGGGGTTTTCAATTATAGAATCATGGTGGGAATGAATTGCTATTGATTCAAAAAGGTTGTAATTGTGGATGTTGGCAGCATAATTTAGTTTGTATGTATTTTTTGTACTGTTGATGAACAATAGCAATGTAGCTTTAAAGAACATATTTCTCATTGCACCAGTACATGCAACTCAACTACTGAACAAGAATGATAAAACATATAGAAAAAAATAAATTGCATAATTTTCTCTCTTTAATTTATTGCACTAGGTCTAATAGCCTTCTTTGTCTTGTCAGGAAGGGAAGAAGAGGGAAAGAAATATTAAATTTTTCGTCCATTTTATTCCAGTCATTTGCACACACATCACATCATAAATACAATTTCTGAACTCGTAAGTTGGAACTTCCCAGGAGGACTTGAAGGCAGAATAAGGTCAGCTTTTCCTGTTTAACATCCTGGTATGCAGTCACTGGAAGCATTCAGGATAGGAGCTGTCTTTTCTGCTACCTCATTAATGCTTATGGAGATTGTGACTCAGTGGGGGTTTCACGTCGATATCAGAAGCCATCTTGATGGTTCAATTACACAATCTCTGTCTGCTTCCTCTTTTCAAAAATCATCTTTTCATTCACTGCAGAAAAGGTACAACCATGTCCCCTTTAGTAGCAGATAAGCAGGCCCAGATGGAATCTTGCAGACTGGTCTCATAGAATCAAAATGATTCTTACGTTGCTCATTGTGCATGTCATGGCAGTTTCCTGGTGAAATAAACACGAGGCACTACAGCAACAATTACTTTTTTTCACACAAATCACAAGTAAAATGCCGATGGTCAGTTCATAAACACTTGCTTTTTGCCATTTTCCTCACACAATGATATTATGCATCACTATAAATGCTATAATGCTATTATGACAAATCTAAACACTTTTATTATAGTGCATGACTCGTAAAGAGATGCATTCTAACCTTTGCATTACATAACAAAATACATTTAAAAGCTTGTTCGAGTTTGATCAGATCGCACGGCAGTTTAACTGATTGAGCATTGCACGTCCGAAGCAAAGGACCGGGGTACGATTCCTGAAGAGCACACAAGTCAACACGTTGGGTCATAGAAGCACCACAAAATAGCATGGTTGCTCCAAAAATTGAATTTTTCGGCACACTTGCTTTTTCATGACACTGTCGATTAGGTTTTGGTTTAAGGTTTAGGGTAGGGAGGAAGGTTTTGTGGATTTAAAACTTGAGTATTAACCTTAAAAGCTTACACTGTGTTGGAGAAAATTTTACTCTCTTTAAGCGCCACTCAGTGGAAATTTTACCTCGGAACTGCTGCAATAATTGTAAGGAACCAAATAATATAATTCTTCAAAAATTTCACCACAGTCATGAGATTTTGTTGAGTTCTGGCCAAGTAGGTATAGCTGCAGGCCGGAGATCTCCAAATGGTGGCGGAATCTCCAAAAGAGTGTGGGGTTACTCCAAAAGATGGCATTACTTCCATTCATGGTTAGGGAAAAGGTTAATTTAAGGGCGTCCTATATCTTTGCTAGTGGTTTGGAGGTCCTGCCCCTTTTTGGAGCTCTGCTTGCAGCTATATCCTTCTTGTTCAGTCTGGAATCTGCAGACATAATTTTTTCAGATTTTGGGAGGAAACCTGCAGAAATCTGTGGAATGAATAATCATAAATTTATGTTAAATAGAGCTGAGAGATCCTAGTCGTGGCCAAACTAACAGACAAATTAGCCAAAATATGTAATAACCCAACATTTAAGGGACAGGGAATGTGTAGAACTTAGTGAATGATAGATGTGTGAATTCTGTGGAGTTCTGTTGTCAAAGATCGCAGCAATATAGGTGTTTGGTGCAGTCAGAATGATGATGCATCACCATTGTATAGTATGTGTTACTAGAGTCTGTGTCACTGCATATAATGGAGTGCTGCCTGTGGTATTTGTTCAATGCATGTGTGCTGTTAGAATTGTGCTCCTGGACACCTTATTGTGCTGGAATTGATCCAGTCTTCCGCATTTTTCTCATTTGCCCTCTCTCTCTCTCTCTCTGACACTTCAGGATGCTGTGCGGGAGAACCACAAGAAGAGGGAGCTGGAGGAGAAGATCAAGAGAGCCAAGCTAGCAAAGGAGAAGGCTGAGCGAGAGAAGCAAGAGAGACAGCAGAAGAAGAAACAGCTGATTGACATGAACAAAGGTACGGCACTTCTGCCCCTCTGGGACCGACTGCAGCCCAGAATACCATTTCAAACGGTGCTGAGCACTGCAGGGGTGGTGTCAGTGATGGAGGGACAGGGCCACACTCTTTTCTTCCTGTTCACATACATTAAATGTACAGACAGATTAGAACTTACTGAGAATATTTGTTTATAGTCATTGTGCAACAGCTTTGAACATGACTCATCCAATTTTAATTTAGAGTCAGAACTAACCATTTTATAGTAACATTTGTTACCCAAACAATTCAATATTAATAATTTAATTTGTCATGAATTAGATTCCTAGGGAACATATATATGTCTAAGAAAATATATACTTAGAATATATACTTAGACTCCAATTAGGATAAAACTGCCTGCCAAATGCACACATGTAAAATGTACTGTAAATAAATGGATTTTGTGTAGAACTAACATTTATGTAGATTAATTTGATGCAAGACTGTGTCCATGGGGCTAAACTGACAGGCCACTGCCAGACAGGATGACAAGCTTCTCAGGTTCACATAATCACTGTTTTTGTAGAGCAGACAGATAATGGATTGGCAGATTGCCTTTAGCCCTGCAAATGGAGTTGAGAGTTAACTCTTAAGTTTATGCAAGCTCGTTTGGTTTCCTGCATTATTCCACGATGAAAAGAGGCCACCTTCACAATAGCTTAATTCAGATCAGAATGTGAAACTGTGCTCTTTTCACCATATTTCACGGTCTGTGTGCATATAACCCCTGCTAAATTGTGTTTTAAAGAGTCTAGTTTATAAAGGAAAGAAAAAAAAGAAAAGCATGTTTCAAGATGTCTCTCACAGCTTGCAAATTCAGGACAAATTCTTGCTATAAGAGATGTAGAGTACTTACTGTACTGCGCTATTATGATACTTACAATGAGACAGAAATTTCTGCCTCTGGCCAAAAGATTTTTTCACAAGCTTCTAACTTAAAATGTCACACTGAGCCCAGCACTTCTCGCTGGCCTTACATCTGGAGAAAAAAAAATTAATAATTTTTTACATGTAAACCTTCATCTCTGTGTGGCTGTTCAGAATCAGAATCAGTACAGGATGACTGATGCATGCTAGTTTCTGAAGAAGTGACCATATTGAATGTTGAGCATTCTGTAATTTAGATGGAATTACAGTGGATAACAAACCCTATGGTGCTGTCAAGAATACCTTATGCAAGCTAGCTCTTCCTCTGTGATAGCCCATAATAAGACTATCAGTAAACTGCTGTATTTTACTAACAATACTCATCAATAGATTTTCAGTGAGAAACTGACAATAACAATACATGGCAAGGTTTTGTTGTACATTGGACACAATATAATAATTCATTGATAAGCATAATGCAGATCAAGCCATTTCTATTCAGTCAAATATGAATATGTATGAAGAGATGTCAAGCAAAGTTTCAGAACATTTCTGACTATATGAATAAACATTATTAATTGCATGAAGCATTATATAATAATGTTCTTGTAACAGTTGTTTGCATTAATAATGGATGTTATTATAAAGTCTGACTGGCATTTGAATCAGGAATTTTAGATGATTTTCGTTTCAGCTTTGTTTGAAATACTGTACATATGTAGCTGTATTCTGTATGTTTTCCATCTTGTCAGCAGATGGGAATACAGATTTCACCTGCTGTTTTTGATCAACTGCAGAAAGGTTTTGAAATAATGCAGTAATTTTAAACAGTTTCTTTTTTTTATGCAAGCATTTATTTTTCACACAAGAAAAAAAACAAAACAATGAGATAATGATTTTTGTATAGATTTGTTTTCATCTTATCACATTAAATTATAGAGTAAATTTGTAAATATTGTTTTGTTCTAAGCAATATTTTTTTTTTTTACAGTATTAGACAGAGGAAACATCAATTAACTCAATTCCGCCTTAATCAAATAATATTTAGCAGCTAAGCTGGGTGTCTAAAACAGTTAGCATTTCTAAGTGTTTTCTTATTAAATCAATATCTGTGATTTTAGCATAAAATAAGAGTTTAGTTCTAGGTACACAACCCTCTTACACAACCTTAATATCTAACAGTCTAACACACTTGTGATTAATTATATTTTTAAAGGACTAGTTCTATATAGAGATTTTTCAAGTTATTTTGCAAATTGATATCTAATGGCATTAGCACGTGAATAACAATGAGTTGCATATTTAATGAGGGTTTAGTTAATTTAGGGTTAAGAGGATGTACAGTATTTCACTGTGGAACTGGGTGAGTGAATATCTGTACAATAAAAAAATTTAAAAAGTATATTTAAAGTCACAGAGGGTGTGTGGAAATGTGTCCTTGCCAGGTTTAGCTTCGCAAGCCAATTTGAGTGCCATTTGATTGATTTGTATGGCAAGTGGGGCGAAATCTGTTTCTCTAGTTAAGTATTAGAAATCCTAATATGGGAAATTGCTCATGAAATCGGAGAGCGTTTTGAAACAAAAATGCAGTTTTTATATGTATCCGGATTAATATAGACGTAGCCTTTGGAAAAGATGTTTTGCCATTTAATGGGTAGTCATTATGCCTAAAGATGAAACAATGTTGTATGGAGGGTGCCTTAACCATTGCAAGGCATCACTGATGGCTGAGTAAGTACAAGTGAGGGCACAGCTGGCTCAGAAGAACTGATCCTCCACTTGTGTGTCTGCCTGTTCTGAATTTCGACCTTCTGGCATTCCAGGGTCATGGTTGAGGGTCACTACAAGTGTTTTTTCCCACATGTTTTACACTGGCCCAAGTCAAAACCACTCACATTTCAACAGCCACACAAAGCACCCATGCTATCTTTGAGCTGAATAAGGCATGGCATAAGACACGTATACCATATATAAATATGTATCTATTTTTACAAAATATGTGAGTATTTACCCTACCAACATTTACCCAGCTATTTTTTACAAATATAACATTACATGAGTGGCTCAGTGGAGACATGTTTTGGCTGAGGTCAAACAGAGACATGACTCAGCCCAGTTATTCTGTTCCCTTTACAAAAAGCTTCACTTTGATGCTGCGCTGCTAAGCGCTATGGGGAAACAATCTTATTGTGAGCTGCTTCTGAACATGTGTGTAACACGTCAATGAAATTGACTGGAATTTATAGCCTCGGTTGGAGAGATCATTGGACGCACCTGTGACGAGGCTATAAATAGAAGGCGTCACCAGAGTGTCGTCAGACATTTTTCTTCAGAGCTTTCTCTCTGTGTGTTTTCACGAGACTCTTGCTAGAAATTGCTTAAACTCTTAAGCCTTTCCTTCTTTCTCTCTTTATATATATATATATATATATATATATATATAAAAAAAGGGGAAAATGGCGGAAAAGCAGGGCAAACAATGCGTGTTTCCATGTCAGCGTTCTATGTCTGACAGGGACACGCATCAATTTTGCTTTGTTTGCTTGGGGGAAGAGCACGCTACTCTCGCGTTGGAACAGGGCGGGTGTGAGCATTGCGACCTACTTTCGGTCGGGATGCTTCGCGCTCGCCTTGCTTACTTCCGAGAGCCGGCACCCACACTTCATTCGTGGGGCTCTCGCGTGGATCTGGCTGAGGAGCGAGAGACGGGTTCGCCCCTTTCGCTCGCTCTCTCCCCAGATCCTGCTGGTCCCTCGCGTGATCCTGAAGCGTGCTTCGGCGCCTCTTCAGTTCACGAGGGGGACCTGCTTTCCCTTGGGTCGGATTTAGAGTTAACCGCATCTGAGCGCTCCAATCGCGATTCAAAATCTTCTGAGGAGCTGCTCGATGTGATTACTCGCGCGGTGGCCAGGCTTCAAATAGACTGGCCACGTGACCAAGTTCCCCCCAAGCGCTCTAAATTAGAGGACAGATTTCTGTCTGGTGACCAAGGGAAGGGAACACCTCGTCAGTCCCTTCCCTTCTTTGATGATCTCCATGACGAACTTTCTCGTTCTTGGAACAAGCCTTATACTTCGCGCATTCACGTGCCTTCGACGTCAATATATTCGACTATCGTCGGCGCTGAGGCGCGAGGGTATTTAAAGATGCCACCGGTCGAAGAGACACTTGCGGGTTATCTCTCGCCGGGTTCTACGTCATCTCTTAATAAATCTGCTCTCCCTTCTAAGCCATGCAGGGTAACCTCCATGCTGGTCGGGAGAGCATATCAAGCGGCTGGTCAGGCTGGTGCTGCGTTGCACACCATGGCTGTTTTGCAGGCATACCAGGCTGACCTGCTAAAAGATTTGAGTGCGGGAAGGAGTCTCGACGATGAAGCTTTCTCTGAGCTTCGTCGAGCTACTGATTTGTCTCTCCGTGCCACCAAGCAGTCAGCCCGTGCTATTGGCCGGTCTATGTCCGCTTTGGTTAGCACTGAAAGGCACTTGTGGCTGAATCTATCCGGCATCAAGGATAAGGACAGGGTTTTCCTTCTTGATGCCCCAGTTTCGCCTTCTGGTCTCTTTAGAGACGCCATGAATACGGTCATCTCCAGATTCCAGGAGGCGAAAAGCCATGAGGAGGCTTTTGGAAAATTCCTTCCTCGTCGCACTCAGGGGGCGAGGCCGTCGGTCACCCAGTCTCGCCCTGATTCTGTGAGGAGGGAGGTTCAGAAGCAGAGCGTGGCAAGTCGTGCTCCCCCTCGTAAAGATTGGGGACAGACTCGTCGTTCTCAGCAACCTCCCAAACAAGACCTCAGGGCTGTTATCTCTAAGAGAAAGAAGCCCTGACGTCTTTGTTTCCAACCTTGTGAGGGTAGTTCCCTTCGGGACGGGGCGCGTGTATCATTCACTTCGGCCCTCCCGATACCCTCACGAAACCTCTTCACTCCCGCCACCCTTGGTGTTTCGGGTGACAGGGGTTTCCAACAAAATGTTGAATGTACCGTCGCTTCCTGCCATATTCCAGGACACGGAACATTCTACACCCCCTCGACAGGAAGTCTTGAAATTAGTTCCCATCTCAGAGAACCTGGCAGCGTGGAAACTTCTGCCAGGTATTTCTATGTGGGTTCTAAAAACAGTAGAAAAAGGCTACAGAATTCAGTTCGCTTGCCGCCCTCCGAGCTTCAACGGCGTGCTTTCCACTACCGTAAGCCCGAAACAGGCATCTCTACTTCAGGTAGAACTGCGAAACCCCTTCCAGAGAAAGAGTCTGGCTATTACAGCAGATACTTCCTGGTCCCCAAGAAGGGGGGGGGGGGGGGGGGGGGGGGGTTGCGTCCCATCTTGGATCTTCGTGCCTTGAACCGCTCCGTCAAGACGCTCAGGTTCAAGATGCTAACAGTCAGGTCCATCGTGTCTCAGTTCCAACGTTTCGATTGGATGGTCACGATCGACCTCATGGACGCATACTTTCATATTGGAATTCTGCCACAGCACAGGAAGTTCCTGAGGTTCGCTTTCGGGGACGAAGCCTTCCAGTATCGGGTCCTTCCATTCGGCCTAGCCCTATCACCCCGCACATTCACGAAATGCATGGATGCAGCACTGGCTCCGTTGCGACTCCAGGGCATCCGCGTTCTGAATTATCTAGACGACTGGCTGATCCTAGCCCAGTCTCAAGAACTGGCAGTTCAGCACAGGGATATCGTCTTAGCTCATCTAGGTTCTCTGGGTCTGAGACTCAACGCCAAAAAGAGCGTTCTTTCCCCGACCCAGAAAATTTCCTATCTGGGGGTTATATGGAATTCGGTCACGATGCAGGGACAGTTGTCTCCCGCTCGTGTCACCTCCATTCAGAACTCCCTGAGCATTCTCAGGCTAGGTCAAGTTTGCACTGTTCTTCAGTTCCAACGAATTTTGGGTCTCATGGCGTCTGCGTCCACGGTGATTCCTTTGGGCCTTCTCCATATGAGACCGTTTCAGCTGTGGCTAAAAGCCAGAGGGTTTCATCCAAGGGCCAGTCCCCTCAGGCAAATAAGGGTTACGCGCCCAGTGCTTCGTTCCCTTTCTATGTGGTTCAGACCCCGGTTTCTCACCTTGGGTCCCACTCTTGGTGCGTTGTGTCGTCGCAGGATGCTTACGACAGACGCCTCCCTGACGGGTTGGGGTGCGGTCGTAAGTGGTCGTCCAGCCCAAGGGGTATGGGAGAGTCATCAACTCGATTGGCACATAAATCGCCTCGAGCTGATGGCAGTATTTCTGGCCCTGAAATACTTTCTCCAACATTTGAGAGGCTGCCATGTCCTTGTGCGGGTGGACAACACAGCGGCAGTCTCCTACATAAATCATCAAGGAGGCCTACGTTCTCGCCACCTCAATTTGCTGGCACGTCGGATTCTCCTTTGGGCCCAGGGCAAGTTACTGTCACTCAGGGCAGTCTATATCCCTGGACGCCTGAATGTGGGAGCAGATTTTCTGTCCAGACGAATCTTACCATCGGGCGAGTGGAAACTCCATCCCGAGGTAGTACAACAGATCTGGGAGAGATTTTACAGAGCCGAAGTGGACCTCTTCGCCTCTCAAGAGACTGCGCAATGTCCCCTCTACTTCTCTCTGAGTCACCCAGCCCCTCTGGGTCTGGACGCGATGGCGTATACATGGCCCAGAATGCGCCTGTATGCGTTCCCTCCGATCTCTCTGCTCCCGGGAGTCCTGGCCAGAGTTCGCCAGCGAGGGTCTTGCCTCTTATTGATAGCGCCTCGCTGGCCGAACAGGGTTTGGTTCTCCGAGATGATGCCTCTCCTAGACGGCTCGCCCTGGGCAATTCCGGACAGGAAGGACCTTCTGTCTCAAGCACAGGGGACAATATTTCATCCCCGGCCCGAGTTGTGGAGACTTCACGTTTGGCCCCTGAAGGGTACCAACTGAGGGACACAGGGCTGTCGCTTGGGGTTATTGAAACCATTCTTAGTGCTAGGGCTCCCTCCACCAGAAGAATTTACTCCAATAAATGGGGTGTCTTCGAAAGGTGGTGCAGTTCACACGATGCAGATCCAGTTAATTGCCAAATTGTTTCAGTTCTGGAGTTTCTGCAAGAGAAACTGTCAGCAGGCATGTGCCCCGCTACTCTCAGGGGTTATGGGGCCGCCATTTCAGCTTGCCACGCCCTGATTGACGGGGTGCCCTTAGGGAGACATCCTTTACTCGCCCGCTTCATTCGTGGAGCCAGGCGACTGAGACCTCCCGTTAGGGCCAGAACTCCTTCGTGGGACTTAACTATAGTCCTGGAGGCTCTGGTCGAGACCCCTTTTGAACCTCTGGAATCAGCGTCTGACAGACTTCTGACTCTCAAGATGGTCTTCCTTATGGCTATTACCTCTCTTAAGAGGATTGGGGATCTACAGGCTCTGTCTATTCTGCCGGCCTGCTTAGAATTTGCCCCCGGTATGGCCAAAGCAATATTGCATCCTCACCCTGATTATCTTCCTAAAGTTCCATTTTCGACGGTACACCCTGTCACTTTAGAAGCCTTCTGCTCCCCGCCGTTTTTAACGTCGGAGCAGGAAAGACTTCATGGACTCTGCCCAGTCCGTGCCCTTCAGATTTATGTCCACCGCACAAGCCAGTGGCGTAAGTCAGGGCAATTGTTTGTTTGCTATGGGGGCCACAACAAGGGGGCGGCCGCTAGTAAGCAGACTATGTCACATTGGGTGAGGGATGCTATTGCCCTGGCCTATGAGGCGCGTGGTCAAGCTTCGCCAGTAGGTGTCAGGGCTCACTCCACCAGAGGGGTCGCTTCCTCTAAAGCCCTGGCTAGAGGGGTCCCTCTGCAACAGGTTTGTGATGCGGCAGGCTGGTCCTCTCCGCACACATTCATTAAATTCTATAGTTTGGATGTTCACGCTACTCCGGGCTCTTACGTCCTTGAGTCGACATCTCAAACTCATGCAGGAGCAAGTTTGTGACGTGGCGGGCTAGTCCCCTCCACACACATTCTACAATTTCTACATTGGCCGGGATGTTTTGCTACCCCGGACTATGTCCCTGGGTCAACATCCCGGGCTCATGCCAAATCCAAGTTCATGGTACGAACTTTTGAGTTAGAGCATTTGAATCGACTTTTAAAACTCATCTTTAACTTTGTGGGCCAGATGTTCCGCTACTCCGGACTCTTATGTCCTTGAGTCGACATCTTAAGCTCATGTCTAAACCAGGTTTGTGATACGGCAGGTTAGTCCTTTCCGTACACACTCTTCGGATTCTATGGTGTTAGATGTTCTGCTACTCCGGGCTTATGCCCTTGAGTCGACATCTCAAGTTCGTGTCTGGAACCTCTCGCGTTCTGTGAAAACACTTCACAACGATCAGGGGTCCGGACAGCCCCAGTGCGGCGGCGTGGGCATTTCCTTCCCCATAGCGCTTAGCAGCGCAGCATCAAAGTGAAGCTTTTTGTAAAGGGAATGTCTCGGGTTACTTGTGTAACCCTTGTTCCCTGAAAAAAGCGGAACGAGATGCTGCGCTTCTTTTGCCGCACTGGGACGTCCCAGGACCGCTCTTCAGAAAAATAATCTGATGACACTCTGGTGACGCCTTCTATTTATAGCCTCGTCACAGGTGCGTCCAATGATCTCACCAACCGAGGCTATAAATTCCAGTCAATTTCATTGACGTGTTACACACATGTTCAGAAGCAGCTCACAATAAGATTGTTTCCCCATAGCGCTTAGCAGCGCAGCATCTCGTTCCGCTTTTTTCAGGGAACAAGGGTTACACAAGTAACCCGAGACGTTTTGCTGAACCAGTTCAGTAACAAACACAGAACGTCTTCTATTAATGAAACAATTAATTATATCCACTCTTTCTTTTTGAATACAGCCCTCTAAGAATATTTACATTTTGCTCATATCAGTTGTGGAAATCCTGGAAATATTATGGAATTTTACAGTTGTGATTTCCAGGCCTGAAAAAGTAAATTTCACAGGATAGTGGATGTGGATTATTGTAGTTACACTAAGCTCTACTTAAAGGAATGTACCTGGTTCAGTACAAATTAAGCTTAATTGACAGCATTTGTGGCATAATGTTAATTACCACAAAAATTAATTTGTCTCTTCCTCTTTTTTTAAAAAAAAAGCAGAAATCTGGGTTACAGTGAGGCACTTAAAATGAAAATGAATGGGGACCAATATTTGAACATTAAAATACTCACTGTTTAAGTATATCCACAAGACATAAAAGATATGCATGTAAACATGTTTTTAGTGTGATAAAATGTTTAAAGCTATGGCCAATTTTATAACTTTGTTACCATTACCATGTAATGACAACAAAAAATAAAATTACTGTAAAAAGTACAATTTAGACAACTGTACAGCTCAAATAACACACCATTTTTAACAGAAGAATTAATGCAAGCATTTTTATCAAATTATAAACTTCACATTTATGTGTTTATACCCTCCAAAAATTTGCCACATTCACTTTCGATGACTCCATTCACTTCCATTGTAAGTGCCTCACTGTTGCCCAGATTTTAGCTTTTTCTTTAAAAAAAAGAAAGTAAGAAAGAAAGAGCAAGTCTAAATAAATATCTGTGGTAATCAACATTATGCGACAATTGCTGTCTTTTGAACTTAACTTGTACTTAACATTCTCAGGGTTGCCAGATTTGAGATGCAAACGCAAGCAGAAAACCATGAAGAGCCACACGCCCCACTGTCTTTTCCCTAATTGACAGCCCTATTTTTAATTAGTCAATGTGAAATGCCATCTACCACATTGGTCACTATGAATAAGTGGATCAGATAAGTAATACTGTGTAATGCTTAGCCTGGTATGGAATGCCATTATCTGTATTTTAGCTATCATATTAAATCTGGGCTGTCTGCAGGCTACAGTCTTGGTGCAGAGAAATTAGCTCCTGTCCTATATGCATATCAGCTCTCCCCATCAGCTCTTCAGTGTTATTTACACCCTCTGTCAGGGAGCTCCATCCTTTTTTGAAGAACACCACAAGCCTGCTGGATCCCAGGCAAGAGCAAATTCCACTCAGGAAATCTTGGAGTGCACGACTGCTGGCATAGTGAAATTTTGTGATTACCTTGAAAGACACCAACAAGGGCACGGAGCTTATCTGTTGTAGTGCATCAATTCTAATAAATAACCGCATATTATAGTGTGCCGTATCAGCTGCCAGACGGTTGTGTACCTTAAGGCAATGATAGCATGGCAAATTTTACCATTAGTCTGACCAGAGACGAGTTAGTCGTCTCTAAATATCTCACATGCAAGGACTGAAGTCATTGATTTACAGAGATAAGCATCTGTGTAAGTCTTGATGACATCCAGGAAATCCACCATATTTAACTGGTAATCAGAAGGTCGCTGGTTCGATCCCCACAGCCACCAACATTGTGTCCTTGAGCATGGCACTTAACTCCAGGTTGCTTCGGGGGGATTGTTCCTGTAATAAGGGCTCTGTAATTCACTTTGGATAAAAGCATCTGCCAAATGCATAAATGTAAATGTAAATATTTCCATCAGTATTGTCTCTCTGACTACAGATCGGAGAACTTAATTTAAAACATTCTGAAGCAAAAAGCTATAGTCATATAGTCTGTTCTGAAACCTTTGAACTGCATTGCTGCATACTATTTACCTTGGAAGCTACCTTGGAAGCATCTTGGACGCATCTTAACAGAGATGGAACCTTATATGTGGATCAGATCAATCTACATATGTCACAACTATGCATGCCATTTAAATAACATTCCACATGGGAGACTCTTGTGCCCTTCAAGTGGACTCGGAAGTATCGTAATTACGGGTTCTGAGCAAATGAATGAACCAGCGATGTCTTACTTACGAGTGGGAAACACGGAATTGTAGATGATACCCGAGTTGGGACTTTTTAAGGGGCGTGTCGACAGGAAAGATGATGTAAACAAAGAATTTTGAAAAATTATTCCAACTTCTGTACTTTATTTCAAAATATTTTGTTGTTGTATATGACAGTCAACTAGTGACTCACCCTTTGCGGTTAGTTTTAAGCAAATTAACAAATTATTTGTAAGATACCATGCATTAACAAAAAGTTGTGTTTGAATGATACATGTAATTCACTTATGTTTATTCACCGGTACAACAGAAAACAAGCTTTTGCTGTCATTTTTTTGTGCATTTGTTGAGCTTGGCTTCTTTCTTATTTTGTATCCCACTTGAATGTGTGACATGTCGTAGTAACAAATGCCCAACTCGGAGGTACGTGCTTCCCAGGTTCACTTTAAGACAGCATCTATTCATAATTAGTTCTTATAGATTTTGCAGTTAGCATGTTGCAAAGCTAACGATCATAATCAAGACACATTTCTAAAATCGTTGTGGTTCCCTAATACATACAACAAACAAATATTTGGTAAAATAGTTGCAACACAAGTGTTCCATTTGTTGTACCAAAGGATTAAAATAGAGGGTTTTCTTTTAAAGAAAATAAAAAGAGATATCTCTTTGTCTTGTCCCTAACAAGATCAACACTCTTACTGTTACAATATCTGTCAGAATTGGTTGATGATTTATGAAGTGTTTTCTTAGATAAGCCTAGCTTATGTGGCTTGTGATCTCAGACAGCATATGGCAAGGAGAGCAGGGTACAATCAAGCATCACCAACCTGATAAACCACTGTGGTGATTCATTAGCATAATGAAAGATGTCATAAAAAATCTGGGCCACATACCATACATCTTAGCTATCTTTTATTTCTTCTTGTGAGCCAAATGGAAAGAATATGCAAATAGATCAACCTTTTCTAAGCCATGGCTGCTGTACGGTAGTCAAGGAATAAATACTAGAAGTAGTAGAAGTGCTACTTTTTCTAGAGTTATCACTTGTTGGGGAACACAGCTTAGCCCAGAAAAGAGACCATCATGAACAAAGACCCAAATTCGAAGTTGCAATCAATTGACAGAATTTACTGGAGACAATGTGTTTTTCATTCTCCACAGTGCCAATGGCAACATTCAGAAAGATAGGTTACAGATTAGTTCAGGGAGAGAAGTAACCTAAAATACAGACATACTAGGATTTATATGCATATGCATAACTGGTCCATAAATCACAGATTCTTACATTTTGATTGGTAAAAACAGGAAGATAACAGAAATGGCTCTAAAAATGAAATTCATCTGAATGTGTGTCAACAGTACTTTTAAGATATAACTTTCATTTTCATAACTAATTCTAGTACTTAGGTAGGTGTCATGAGTTGTGGGGCCTCTTGTAATATTAATGAAACATCCAATCCTTGGAAGTTTATTGGCTATGACGCATCTCTTTTCTGTCTGATTGAATGCTTAACTGGTTTTCCTTTATCTGTAGCTGCTGCTTCTCGTCAGTACTCATGTTTGTGTTTTTCTGTGTGTTTGATTGTTTGGACTCCCTCATTTGCTTTGATACATCTTCTCTTACCTACCTTGGACTATACCCTGGACTATCTACGTACTTCATCACTTTATCCACTGGATTCTCCATCTGGATTTGCTGCAGGTTTACATGGCTCTTCCTATTAACTGTGCATCTCTATGCCTCCAGCTGCCAACCTCTGTGATTCTCTGCATTACCTCCTCTGCATAGTTGATTTGTATTTGGGTGGTGTGCTACCTCCCACTTCTCAAATCACTGGTAAATTCTCTGTGTCTCGCTGGTGTTGTACAAATTGCAAAAGAGTGTATCAACTCTGGTGCATAGTAGCAATTACGTTGCGCAACCCTAAGTAATGTTGTGCTTCCCCTACTGTTTGTTGTTGATCTAACTATTCACATCTTCAGACTAAAAACATTAGGCTTGTTAACATTTAGTAGTTAACATTAGCCTACATAAATGTTAACATTTATGTAGGCTTGTTGATCGGCTGCGTCCTTGTCATGGTGCTTAGCTATTCATCGCTGCAAATGCGTGGCTGGAAGTCTCGCCCCCAACTTGATAAGACTATGTATTGCCTCTGTAAAGCTTGTGGGATTACCTGACGGCTGCGCCATCGATCTCCTTGTCACTACCTCTCATCTCACTGCTCGTTGCCCTCTGCTATCCGCTCTATCTGGTCAAATCATATGAGTACTTGTTACTCTATGCTGCCTGCTGCTCATTTTGAGCTATTCCATGCAACACCAACACCGATCTGTTTGTTGTGACTGTTTACATCCTGCATCGCTCTGTTTATCTGTCCATCCGTTACAGAAAAGTCCACACTGTTCTGCACCTCAATAACTGATAAAAACCTAGAAATACTGCTGCTTACTGAAACGTGACAAATTTCCAATGACTATTTCCACATGTACCTGCTAACTCCCCCTGGTTACAACTACCTTGCTAAACCTGGCCTGATTTCCAGGGGTGGTGGTCTGACTGCTGTCTGTTGCAGCAGCTTACATGCTAAAAATGTTGACATCCATGAGATTAGCACCTTTAAATACTTGGCTTTTAAAGTTACAGGTCCATCACCCCTGATTGTGGTTCTTTTGTTGCCCACCAAAAATCTTTGTTTAATTTCTTCTGTGGTCAAAATGTGCTGTTAAATCTAATTTATGCCATGTGTTCATCTGTATTGTTACTTGGGGATTTCAAAATATATGTAGATACTGATTGTGCTGCTGCTCATGCCTAATTCAAACCTAATTCTTGAGCTTGAGTCTGTTTTTGAGTATTTCAATTTAGTACAACATGTTGACTTACATACACACACTAATGGCTGCACTCTAGACCTAGTCTGTATTGCTGGTTTAAGTAATACCTCTTTGCTCGGCTGTCAGATTGGACATTCTGATCATTGATTTATTGAACTAAGTTGTGAAACCCTTCTCCCTAGGTTATGTCTGAAATCGATTATAACTTACCGCAACTTTAAATCTATTGATCCTGACCCCACTCACTCCTCTCCCTGATTTACACCTGAACTTCGCACTTTGAAAGCTGCAGGATGCCGCCTTGAGCGTCTCTTTAGGAAAACTGGTTTAACTGTTGACTCATCTGCCTATATTGACCATATTCAGACATACAAATCTGCATTAAATGCTGCCCGCTCTGCATAGTTTTCTTCCCTAATAAATAATGTCTCTCCCTGACCCTAAATACACTTTTCCACTGTTAACAAACTCACCAACCCACCTTTGTCTGTCATTCCGATTTTGCTGAGCTCTGTCAGTCATTTCTTCACTTCTTTCAAGATAAAATTAATGCATTATGCAAACTTTTCCTTCCTATCATATCTCCAGACCCACCACAGGATTTCCACGCTGACTTCATGATTGGCACATTTTCTGACTTTGCCTCACTTGCCCACATCCAATTAATAAGTTAATCAAGAAACCTAATTCTACTTCCTGTCAGTTAGACCCGGCCCCCACTGCCCTGATTAAATATAGTCTGCATTCCATTTCGGTGCCTATTTCCCTCATCATCAACAAACTTCATTGTACTGGTATTGTCCCTCTAGAACTGAAAACTGCAGCTGTCACCCCAGTTTTAAAAAAGCCTGGCCTAGAACCTTCTGACCTTAAAAATTACCATCCTATTTCAAATCTCCCTTTTCTGTCCAAATTGATGGAAAAAGTGGTTGCCTCTCAGATACAATTCTATCTGGCCTCACATAATCTATTTGAGTGTTTTGAATCTTGATTCCGTCCACTCCATAGCACAGAGATTGCACTCAGAGTCGTTAATGATCTTCTAATGGCCGCAGACTCTGGTACCATTACTATTGTTGTTCTCTTAAATCTCAGTTCTGCATTTTACAATATCTCACACAGCATACTCATTACTTGCCACTCTGCTATTGGCATATCTGGTACTGTACTATCCTGGTTCAATTATTATCTTTCTGAACGTCAACACTACATCTCTATTCATCAGTCAAAATCTACCACAGCCCCTGTTTCTCAAGGCTTCTATCAGGATTCTATTCTTGGTCCACTGCTCTTCATCACTTTTGTGCTCCCCCTGGGTCATATCATCTGCCGGCACGGACTCAACTTTCACTGTTATGCTGATTACACACAGCTTTATATCACCCACTGCCCCCTTACCCACAAGCTCCATGTATCAATGACATCAATACCTGGATGACCAATAATTTTCTCAAATTTAACACAGACAAAACTGATGTACTTTTAGTTGGTTCCACAGATTTTATGTCTTGCCACTCTGATCAGTCTGTTGATATTGATGTTGTCCTGGTCAGACCCACCTCTACAGTCAGAAATCTCTGCAATATTTTTGATTCTTTACAGTCATACTTGTCTCTTCTCTAACAAAAGCTGCTTTCTTTCACCTCTGTAATATTGCCAGATTATGCCCCATTCTCAATATAAAAGATGCAGAGACTCTTGTTCACGCTTTCATCACTTCATTACTCGACTACTGTAATGACCTCTTTTCTGGTCTCCCCATTAACACAATCAATAAACTGCAAAATATTCAGTATTCTGCAGCTTGTGTTCTCACTTATTCCAAGAAATCATCTCGCATCACCCCCAATATTGGGAATCTGTTTCTTACCACACTTATTATAAATTACTCCTCACAACATTTAAAGCTCTACATGGTATTTCCCCTCCTTACATCACAGATCTTATTCATCCCTACACACAATCTCGCTCTCTCAGGTCTTCAGACTCTGGTTTATCACTCATCCCACGTTATAAACTAACATCACTGGGTGGCAGGTCTTTTAGCACTACTGCTCCAATATTATGGATCCCTTTGTGACCTCAACACAGACATGATTTCAAAACACACCTCAAAACATATCTTTTTGCCCAATGTCATTCTGACTTTTAATTGATTGACTCTTCTGTTGTTTTTTTGTTTTGTTTGTTTTTTGTATATTTGCTTGCTACTTGTAAGCGACCTTGAGTTTTTAGAAAGGCGCTATATAAAATAAACGTATTATTATTATTATTATTGTTATTATTATTATTATTATTATTATTTGATGCAAATAAATGTATTCCCATTACCGTGATTTCACCTGGCATGAAAACTTTACCACCATCCTGTGTGCCTGTTTACATTTTTTCATCAAAACCAGCTAGTAACCCAATGATTTCAAATTCTCCAAACATTGTTTTTGTGCATTTTCTGGATTTTTTTGAACATATTTATTTTAGTTTTTGTTTTTTACTTATTCATGCATGCAACTATTAAAGGAAGCGCATGAGTTTGCATCCCAGGGGTGCTTGTATATAGCCACGCCATCTAATCCACTTCCCAGCCTTCCAATCAAGCACATGTAATGAGCAAAAGGCGGAACCTGGGAGGAGTAGTTATTTGCTCTGGCCACCTCTAAACACCAATCTCACTGGCCCTAATGGTCAAGTCCTCTATCTAGCCCCTACATCCCCTTTCCGCTCCTCATTGTCTAAGGCCCAGACCCCCTGGCGCCGATCTGAAATCGAAGAGGGAGTGCCCCGCTCAAGGAGGGGATGTGTGAGCATCCCTAATTAAATTACACACAGACATAAGTGGGTTTTCACATCAAGCTGTTCCAGCAAAACACTCCAAAATGCCTGTCTGGTGCCACATCCATCTTCTTCATTACTCCCAACTCCGGTTCTTTTGCTGCTGGTCTCATTCTCTCTGAATGCTTTGGAGCTCTCACTCCAGCAGGCCAGCTGCCAGGTCACGTGTCAGATCTCATGTCAGATTATCAAGAGAGACAGCACCTCATAACAGGTGCAAGGCTGGAATTGGCAGGAATGTTGACTGTGCTACTAATGCACTCGCAATGGCTACAGTGAAAGAGAATATCTCAGACAAAGAGTGGCAGACGTGAAAACAACATGAAGAGAGAGTGAAGCAGTCCATGACGCACCTGGCATCTAAGCACAGGCCCATTCAAGCTTTTTCACAACTTTTTCACAAGCTTAATTGCACAGGTGGTTTTCTCCAGGGTACAAGATGGGTTAATATCTTTTCTAAAAAATCTGAAGGACAGGAATGGACAAAGTGAGTGAAAGTTTCACACATGTCTCTGTCAATTCAATATGATGACACAGTAATGCTACAGATATTGTATCCACTAGACATATTTTCACTGAATTAAGAGGCAAAAATGTTTGTGCATGTAGGCCCAGTAGCCTTTTTAACCTCTCTGGAACAATACTCTTAATGAAAACCAAAACACATTGAGTTCTTAATGTCCTTGGTGTTTTGCTAAACAACGTGAAGGTGTGACACAATAGCAAATTGAATTTATGAACAGAGTTTGTTGACACCACTGCATAATTATTGTAATGGCATGGTTTGATGTGTAGAAATGAGGCATGGCGTCTAATACAGATGCCCACTCAGTGGAATTTGGAGAAAATAGTTGCACCAAAAAGTATTTGGACACTAAAGCCCACTTAAAATGTATGAATTGCATTGCATAAGATAACAAAATATGAGGCTATTCTAGAACTGTCTTCACTTTTCTTCACTTCACTGATTTGTAATTCCTATCTGAATTGTCCCAAGGTAATTTTTAGTTGATGTTAGAAGTCAGTTCCTATCAAGTTCTAACAAGTGCCCTAGCATAGTAAAAGTTGTTCAATTGCTTGTCCTGAATGTCCCATCTTATTTTTTCCTCTTAATTTTAAACAATATTTTTTTTATTGTTTTATCATTTAAAAAACTGCAAACATATTTTAGAATCTTTAAAGTTTTGTTTGAATAGTGTACTTATGTAATGTTTCTTTCAAATAAATGCAACTTGGTTTTCATTTTGACACTCATACATTGACATTCAAGTGGTCAAGTGTACTTTTTAGGGCCACTGTTTTTATGTCTTGTGGTTTCTATGTGTCACTGAGCTAAGCCACATTTATTCTGTTTGGTCATGTTGCATTGTTTATATGACCCGCGTTCTTCAATGGTAGTTTTGTCTCTTAAATTAGATTAGAGACATTTAATGATAATTTGATGCCACGAAATACATTGGGCTCTTATGAGCACCTCTGTTTGATGGACATTAATGTGTGATGCGGCTTTGATCCTCAGCTCACACTCAGACGAAACTCTGGTCATGCCATTCTGACAGTCTCTCTGGATTCTCTTTACACTCCATTCTGAGATATGTGGTGCACAGTTCGAATTCATTTAACCCATAATCACATTAACCTAAAGATTTGGTTTACTTGCTGCAAAGTCAGTGTTCTTGCAAATCTCAGTTACATATACAGTGACTGGGGATATTAGATGCCTGGTGTTGATACAAGGCATTAGAAAGGAGAGGATAGAGGCTGTGTGGCCAAGCGTGCACATGCATACATTGTAGAAATAATTAAATGTCAACCAGCTTGCTCCATTGAGTGTCTCACTGGGGGGGTTTTACTACCTGCACAGTCACGCTTCGGCAGCCCTTCTCCATGACTCAGTCCTCCAGATGTTGGGATGGCACACACATTTGGATTTACACACATACTCTGATCATACACAAGCCCCTTCTTTTACACACTAATGTTCTCCCCCACTGCCTCATCTTATTCACTTACACTTTACTTTGTTTCTCTCCTCCCCTGTTTCACTCCCCCTGTGCTGGAAGATAAGCTCCTACCCTCTGTTGGGGAAGCTAATCTGATGTATGAAGTTCACAAATTTGGCAGAAGGCTGTGGTTGTTATCCTCTAATTAAAAATGTGATAGTGTACCAATAAATATATTGGAGAGATGGAACAGGGCCCTTGGGCATTCTGGTACATTTGGCAGTAGCCTGAGGGGCAAGAAACCACATGATATCCCAATAATAAAGAGAAAGGTAGCTGAAAGGGACAGACAACAGAGTGGATACAGTTAGACGGCAATATGTTCGAAGTATCCTTAAGGATCTTGGATTGTTACAAATTCTCTAATCAGAATTATTAAAATAACAAGAAAAAATAACAAGTGATGTTCCACTATATGTTGACAACATTAAATATACAGTATAATTGAATATTTATGTATTTTCTTGGAAATGACTTGATAGAGGGACCATAATTTAGACCATACAGCAACTGTTGACAAGTATATTAAAATTGCATGTTAAATCTAGTTAAAAATAGTCAAGCCATGTCAATACACAGTGGTTTCCATGAAATCAACACAAGAAAGACAGATATTTAATATTTTTTATTCATATGCACCAATGCAAAAATACATAGTGGTAAACAGCATTATTTTGCTCACATATTTTTACTAAAACAATGTAAAGCATGTAAAATGCCACATATTATGTGGTGATGATGCAAAGAAATTGTTGAATCCATGATTTGAACTGCATCATTGAACTGGACAGTTTGAAATAGTTGATTTGCAGAAATTGATCAAACCAGATCAAATGCTCTACCAGCGTTTTTGCTACTGATGTTTAAAGCACAACAATATTCCAATACTAATGTATAAGGGCTCTCTCGCTTAGCAACTTATGCAGTCTTAGGGAACTTAATGGCCAAAAAAACAATTCACTTAAAATTAATTGTTATAGCCACAATGTTTGGTAGTTTCACATATGCAACAAAATGATATCAACTGTGTAGTAAATATTAAATTGTGTAAGTCTTTTATTTTAAGCCCTGCTTTGTTCATTAGCTTAAAATAAAACAAAACAAAGTAGGGCAGAGTTATGTTGTATCATCTCAGGGGTTTGCTTTAAGTATCTGTTCTTTAAATAATATTACATTATTTCTTCCTGTTTTGTTCTTGCACTAGATGATGTGCTTTTATTACACTCCCAGCTGATGAGACAGAAAAATAACATAGATCAGATGTTCTAGCAGTTTCTCTAAGATCCTTGTGGAGAGATCATGGGTCCAGCTGGTTCTAGTGGAAGCATGGCCCAATATGACATTTTTAATGGAGCAGTCATGGGCTGCTTAGGAGCATGTTTCCTGTTTTAGTAATTTTGCTTCTTCGTGCCTGAGATCCTCTGAACCCAGCCTTCCCAGCTCTCCTGCCCTGGACATTGCAGATGATGAATTGTGCTATAGTTAAGCAAGAAAATTGTAGGACAAATTTATCAAAGTGTCAGGTTCCCCTTGTGATGTCTAGGTCTCCAAAAAAAGAAGAAAATGAAGGAGCTGTAGAGAATTCTCTGGATTTATGTTGCCTCAAATAAATGTTTGCCTTCCCCCTAAATACCCTGCTTGGGCATCAGATGGATGTGGACATGTTTTGGGGACGCTAACAAACTTTCGAATGCAGCTACTTTAGGAACTATCATTGCTTCCAGAGGACGATGGCACATTCGGTGGAAAGAACCAGTGAGAAGCATGTCCAGGTTTAAACCAGTGAGCAAAGCTATCAGCCAAGGTGTTGAGGAGCAATTAGAGATAAGCCATGCTTGTTCTGCTCTGGTTTGTTCTGGAACAGCTAGTTTAATTAGATTGATTTATTCTGGGTAGCTATTAAACAGAGCTTGCTGTGTGAACTGCTTCTTTGATTTTACAGTAATCCTGGATAGGGTTTCGAGTATAAAATTATACAGGAGACAAGACAGAAATTAACACAAATAATTTTATTTTAATTTTATCCACACTCCTCTTTTGTTTGTGTTTGTTCATTTTTAATCGTAATGTTTTGGCTTTGTTTAAGGTGTGTGGTTGTATAAGTGGAAAAACATTCACTCACTCATTTCTGCCATAGTGTAGAGTGTGTGGCATTTTCTGAAATTAATTATGTAGCCGTGTCAACTTTCTTCCTCTTTTTAAATTCAATTTGCTGACTGTCATCTACTTTGAATGTGTGAGGAAACAAAAGATTGATTAACACGCCTAAACTGCTGCCTAAAGCTACCGGCATCTCTGCCGCTGACGTTTTCTCTCTGCCAAGGCAGACGTTGAAATCCCAACCCATTCACTAAATGTTTCCCAAGAGTGGCTCGATCATGTGCACACAAGGATTGATGAAACAATCCCACACACAACAATAAGTCACCATAATGATTCAAGTTTAAAATAATGCCTCTGCTGGACTACTATGATGTAGTGGGGGACCCTCGGTCTCATTAATGCTGGGTAAAGATAGATGACCCAGATAAAGGACCAAAAGCGTATTTTTGGACCCCATCGTTGACCGATGCTTCTGCACCACATGCTCATGCTGAAAGAAATCTTTACAAAAGTTTGCATGCAGAGGTCAGTGTAATGTATTTAGTCAAGACTGATGGTTTCATCTTAGTGTCTATATAAAAGAAAAGGTTTATTTGAAAAGGTTTAATTCCTACATATGGACAACTGACATGGAATATTTTTGGAAGGTTGATATGTCCTGCAGTGTGAAAGACATTATTACTATTATTGTTGTTATTTAAATTTTCAATTTAATTATAAATAATAATTATGCAGTCAGCTTTAATGACCTCATATTAATTGAGATACTACATTAAATATTTGTGCTCTACCTTATAGATTCATATATATTTTAACTTCTAGTCTTGATGTTTATTCAAAAACAAAAACCCTCCATGGACATGTTAGGATTCCACTACCCATATTTTTATCATAGAAATTTGGAATGTTAAACAAACTAACACTTTTTTTGTTCTCTAGACAGAACCTCTGACCTCATTGTCTTTTAGAAGTCAAAACCTATTTGCAAACACAGTACTTTGGTGGCACGGCTGTTTTCGAGGTACATCCCACTGTCTTCGAACAATAATAAAATGCCCCTGTATTGACCGTCTCCACACTAAATCTTGGTAAAGAGCACTTGGCTCCCCTGTGCAAGCCGCAGAACGAATACCTGTCAATGGCCATCAGTGAAAACTTTCATCCTCCAGCTCCTCTCCATATGTTAGCCTTTGCCTCTAAGCGTTCATGCCTTTAGGGAGCCACGCTATTCGCTTTGCCTTCTGCCCCATTTGCCTTGCCTTCTGCAATTAACTTCTTTTTTTATACTCCCACTCTATCAGTTTGTTGGGGCCTGACATGTATTGGGCCTACTTACAAGCTGAAGATCAGCGAATAACAATGCATATGCACATATTTGTGCTGAAAAATGTGTGCAAACTTTTTCACACAGACATCATGATTCATTAATAAATGTATACTTTTAAATTGTTACATTTTGAATCAGACTCCCAAAAATGTAAAACATATATAAACATTTTCTATATTGTATACAGTGGCAAGAAAAAGTATGTGAACCCTTTGGAATTACCTACATTTATATATACATTTGTTAAAATGTGTTTTGATCTTCATCTAACTTACAATAATGAACAAACAGAATCTGTTTGAACTAATAACACAAATTATTGTATTTTCTTGTACATATCGAATACATCATTCAAACATTAACATGTAGGTTGAAAAAATATGTGAACCTCTAGGCTAATGACGTCAACAGAAGCTAATTAGGGTAAGGAGTTAACAAACCTGGGATCCAATGAATGAAACATGATTGGAAGTGTGGGTTAGAGCTACTTTGACTTATAAAAAGCACTAAAAAAAATGTTGAGTTTGTTATTCAAAATAATATGTGTGTTTGTGTTTATGTCGTGTGTGAGTGAGTGAGTGAGTGAGTGTGTGTGTGTGTGTGTGTGTGTGTGTGTGTCTACGATTAGAAAACGTAATAACTGAGTGACCCTACAATACATATTAATTATTTAAAAGTAACAAAGATTAGGTGTGCTTTTAATCTAAAATTGCATGAAATCTTGGCATTTATAAAATAGGGATGTGTGGAATGACTACATTGATGTTTACACGAAAATTTTGGAGTCCACTAGTTGACAAGTCTAAAAAAGAAAGAAACCCTCAGAAAACAGTCCAAAAACATTATGTATTTAAGCAACCACTAAAATACTTCCAATAGCCAATCTGATGATGAAATCACATTATCATCATTGTAGGCTACATTAAATATATATTAATATATAATATAGATGAATTCATTAATGAATTATTATATATAAATAAATGCATAACATGCATTTAATGAATCAATGTTAGTGAGTTCAGGGATAATTATTGAAAACAATTAAGTGAATAGAGTAGGACCAATAAAGCAAACCTAATAGCCTGTTCAAAATTGAAATCGGCAAGAAAATTAACTTAACATATTAAAACAGTCAGGACATTGTTGAAATTAATTCACTGGTAAACTAAGATTATGAGAAAATAAATGCACTGAAAAGTTGCGCATATTTCACAACGTGCATTAGCCTTTGATCTAATATGACAGCTGTTCGGTTAAGAATGATAAACAATAACAAGATGTGAAAAAAATAGCTTGGATTTACAAAAAATAAGCCTGTGAGAAATGTACAATAAACCTAATGTATTGTTCTAAACATGACATTAGGTTTATTGTACATGAAAGGGTTTAACCCATAAATGCAGTAGGCACATTTTTGAAAATAGCCTTCTTGATGAGTAGGGTAAAAATAATTAAAATAGTCATTTCGTTGGCTACTTACTCAAAAGCAAACATTTTTGATAAACAAAATGAACATGTCAACATGGTATGGTGAAAGACGAGACCTGACTCACCTGAGGTGATTATCCTGTGCTTGAAAAAGCCCGCTTATTGGGAAAATAACTTTTAAGCACGCACAGATTTAAAGACTCAAATGTGAAAACATCCACAGAGAATTTGCAAGCCAAAGTTTTGGAAATCCACTTCCCACACATCACAAAAGTGATTTCCATAGCTTTACTCGATGATCTTGCAGTATATGCTCTTATGTTAGAATGAATCTATAAGGATACGTTTGAAAATCTTTGATTGCGAACTATTTCTGTGCACATAAATACGAAACTTATGCATTTATTATTTAAGGAGACCCAGTTTGTGGATCTGTAAGTGTGAGTAGGAATTTATGTGAGTGTGTTCTAAATGAAACTTAGCTCTGATACTCCACTCTGTCCTCCTTCCAGAAGGTGATGAGACAGGCGTGATGGACAGCCTGATGGAGGCCCTGCAGTCTGGAGCAGCCTTCCGTGACCGCAGGAAACGAACCCCACGCAATGGTAAGACCACTTCCTCCATCTATATTCCAACTGACACAAACCACCATCACCTGCACCTTTTTTTGCTTTACATTTCATCACGCCTTTAATAACGTTGAACCAGTTGAACCAGGACAGTACCATTTCCCTGCGCACTTTTAAAATTTAGCTCACTTTATTGCACTTCTTGGTCTCCGTTTTGAAACTTTTCATTATGTTTTCATATTGGATTCATTGCTGCATTACCATTCATAAGTCACTGATTACAGAAATTGATTGTATACTCTGGGTCCTTGGAGGATGGTTTAACATAATCTTAATGTTAACATATTCCATCCTGCCATGATGAATTGAGCAGACTCGGGGGGGAGGAAACAGACCACCTGCTGTAAGTGCTTCGCTGAATGAAGATGCCAAGGACAGGCAGACATGTGTCTATAACTTCTATAGCTTCCCAGCACAGTTATAGTGGCCTCAATTAGTCTCTCTTTTCCCAAAGTCCTTGTCCATGCATTCTTATAGTGCATAAACCTGCTCGTGTCATTAGAAATACTCCTGTATGTAGTGATCTAAATGTTGGGAGAACAACAAAACAATCCAGCATCATTATCAAGAGAGCCAAATAAGAAAAGCATGCCAAAACCATATTACTGCTCAGTCCAAGAGGAGAACATTTGTGAGGAAACCTTCAGATCACCACAACAATCTGTATAATCACAATATACAGCGTTGCTAGGGTTTACACACCTGTCACAAAAATCACACTTACGTCAGGATAACTGATTTGTCCCCATACTTCTTAACTTCATCTCGTCTCACCAAAAGTTCTTGCCATGGTCCCTTGTGTCAGCCCGGGGGTCTATGAAGAGGTCATGAATGAGTAAGGTGTCATGCTGTATGAAACGTGTCTCCCACTCAACAGTGCTGTAAACGCCATCAGAGCCTTCCAACCACCTCCGGAGAGAGAGAGCAGCATGCTCACAGCTCACCTGCTACATCCAGCACTGCGGCCCAATCTCTCTGACATCTGTTTGAATAAAACTGACATTAAGGAATGAAGAGAGCGTGGAGATTAAACCTCATTTTCTGTGCAGTGCACTTTTTCTCTATTCTGTTTCATACTCTGAATCTTATGTCTCTCTCTTTCTTTTGCTTGGTGTCAATCGTCTTTTTCCCTTTTATTATCATTCTCTCTTTCTCTCTCTCTCTCTCGCTCTCTCTCTCTCTCTCTTTTCTCATTCAGTCTCTCTTTTTCTGATGAGCGTGTGGGCTGAGGTTTGACAACACTTAGAGTTTTGGAGTGGATAATTGGTTAAGAACTCCTGAAATACCTCTTGTTTGACGTCTCTCCTTTTCTTTTTTCTCCCTCTATTTCTCTCTGTTTTCTGTCTGTCAATTTCCACTTCGTCAATGTTTCAGGTGATCAAAGCCCTTCCTGTACTGCACCTCGGTGGCCGGGTGCAAACCATGGTAACAAAATGAACTTATGTTTGCCTGCCTTTACCCTGCACTTTTCCCTATAACATTTGCTTATTGCCCAGACTCAACTACATCTGGGTCGAACTCTAAATAAAACTATACTAAGCTCCACAACTGAATGTGCACATTCAGGTTTCAAGCTGCTCTATTATATTTTTTTCAGACAGGCAGTAAAAAAATCAGAACTGACTCAAATCGATTTAGGTGTTTGTAGTTTGAACAGCAGAATATGTTTTTGCTATGGTGTATATTTATTTATACATGGTGAATATTGGAATTTAATTAGAACAATCCGCTGCTTCCACAGTGACAGCTACTCTCAGACCCCATCCACACAAATACATTTTCGGTTGAAAATGCATCAACTTTGCTACTTTAGCACCTCTCATTAACACTGGAATGGATGAGACACTGGAATAGACTTTCAAAAAAAGCCATATTTTTTTATTTAATTTTTTCAAACTAAAATGTATTGTTGTGGATGTGGTCTGTTGGCATCATGCTGACACTGTGCCAATTTTATTAACTACACTGTCTGAACAAATTGGTCCGATTTCATCACCAGAAAAATAACAGACAGGCAGGCATAAAGACGCAGTCGCACATACCTTCACACGGCGAAATACTGCTGGCAAAATACTGTCATCTCAATGGGATCCGCACGATCGTGAAATTGCGCAATGGACTTGCAGTGGCAAAGAATTTCCCCTTGTGGATTTCGCATGGAGTTTTAGTTTGGTGAACTTCTGTGAATTCGCCGTGTTGACCAGTTGGTAGTTGCTTGGTTTGGCGGTGACCTCTGTGTGGGCAGTGCTTCGTACACAACTAGAATGAATATTCACAATAGACAAAGGACATCATATTAGCGGTGAGTTTCTTTTTTTATCCAGTTTCACATAGTATAAAGTGCAGCATTAAAAAAGAGGCTGCTTGACAGTTATATTTTTGCTGGTTTCACACGTGCTCAACATTCGCCCACGCCATCTTTGCCTGCGGAATTTTGCCATGCGAAGGTATGTGTGACCGGACCTTAAAGATCAGATTTGAAAAACAAATCATATTTGGCTGCGGCGTGAACAAAGCATTTTGAAATATTTGATCATTGCTCCGCATATTTTGATGCCAACTCTTACAGCATTTCCAACAGGATTTTGTTTAATGCTGCTTTTTTTCACAGTAAGTTGTAACATTTTCTTCATTGTTAATGTGTTCATAATTCTGATTTAGCTATTTGATCACATATATAATGTAGGTTGACTTTATCGAGAGTGAATCAGCCTACATTATATATGTGACCAATGACCTCTGTGTGTCAGTAGTTGGAGCTCAGTCTAGTTTCTCTACTGTTTATAGCCATCTTACAATAGATGCCTAACTAGCACAACCTTGCAGTGATGACGCATGGCAGCATGTCCACGTTTGTGGAAGTCTCCTTCTGTCTGAAGGGTCACTGCTTTGCTTAATTCTCATTCACTGTTATTTTTTTTCTGTATTTTTTCCTTCTAGTCTTACTGAAAAGCTTGCCATTGTGCTAGAGAGTCTCATCCCATGCATAGAGCACCAAAAATATAAACTTTTAATAGATTCTAGCCTTTCTCTTCCCTGGCCTACTTTGAAGCAGCTATGAGAGAGCTTTATAGTGCACAGTGTCTAGACCACTTGTGTATGTGTATGTGGGTCTTTTATATTCTATGTGCTTGAAATGATTTGTTAATGTGTGCACAACACACTTCCTCCCAGAATCCCTGTGAATGGCACTGCTGCACACATGTCTGTGAAATGCAAATTCTATACCACACTGAGCTCTATGGTTTATATGTATATTGTCTATGATGTCAGTGAATTCTAAGGCGCAATATGTTTTATCTTGTAGTTTTCTACTGATATGTTGCATGAACTGTTCAGGATATATCTGTATGTATTCCAAATCTGTATCAACAAGGTTTCAACATGGCATAATACTCTTCAGTTCCAGATTTTGTGACTTGTTCCTGAGTGGAATTTGAACAAATCAGTATTGATATAGAATTTGCATTGGATTTTTGCCCCAACTCTTGAGCACACAAACTTTTTTTGCGTGTGATTAGAGAGAGTCATCAAAATTTTGAACTCATTTATGTATTTTTGCATGAATTAACTAAGTGATAAAAGAAATCTTCAGTTTAAAACACTTTAAGACATGTAACCCCATATGATTTTCTTTCTTTTTCTTAACACAAAGGAAGTAATTATGAAAAAATGTTGTTCTCAGTGATGTCATACAATGGCAGTTTATGGTGACCACCTCTTCAAGCTGCAAAAGGACACAAAAGTATAATTCAGAAGTCTAATAATTTATTCCATGAGACTTATGATTGTTATAAAAGCATATGTTGAGGTTTGGTGAGAAACATACTGAAATGAAATGTATTATTTAGTAAAAATATTCACTGACTGTTATTCTCCTTTGGGCATTCATGAGTCTTTACAGGAGAGCAGCAGTAGTAACGCAGCATGCGCGAGAGCAAAAACTTTTGCTTCAACAGGACCACCAGCGATATTAAAAACAGAAAGGACAACATAGTTGCACACAAGCCAGAGAACAGAACTTACAAACATATTTGTTTTGGAAGAATAGATGAATTGTATTGTCCAGTCTTATTTGTTTGAACCGGAGTCGGCAAACAAAAAGTGTGATGGAGGAGGCTGAAGGTAGCTACCAGTACCACCACTTCTTATACGCATATTAAACCATCTGTATAGGGCATCAACTTCCTAGTGGGGCAACATCTTACCCGAGAGGGCACCAGAATCTCCACCGGCTGCCCTTACTCGCACGTTATACGTTATTCAAGGACCTGAAAGCAGTAGCAGAACACAGACAATCACCTCGTGCTTGCATTATGCATCACATTTTAGACCGGTGACAGTTTATAGTGTACGGGATTACGGGGTACAACTGCAAATATAGAAACCAAGCAATCGACAGAATGTCCTGTTGCTCGTCTTAGCTGCTTTGTACAAAATACTCTGATTTAGAAAAGATAACTCTTATTGTGTGTCATTTGGTGTCTGAATAGGACACGGTGTGACTGTACCTTCAGCCCCATCTCTCTGTTTGAGTACTCCGCTTCAAACAAATAAGTCTGGACATTTAAATGCATCTATTCTTCCACTACAAACTGTAAGTTCTGTTCTCTGGTTTGTGTGCAGTTATGTTGTGTTTTCTGTTGTTAAAATTGCTGGTAGTCCTGTTGAATCTAAACAAAACAAGTTTTTGCTTGAACACCCCATCTAGCGCGTGCTGTGTAACTACATTTGCTCTTGTGCAAACAGCTCAAAAGCTTGTGTGCAGACTCAGGGAAGTGCACAGAAGAATAGCGATCAATGAATATTTTTTACTAAATAATACATTCGATTTTGGGTTTTTTCACACTAAACCTATTTGTATGCTTTCATAACAATCCTGAGTCTCATGGAATAATTTGTTAGACTTCTGAATTATACTTTTGTGTCCTTTTAAAGCTTGAAGAGGTGGTCACCATAAACTTTTCATAATTTCTCCCTTTGTGTTAAGAAAAAGAAAGAAAGTCATGTAGGGTTGTAACAACACTGGGTGTGTAAACAATGACTGAATTTTCAATTTTGGGTGATCTAATCCTTGATAAACTACTACAGAAACTACTTTTTTTTTAAGTTTAATATGCAGAGACACATATAAATAAACCGTTTATAGGTTGACTTCCCAAAAAGTGTCAACACTGTGGCTCTGTGGTACTTTCGAAAATTGCTCCGCTTGTATGAGAGGCCTAACATGGCAACAATTGCTCAACCAATGGCATGTGTTTTGGGCAGGACTTCTTGTTGGAAACTATGGAAAACCTATCTGAAATGTGGTCAAAGTTTGTGAGGTTAGCTCATTCAAAGAGAATTAAGTTTTTCATTGTCTGCCACAAGATCTAATATAGAGTCATTATTCACATTGCATAAAGTAAATGTGGCACCATCCAGGTTACATACTTCTGGAGCTGCATGCGCAAGCCAAGCAACTGCCATTGAGATTAATGGGAATGCTAACAAATAGCTCTCCCAGATAGTCTTTATATTAGATAGAGTAGATAGATTTGAGGCTTCCTTTGTTTGAAACTACAAACTGCAGCTTTAAACAAAGTAGCTAAAACGCTACAAGTTGCTCTTTAAATCAATACCCTATTAAAGAAGATCCTTAAAGCAAACAAAATAACATGCCCATCAATTCTAACCAAAATGGTTTAATCATTTAACATTGGCAGCATAGTTATATTAATCTTGCCTGTAACAATAAAGAAACTAGCCAAACATGACAAAACGCTAGGCTTACAAGTAATACTAATTAGGCTCTGTAGCACTGGCGCATTGATGTAGGTCTGCATGCTACCGCCTAAGGCAGACTGCCTTTTTTACTTGGGCAACATGGTAACATGACTATGAGCATGCAGTCATTTTAGCTTAAGAAAAAAACTCAACCACTGTGTCAGTAGAGTAAATAGTAAATAGGAAATCCATTTTAATAGTGTCACAAATATTAAAATCAATGGAAGAAAAACAAGGAATGCAGGACCAATTTAATACAGGTTCCTTGGTCAGATATTGCCTATATTTTGCTATTGGGATTTTTAAAGGCTGTCAGAGTGCCTAGCTTTTTACAAAGGTGCAGTAGCTTACCACACAATAGCATGAATTGACTCGTAGCACACCATGTTTTTGTGACTTTTCTTGGTCTTCTGTTGTTGCTTTGATCTGAACAATCTAGAAGTTCACACATTCTTGTTTGAAAAATCAAGCTGGTTTAATTTCATTGTTGGATTATCCCAGACAAGTCTAAAAAGACTGGTGATGTTAGTCTTTGTATTAAGGTTAAACCAAATATGGTTATCTGGCTTTCCTTACCCTCATAGGATTATCCTTGACTATTTACAGCCAGTGTAAAGAAACTTTTGAAGATGGATTTTAAAATTGTCTTTTTGTCTGCGCTATAAAGACTGCAAAACACATGCTTGTGTTTAAAGCACTGCACAATCTCAGAGGTAACCTTGAAAGTGGTATTTTGCAAGGAAGCCTTCTGCCAGTCCACTCTAACACTAAAAGTCTTCTGTTTGAATGCCAAGGGTACTCTGGGAGATTGTTGGATAGAGACAGGTAGCTGCTCATACATCCTTGGCATCGGTTTCTTTGGTCGCAGATGAAAGCCACAGGCTGAGTAGCTCTTTCATATGGGGCATCCCAAAAGACACATCAATCAGATTTCAGAGGGAGGACAATCTTATTTATTTACTGCCTTTCCAAGTCATTAAGATGTCTAACCTTCCCTTCCTGTGCTTTCACCTTCACTCGTTCATCCATCAAAAGTTTCCCTGGGTTCATTGATTTCTGTTTGACTTTGATTTGTGGAGAAATATATTATTAAAAACAGATGCAATGATATAATGCACGTCAGAGTTATGGTATTGGAGCCCCACTATCTATTCTGCTCCGGGTCTACTAGTAATTCACCCAGGCAGAGGGAAAAGTGGGCCTTGTATGTTTAATGAAGATTAAATTACCTATTTTCAGTCATGAAATTTTAAAATCAGAATGGGGATAAATCTATGAAGTTGCAAATGAGAAAGACAGGAGGAGGACAGCAGAGACTAAGAAAGCCGGACAAAGATTAAGTTTTTTTTTTTTTTTTTCGTTCTCTTCCCTTTCCGTGTCAAATGGTAAATGATCTCTCCATAATTTGTTCCTTACCTCTGCCTATTAATGAGGCAAGGCCAATTTATTTTTGTTCTCACTCCCTGGCTTTTCCCCACATGTTTTTATGTCATATTGCTTCCTCACATTATTGACAGAAAAACATCCTTTGTTACCACAATAATTAATCGGTGTTATCATATCACAAACCTACGACTGTGATTGTATATCCCTGAGCAATTAATCCTTTATTCCTGTTTTACCACTTCCATTTTACTTCCACCAAACCAGCCATCTAAACACTTTATCTTTGCACACAAACAAATTATCACACCCACATCCATTAGATAGTAGTGTTGCTCTGTAACACTTTTCTCCTGACAGCTAAGCTCTCCAAACCTCAAGCACTCCACTTCAGGGTGTTGATAGATTTTATTCATGCAGTTCACCCCAAGGCGCTCCTACAGCAACACAGGCTAACTTGATTTGCTCAGGGCTGAAGGGACCAGAGGGTAGTGCACTTGGCGATGGTTTGGTAGATCGTAGATATCAATAAGCAAAAGTGCTGCACAGTGTTGTGGTGACAGTTTCTTGAAACCTATCACCTGTTCTTGATAGATAAGAATATTTTGCTTTAGAAGAAAGGGTGGAGCTGAGTAATAGGGGGTTGGGGAGGATGAATGGCTAACAGACCATGGAAAAAATTGTTAAAACATTTTTTTAAACCAAAAGTAAAGATCTGTTGATAGATAGAGAGGATTGGAGAACCCTGTGGGGATCATCAGTACAGGTGAGGACCTGTGACAGAGATAAAGATTAGGATTTTATGTAGTGTTTGAATGCCCACAGTGCATATATCTGATGCATATAAGATGACCATGTAACTCACATCCATTCTTAAGGAATAAATCAGATCTAAGTGAAACAACATGGCCCTGAGTGGCTCCTTTCTCCGTTTGTCGATGCATGTCGGCCTTAGCCATTTGATTTCCAACAAGAGCCTTTTGACCTCTAAAGTCTGCTTAAAAGAAACAGATGACTGCTTGTTACACTCACACTGTGCTCACAGCGTTGGTTGTGGATGTGAGGAGTCCAAGCTCTGTGTGTGTGTGGAGAAGGCCAGGCCGGCTCCCAGCAACAGCCCTTTCAGGAGCAAGTCAGTTGTACAGTACCATAAAGGACCTCAGACTCGGCTGCTTTTGTCCGCTGCCTTTTCCCGCAGCATGAGTGGAGTGCCAACTGATGTAGAAACTGAACAGTAAAATGTCATCTCCTTGTTTTTTGGGGGGGGTTTTTTAGCAAAAAAAAAAAACAAAAAAACATACTGGTGTCACATTTACTATTCTGAATACTTTTAGTTTTTATAATCCCACCCTTTTTTGTTGCGTTTCAAAGTCACTTACATAAAGTGGAAACAAACGGCCCTTATGAAAGGTCACCTTAAGTGCTAATTGTCAATACTGGATCAATTTGCCAAGACAAATACCCTTCAGCAGCACATAATTGAGTGTCTAATCTGATTTTAGCCCTGCATATTTTCACTATGGAATTGATTTCACAATTTGAGACTTATTAATATAGCTGTAAAAAAAAAAAAGTGAAGGCTCTATTTCTAAAAGCAGAACCAGAGCTTTTTAAAGTGAACATGAATCAAAATTGACCCTATTTACTTTCTTAATACATGTTCCTGGTCTTATTCTGTGCAAAATCTCAAAAGAAAACAAGTTTTGTCTTTGTAATATTTCATCAAATTGCTAACAAATAACTTGCTCTATGACACATTTAAATGTACATTTATGCATTTCTTAGATGCTTTTATACAAAGTGACTTACAAAATGAGGATGGATACAACATAAGCAATTCATCTTAAGGAGACAATAACATGAAAAGTGCTGCATTACAAAGTTTCAATCGCATCAGAAAAGGACTATCCAAGACAGAGTTTACAGTGCAAAATCACTTAATTTTTTTATTAATTTGAGTGAATGGTCAAGTGCTAACAAAAACATTGTGTCTTCAGTCATTTTTTGAAGACAGAGGGAGTCTGCTTTATGGATAGAGATGGGAAGGTCATTTCAACATCGAGGTTCAGTGATGCCAAAATTCCGGGAAAGTGATTTGGTGCTTCTTTGTGCACCGCTCATTTGCAGACCACAGCCTTCTGGTGGTAACGTAACTCTGTAGGAATGATTTAAGATAAGCTGGAGCAGACCCAGTGACTGTTCTGTATGCCAGCATCAGAGCCTTGAACTTTATACTGTATGTGCAGCAACTAGCAGCCCGTGTAGAGGTTCTTGGGATCGTTGAATACCAGTCGTGCTGCTGCATTCTATATACTTTGCAGAGGCCTATTAGCTTTTTCAGGAAGGCTGGCTAAAAGAGCATTATAGTCATCCAGTCTAGATATGACAAGAAACTGAACAAGTTTTTATGATGTGGTCAGTGAAATTGAGTTGATTGATACCAGAGGTTGTTACTGTGGGACCTTCAGGCTGGAAAGACAAGTAGAGCTACATTTCATCGGTTTAGCACTAATAGAAAACTTGTATGTGTGAATGATGGGTCCCTGTGTTGTTGTATATTGTAGAAGAGAGCCCTGATGTACCCCAATAAGTAGCTGATGTGATTTGGACATCCAACCTGATAGATTTGATAAAGAAGTGTTACGATTTGGATATGTCAAAATGCTCTCAAGGGTAAACTTAACATTCAACCTCTGTTTCTTGGTCATAATCTTGTATTCAGCAGGTTCAGTCTCATGTAAATCTGGCCTAATTCCTGGGACAAATGTTCATTTTCTTTATAATGATCTGCAAACTCTTATTCAGTTAGGGTGCTATTCTTATATGGAATGCTACTTTTCACAATCTAATCAAATCCCGATGGATAAAATCAAACCCTGTTATATATTGTTTTTGCTCTACATTGTTTTTTCTCTAATATATATATTTTTTTTTCCATCAGAAATATGTTATGTTATGTTCCGTCAGAAATATTTTGGAAGGAAAATAGATTGTTATTTTAAACACAGGGTGCACCCCCTACCCCTAAAATATTGCTCTGATAATACTCTAATCGGACATCCACTGCTACCATACTGTGTGCTCGGAGTCGGAAACCTCTGCAGAGTGAATTAAACCATAATTATAATGAATTAGAGAGAGAGAGAGAGAGAGAGAGAGAGAGAGAGAGAGAGAGAGAGAGAGAGCTCTAATAATAATCTGTGCAGGCCTAAATAAAGTACTATTCAGCAGGCCTTCAGTTCTGCTAGAGGAGAATAAAGGATGACGCTTGCTTTTAATGCCATTTTTGGTGCACATCCCACAATTTCCCAGTGTGAAGTGTCTATTACCACAGACAAATAGCGCCTGAAAAGTGTCTGCATTTGTGTTTCCTCATCTATCTGAGATCTGTCAGGCGCTGCCTTACCTTTTTTATTTGCAGATGAGAATGCGTGTAAAAGTAGGTATGGAAAATTTTGGGGTCATGCAGCAACCCAGCACTTATTTTATGAAATGTCTTCATGGAATAGAGGAGGGTTTGACAAGTGCTACCAGAACATACACTGTAAATTTAATGAATTCAGTAACATAAATTGGACATACATGAAGCATATTACATGGCACTTGTAAAGAATTATTGTGCCAGTTTTATTGGAGGAACAGGACAAATAGATACTGTGCTGTTTGTTTTTCTCCCACTTATTGCAGCATAGAGAGGGGAAAAAAAGTTTCTGTAGTACATTTCTGCTACGCCTTGAGAGGAAGATATTAATTCAAGATGATGTAGCCTAAGGGAGAGTAAAAATACACTTTCTGAACCTCTAATAGAGTATTGGACAGTCAAGCTCATAGTATCTTGGAAGTAGGTAATTAACTAATAAACAACTCGGCACTGAGAAACACTATATTTGAAGATACGCCAGAGACGTTATCTCATCTGCTCAAATGTGGCCAGTCACTGCTAAATGAAGAGTTAGAGTCTGGTTACTTTTGTGTTGAAAGTGGCTTGTGTATATTCATGTTGGAAGGGGCCTTTAAGTGGATACACTCACACTGCATTGTGAGTCTGGGTTGGAGGAGTCTTGCAGAGTTTGTGCTCCACACTGCCCATGGTAGATTTTGTTCTATTACACTGTTTTTAATGCTGCAATTAATTATTAATTATTAATGTCTTTAATTCATCTTCTGAATTGCAACTAATATTTTATTTATATTTTGTATATATAATCTTTATTACACTCAATATGATTTATCACAATTGTTTGGGGTGTACTTAAAAGACCTTTCTTTTTTGTCTAAAGAAATAAATCTTATTTTTGAAAACTATCTTTAAAATGATGTAGAAAGAAAATTATTTTGTTCTATATAAGGCAAGTCACTCTTTAATGGTTGCCGTCATTTTATAATCACCTGACCAGCAGTTAATACGTACAAATTTACGATGAACTTGCCTCAAAGTCTGACATTCTCCAGAGAATATCATCTTATGCTGCACATCTGTCATTCTATGGTAAGATCATGTACAATTTTAGGGTTTAGGCTTTGCATGGTCATGAAAAATCTGGAGATGTTTGGTGATTTTCCTGGAAAAGTCAATTAAATTAATTAAATCTTTAAAAGTAATGGAAATGATTTTGTCAAAGGTGGGGGCAATAGAGAGATTCTTTTTTATCGGTTGATTAGAAAGATAAAAAAAGAGCCTGAAACAAACAGAGAAACCTATGCCGCTTTCATGTGCTATCAGAATTATCCAGTTTCCCACTTCTGAAGTAGTAATTACGAGTATGTCACGTTCAAGTGCTTTGTTGACGGAAAGAAAAGGAAACATTAAGGATTCATGGTCAGGTTCATTCTTGCATATTTATTGGGGAGCAATTACTTTGACACTGTTATATATGTTAGTCAGCTTGCCTTGCTGACGATAATGAAATTTTGTTCAAACACATGCTATTTTCGGTGTAAAAATTTTATAATTGCATGAAATGGTTACTGATATATGTAAATGTATATGATTGAAACGGCATGTAATAATAATGTAGCCGAATTTAGAAACATTTAGAAAACCTACAATATAACTACAAAAACCTTACTCTGCCATGTCAAAATTATTTCAAGAGTTTCCCAGTCGTAATTACAACTTAAGAGGGCATTCATGTGCAACTTCTAAGTAGGAAACTCGTATTAATGAAGTCATTACCCTTAATTGAATTTGAGAACGTTTTTACAAGCAATTTAATTGCTTTTATTCAGGTTAAGTCGGTTTCATTTAGCCAACATAATCTAGTTGGGTTAGGTAAAATCAATTTGCCATAGTAGTTTTAATTTTTACTTTATTAGGTCCATCAGACTAAATTTACTAATTTGTTTTCTTGTGCTGGTCCACGCGAATCAAACATCACTTAAAAGTGAACGTCCATCCTCAACCCAAGCACAAGTGCCAATCTTCAACCTAAAACTCCAGGCTAACAGACACTCTTTTTAAATAGCAATACAACAGAACATTAAACATTAACATATCTCCTCTTATTTTCATCTTGCTCAAAAATGAATAAAATAAAACTGAATTTCAACATTTGTTCACCCCATCCAGTCCCATGCAAAGCATGCTGTGAAATGCAAATCCCCTGCCCAGTTTTATCAATGTTACAAAAAGTATTCATGTCATCCAAACTCAAATGTAATGCAAGTAAACTTCAATTTTACTAATTTAATTGGATTGAAGGCAATGAAATCAAGTTGTGTCAAAATGTTTTAGAATTGTGTTGATTTAGTTAATTTAAATTAAATTGAACAAGCAGCAGCAAAAAATAAATAAAAAAATGTCCTTTTATTTTCTTCTTTTTTGAGTGGTTAAACCACAGAATGAATATAGTGAATGCTAATAGGCTGTGATGACTGCAAAACAGGGTTGTACTTTGCACAATATTAGGAAAAAATCTTTTAAAATGTAATTCTAAGCTATATAGTGCTAATAATAACAATTAATATTAGTGCTTTACTAGCTTTGCATTTTTTAAAAAAAAATTTTTTGCCAGAGGGACCAGATTGTTAGATGTGCTGAATAGGGCATAAGTTGATGTCAACATGTAACTGTGACTGGGGACACACCAGAAATTCCATCACAATGACGGCTCTCAAATCACTGACACAGTGCAAACCAGAGACACACAGCACAATGAACACCATCACTGAGATAGAGATGAGGGAGCAGTAAAGAGAAAATGGTAGAGTTTGTGAAAGACAAAATTATGAAAAGAGGGAGGGTGAACCCAGCTGAGAGCACAGAGAGGTCCAGATCTGGATTCCTGGCAATTGGGAGGAGACTGAGTGAATTGTTGGGAAGAAGTAAAGGGTGAGAGAGACAGACAGAGCTTGACTAAAGGAATGGAGGCTTGAAAGCTGATCTCAGGGGGAATTGTGCTTGTGTATGCATGTGTATATGCAATCAGCAGGAATCTTCTCTCGCACCGGCACTCCCCCTCAAGTGAAGCGTGATCCCGGCTGACATCACTCCATCACTAATGCTGATGTATGCCCATTTGCAACTCGTCTCATATTTATTTATTTATCTGTTTATTTGCGTCTAGTTTATTTATTGATGGAGCTCGAAGATGTGATGGCAGATTTACATTTTCAAAAAAAAAAAAAAGGTTAAATGGTGTGCAACATTTACACTTGAATGGGCAGCCACATTTACACTTGAATGGGCAGGCACATTGAAGCCATGCTTCACCTTTTCATTTAAATTTGAGACGTCCAAAAATCTATTCCTCTTGTAATGGAAAAGTGATACTGGATTTGTGGCTCCAGTGCCCTTCCCTTTCACTCTTTTCTTACTCAGAGCTGTTTGTAATATTCATCTCTAAATGTTGTTCTTTTTTTGCCTGAAAGCAAAGGTTCCCTCAGTCTTGTTTAATATACTCTTAAAGGTGAGGTGCATAATTTTGGACCACTACAACTATAGTGTCACCAAATGGAGTTGCAATAATAATTATAAAGGTTTCCTAAACATTCCCTCTATCCATCATTGTGCAGACAATCAGATACAGTAATCCTGCATTAAGCTTACATCATTGGCTAATTTGGTTGCTGAAACAGAGCAATATATTGATAGCGCCACAGTATTTACACTCTTTAAGGGTTCTATGTAACGATGTATTACTTATACTTGTCTCTGTATGTAGCTTAGATAGGAGAAAGTATACAAAAAATACACACATCACCTTCAAAAGTTTAATATGTTCTTAAAAGTACATCAAACCACAGTCAATGCTCTCTATTACCTCCCTGGAGGTAATAATCTCTAGGTTTTCTCATGTTTTGAGTCCTACACTGATGCAATGTGTGTGCAACACGAGTCATCGTAATCGTTTTTCATTTCCACTACATTTACTCTCCTTATAAGAAGAGCTCACCCACAAGATATTAGTCTTCACGCAACACTGTTGGACCATTTAAATAGCAAATGAAATAACACATCTACATACTTATGAAACACCTATGAGCCTTTGAATGGTTCCTTGTGCTTTCTCTAGACACATTCGGACACTTCAGACACATTTGTACCTAATTTTGTTTGGCAATTAACCTGAAGTCACTTAGTTAGAATATTATTTAATATTTTCACTGAAAAGTGCAAAAAAAAATGATGCGTTATTACACACTCAACAAAGCGGCCAAAAACAAACATTGAATTTGTTATATTTATGTAGCCTAAACTTTCTTAACACTTCAAACAGTCTGAATTATCCAAAATGTTTGATTTTCTAACCATTATGTGTTCCATGAACTGTTATGGAGAACAAATTAATAACTGTTCAAGTCTTGTGTTTACCTGTACACCAGATGGCTGGTTTGGACATTGCATTCAGTGGTCTGTCCATAAAACTGTTTACATTCAGTATGCATTTGTTGCATGTTTTCCTAGCTTGAATTCTTAGTGCAATGCTAAGGGTAATATTGTGATGAGGTGTCTTACCCAAGCAGTTTGACATTACCAGTGTTTACACCGGCCCTTCTCTGAAGATAAACTCATGCATAAACACTGCACAACATTATGATGCAGAAATATTTCAGCTTCATTTTACATTAGTTGAGAGCAAAGAAAACAAAGTCAGTTTTCTCAACAACAAGGGATAAATTTCATCTGGAGAAGAGAAAAATGTTCAATTTGATGTTTGTGAGTGAATGTTTAAGAGCATAAGTGTCAGTGCACTGCAGACACTGTAATTAATCAAGAGAAGTTTCACTCTAACAGGGGCATCCAAGTGCTCTCTGGAATTGCAAATGAGCTTTTATTTTATTCAAATGAAATTTTATTCATGTTCTTCCAGACCATGACGTATTCAAGTAGGTCAAGAGGTTTCCACTAAGTAGTCTGAATTTGTTTAACAGGCCATGGAGGTTGGTAAGAGGATACAAGCTGGCACTGTATCAAACCCCTTGGTAAGTGATCTCAGAGCCCTGTGCTGGACTTATGCTAAATACACAGCTATGGGTGAATATCTTCAGTAATCAAAGGTTGAGGGTTTAGACATTTTTATTTAGCCAGTGTTTATATTTCTGACTTTTTTTGCTTGTTGAACTCACTGACTTTATATGCACTCACTGATCACCTTTTTAGGAACACCTGTACACATACTTATTCATGCATCTAATAAAGCCATTCATGTGGCAGCAGTGCAATCCATAAAATTATGAATATACGGTTCAGAAGCTTCAGTTAATGTTCACATCAACCATCAGGATTGGGAAAAATTAATTCCCAGTGATTTTGGCCGTTGGTGCCAGACGGGCTGGTTTAATTGTTTCTGTAACTGCTGATCTCCTAAGATTGGCATGCACAACAGTCTCTAGAATTTGCTCAGAATGGTGCCAAAAACAAAAAACATCCAGTGAGCGGCAGTTCTGTTGATGGAAACACATTGTTGATGAGAGAGGTCAACAGAGAATGGCCAGACTGGTTCTATTCGACAGAAAGGCTACTGTACTCACATAACTTCTCTGTACAACTGTAGTGAGTAGAATAGCATCTCAGAATGTACAACATGTCAAACCTTGAGGTGGATGGGCTACAACAGCAGAAGACGTCGTGGGGCAATTTATTAGGACCATAGTGTTCCTAAAAAAGTGCTCAGTTAGTGTAGATCAGTAGAATGTTTAAAGAGCGCCAAGTGACTATATACTTGTATTAAATAGACTATTGACTCCGTAAACCTGTAAGAGAAAGAAGTCTGACATTTGTTATCCATACTTTTGAACAGCATAACCATGAACAGAACAATGTCTTGTTTGTTTTGAAATTCAAAGGGGCATAAATGAGAAAGATAACAAATATGGCAAACCTCTGCGAGACACCTTTGGTATTCATGAATTCCATAAATTACTATGTTGCGTGGTTCCCCGGAAGAGATGACTAATGTGTTGGTTTTAAAAATAGACAGTGCGGTTGAACAAACCCAGCAGATAAAGAACAGGTGGCGTGGATGTGAATTCTACATCCCAAATAGCAGTTAAAGCCATTGAGCAACAGGGACACAAAGAAGGGGGTTCACGTACAGTGATTCAGTGTGGATAATATGGCTGGCCAATATGGCTACAAAAATTATGTAGCGATATTTTTCAGCCTATTGACGATATTCAATATACATCTTGATGATTATATATTTGCTCTTAAATGGCTCAAACGTTGTTTTTTTAATCAAAGGAACCATAATTTCATGCAAACAGCCATTGTAGCCAAGTAGATTAAATATTTTAAAGACATTAAATAAAGCATGTTTCCCTGCAGTTTTGCACTAAATGAACACAAGGGCGAATGAGATCTAATCATTGTCATTGATATGCACTTTTATATTTATATATATATATATGTATATTTTATATATACATACATACATACATACATACAGTGCATCCGGAAAGTATTCACAGCGCTTCGCTTTATACACATTTTGTTATGTTACAGCCTTATTCTAAAATGGATTAAATTCATTATTTTCTTCAAAATTCTACAAACAATACCCCATAATGACAAAGTGAAAGAAGTTTATTTGAAATCTTTGCAAATGTATTAAAAAAGAAAAAAAATTCACATAGAGCTTTTATTTTGACACCAAAGTACAGTTTGTAGTTTTCAATGCACCACATCTTGTGAAGCGCTATTGTCCACTCCTTATCTGTTATACTGTGCCACCTTTGTAGATTTGTATAATCATTTGTAGCAGTTACTAACGTTTGGAATTGCCTGAATGTTTGAACATTCAGTACTTTATTTCTTTCATAATTCATGAGATCTGCTGAAAAGCAGCAAAAACACACGAGTCCCACACGTGCACAGAACAGCCTGTCACCCATTACACAGACCATGTTTATCTGTCTTTTATCGCAGCCCATTACAATTTTAAAATCACATATGACCATATTGCCATTTTGGTGTTATTTTGATTATTTATGCTGCCCAGAAGGATAGTAAAATAAGTCTACTGATGCACTTTTTATGAAACGTAATGACCAAATAAAAAGCACATTAAAATCATCACAATATTCATGAAATTGCTTAATTTTATATCGTCAGCCAAATTATCATGATAATATCGTGAATATTCAATATTTCACCCAGCCCTAGTGGCTAAGTAATCTCTCGGCCCTGGAGGGCAGAATAACTGCAGGATGAAGCGATGCACTACATTATCTCAACTAGAGAGCTCTTTTCCCAGCAGATGTGCTTTCTTCATTGGGTCAGGTTACCTTTCCCCGTGGTCCTTCACAATGGCTGGGGAACAAGGAGGGTAGTACCCGCTGAGGCATGTGTGCGTGCTGTATTCCAGGGCACAACACTCAGTATGTGATCACGTGAACTGTTTCATTGCCTGGAGAAAGTAGATATGGCAACCTGAAGGCGGCAGCACTCAGGATAAATGATATTAATCAAATGCATGGCTTCCACCAGCCATTCACTATGTATGTGAATTATACACACAGATATAAATGTCAAACTGCTTACACATATTTAGACACTAAAACTAATGCTCATTTGCAGTTCGCATACATTTTGATTAGCGTAAAAGCATGTAAAAATCACTGGAGCTCTGTATTGTAAACTTGATTTTTTACAGGCATATCTTATTTCTTCTATGATATTTTCATTAATATGTTTACAGTGGTAATTGCCTGTCTTTAGGATGGCCAATTGTAAAACTTTTATGATTGTCAATGAGGCTGATGCAGCAGTTTACTGGTTCTTTTAGTAACAGAATAGATGGTACGTGCTTATAAATCCTAAATAATTGAATAAAGGCAACCATCAATGGAAAGGGGAGGGGGCTTTTATAGCAGGGGGTGCTATTGGAGCACAAAACTATGAGAGTGATTAGCTACATGCCATGTCTTTCAACCCAATGTCCCCTCCCACCTTCACTCAAGTTCTCCCTTTCCACCCGTTTGCCCCTCACTCTCTGTCCGTTCCCATATTCATGCCCATACATCATTCCGTATGGGCGGACAGTGGCCTTTGTCAGTTTAAAGAGAGAATGTTTTTGTGGTGATTTAGAACCCCAGTGGTTCACTCTATCTGGCAGTGCAATGGAGCACATCCGTACTAAAGAAAGACCCCTGCTCTGATGTGTGTTACATTAATTATATCAAAATCTAAGATCTGACCCAAGCATTCACTTAACATGTCTACTGTGCCCTGACCTATTTAAATGGCCCAATCAGTCAAATAGACCATGTGCGAGAGAGGGCTGACAATGACTGATTTCGTAATTGAAAACCGCCAATGTTTTACTGTGTTTATTTTGTTTATGTATCACCATTCGCAGCACTGCCAATGAAGAAAGAGCTTTCAGATCTAATAAATTGGAGCCAAGTGCCCTCCACCCTCAACCGTCCTGCTGTTGTCAGTCATCTCCCGTCATAATAGGAAATCAGGCCTCTACAATAATTGCTTTGATGGTCCAGCCTGAACAAATCACTTCTGGGCAAAGAAAGAGGCCTTGGAGATGGCAGCAAGAGAAAAAGGTGGGAATAAATTAAAGCACTTTGCGTTCCTCGGGGGCATGTGTCCCAGATTTCTTCAAAGAAAAAAAATAGAGTAGAGGGGAAAATATGCTTCTTTCTTTGCTCCGGAATAAATGTAACAATAAATGCAGCAATACACATCCATTGGCCATCATGGTGAAATAGGTTATTCACAGAGAGACAAAAGAGACTACATAGTTAACTGACAGTTGAAGAAAAGGGGATTTCAGTGGAAATAATCTGATTGTGAACGGCACTTGCTTTATTGAAGTACCTCTGGTTGGCTCTTTGTGCTCCAGCAAAAGTTGGCCTCTCTAAATAGAAGGCTTTGAATGTTTTAAGACATGAATGGGGACTAGTGGATGTTCGAGGCCCAAATCTGCCTAACGCCCCACTGGTAGGCCTTAGTGCAGGATTAGGCCTGGCCATTAAGGTGCCCGGGATAGGACTACGAAGGATTGACATTGATGTCCATTTTGTATCTACGTTGGCAGGTCTAAAAAGTGTTGACACAAAGGACACTGTTACATGATCAAATATGTAACATTTACTAAACTTGTGTTCCATTGGTTAGCTCGTCAACCATAACTGTGTTTTTTTTTTTTACCTTCAGTTATTAAAAGATATTTTTTTATAGTTATATTTATTTTATTTTGTGGTAGGAGCACATGATTTTCTTTTGAATCAGTGTCACTCCTACAATTCAGTGCCTTTTATCTCAGACATTTTTGAAAAATGAAACATTAATAATAATTTTTATTTCATCATTACAGAGACCTGCCAAAGATTTTAGAAGTCATACAGGTCAAGCCAAATAAGTTAAATTCAGAAATACCAAATAAATTGACATTTAAAGATTGGACATGTTATTCTTGGCAGCATATGACTACCATTGCAAAGAAAAAACATAAATACAACAGAATTGTTGCATACTAACTCTAACATAATTGCGCTGAATGGCTGCTGTCACCTCCAGTGAGTGAAATCATTTTATATCATAGATCTTCAATAAAAGTTTACTGTATCATGACATAACAGGGTGGACAGTAAGTCAAGAGATGCACAAAAAACCTCCAATCAGTGTTAAAAGTACACCTTTACCACAAATGAATGCCTGTTAGTGAGAGAATGTAATACTATACTTAAAATAATTTTTGAAATCAAATGATTTATCATTTACATTTGTCAAAGATGTTTACATGCAGCTCTGGGGATATGTACAAATTACAATAATGCAATACATTGAGTATGTTATATCGAAATGATTTGTGTGTAACTTACCATTTAAAGCAACGTGTCACTAAAAATAGACTTCGTTCTATTTAAAAGGCCTAATAAAAATTGTAAGCAGGTGAAATTAGTTAAACATTATGCATACCATAAAGTTTTGGGGACTTAAAACGCACCAAATTGTAGCAATGACCCATCAAACATAAGCATGAACCACATTCTCCCATCCTTTCATTTCTTTGTACTTGTATATTGGGAAGTAAAGACCAGTGAATGTGAAAATCTTTACAGATTTTGAAAACAACCACAATTCCAAAAAAGTTGGGACAGTATGAAAAATGCTAATAAAAACAAAAAGGAGTGATTTGTAAATTGTATTCACCCTTTTCTTTATTGAAAGCTCTACAACTACACATAATATTTGATGTTTTTCCTTGTGAATTTCCTTGTTTATTGAAAATGTTTAATGATTTCAAATCAGATGATTGCAACACACTCCAAAAAGTTGAGAAAGGGGCAATTTAATACTAACAACAGTTTGACGAGTTGAAAAAACAAGGCGATGTGAAACAGGAGATGTTAAACAGGTGAGCAATCGTGTACAGGGAGCCTCCAAAAACAGCCTAGTCCTTCAAGAGCAAAGATCATACGAGACTTGTCAATTAGCCAACAGATGCTTCAGCAAATAACCAAACACATAACCTCAAATACAAATTGGAATGATTTTGGGCATTTCACCCTTTACAGTGCACAATATAGTTAAAATTTTTAAGGAATCTGGTCAAATTTATGTGCATAAAGAGCAAGATGAAAACCACTTCTGAATGCACATGATCTTTGATCCCACAAAAAAGGCATTCATCTGTAATGGATATCATGAACATGGGCTTAGGATTACTTTAGGAACTTTTGTTAGTCAACACCACTCGCCGCAGCATCCAAAGATGCAAGTTAAGACTTTGCTATGCAAAGCAGCCATACATCAACACTGTCCAGAAGCACTGCTGACTTCTCTGGTCTCGATCTCATCTTAGATGGAAAGTAGAACAGTGGAACTGTGTTTTTTGGTCCGAAGAGTCCATTTCAAATAGTTTTTGAGAAACGCAGCTGTCCGTCCACACAGGACCATCCAAGCTGTTATGAGTGTAAGGTCCAATAGCCAGTATCTGTATGGACCAGGGATGTGTCTGTGCCAATGGCATGGGTAACTCACACATCTGTGAGGGCACCATAAATGCAGACAGATATTTATTTCAGCATCGTCCAGCAGGACAACTTCAAACCACATACTGGCTGGATTACAAGTGCATGGCTGTGTGAGCAGAGAGTGTGGGTGATAGATTGGCCTGCCTGCAGTCCTGACCTGAGAATGTGTGGCACATTATGAAGTGTACAATATGGCAATGAAGGCCCCATACAATTGTGCAGCTGAAGACCTGCATAATGGATTAATGGGGGAAAATCCCACTTTCTAAACTTAACAAACTTGCTTAACACAAACTAAGTGTTATTAGAAGAAATAATGATGGGGGCCTGGGCAGCTCAGCAAGCATGACTACCACCCCTGGAATTCGCAAGTTCAAATCCCAGGGTGTGCTAACTGAATCCAGTCAGGTCTACTAAGCAACCAAATTGGCCCGTTTGCTAGGGGTGACCTCCTCGTGGTTGCTATAATGTGGCTCGCTCTCAGTGTGGCGCGTGAGTTGTGCATGGATTTTGTGGTGGATTCTGTGGTGGATTCTGTGGTTGATTTGTCCTCCACCACCCGGATTGAGGGGATTTACTATGCCACCACAAGAACTTAAAAAGCACATTGGGAATTGGGCATTCTAAATTGTGGAGAAAAAGGGAGAAATGGTGATGTTCAACATTCGTAAACACTCGACTGTCCCAACCTTTTTGGAGCATGTTGTAATCATCTGAATTGAAATTACTGTACATTTTTTTTAAAAAAAACATCATATAATATGTAATTGTAGAGCTTTTAATATAGCAAAGGGTGAATATAATTCACAAATCACTCCTTTTTGTTTATATTTAAAAAAATTTCATACTGTCCCAACTTTTTTAGAATTGGGTTTGTGTATACTTGTTTAAACCACCCGACCCAAACTTTAGAGCCATGAGAAAATTTTGCTTTTGAACTTTGCTTTTGAAAAATTTTAGCTGGTGCTAGAGTGGAGATTGAGGGACAGAGGAACATTGTTCAAAATGGGCGGATGAGTTTTCACATTGTGGCGACGTGCTGTGCATAGGGCCAACTTTAAAAAAGTTCCACACATGACCTCTTAATTACAGCTGCTGGGATCAGTGTGCATAGCATCATCAATCCACAGCACCACACAAGGCCTCCTCCTTCAGCCCCCAGCCCAGCATGTGAATGTCATCCAGAATGACTTGACTTTCCAGGGGCAGAGTTGTTTCCCAAGATCATTCTGCCTTTTTGGGAGGGAAATAGAATCAGCAGGCCATACAAATGTAAAACAATTTTTTTTTTTACATTTGTTTAAGTGAAAGTGATGATCATTATTGCTCTTTCTCTTGTGCTCTGGGATTGTGTGAAGGGTAATAAAACATGTCCACTTAATTTTTTTGAATGATTGTCCCTGAAAACAAAAGAAAATTAGCAGAGTAAAAAAATGAATTTTTTTTCTCACCCTCATTGCTGTGCAACACAAAAGGTAATAATTTAATGAATGTCCTGATACAGTGACTGAATTTCATACAGTGACAGTACATAGAGACTTACTTTAGAATCACAAATGGGTACATTGATAACATCAATGGTTGTAAGAACCAAAGAGCTTTAATATTATTAGCATACCTGATTCATGGATTTTAGCACTGATTATGGACTTCAATAATGACATGATTTGATTTGTGAGTGAATAACGACTTGAAATTGCTTGCTGTCAATCATACAAGGTGATCATATGCCTCCAGAAGACTTGATAAATGACTCACAATTTGCATGGATTACTTTTATGACAATTTTATGACAGTCTTATTAATCTTTAGCGTTGCTATTTACTGCCATTGTATTCTGCCAAAAAAAGAAAGTCACATGTGTTTGGAACCTTATGAGAGTAAGTAATGGCAAATTTTTCATTTTTGGTGCACTATTCCCTTTAAAACTTGATGAAGAGCTGAATCAATCTCTTCAGAGCCTCTCTTTTTCAGTTAGCCTAATTCAGTTCAAGGCTAATATCCTCTTTTGATTAATCATTGCAACATCTCGGCTGTCAATTACAGATTTACCCTCAATGACGAGGTGTGATCATATCTTGTTGCATCATAATTCTGTCTCATCTTGGTTTCAGACTGACTTTTCACTGTTGTTTTTTGTTAAGAAAATCATTAACAAGCGTGTAGCCACATTGCAACATTTCTCGTGAAATAGTAAAATCAGATCTAGCATACAGACGCTCAATTAAGGCTATGCCACGTCTCATGGCAGAGGACGAGCTGTGTCTCCAGATGTGGGGCCAGCCATGTGTCTCAGGTAAGCGTCTGAATCTTTGCCTCGCTCCATCCATAATTAACTCTCTTCTCCATAATTCAGCCCTTTTCTCCTCTATCTTGTGATACAACATCACTCCATGCTAGTTAGCTGAACAGACATGCATGCCCTATTCCCTTGACATGCTGCTGACATACTTCCCTGGGACTGACTGTTCCAGACCTGCGAATGGCACGGGGGTGAGGAGTGTTATGAGCTTGAAATGAAATCACATCTGTTGTCAATTGACATGGACTATTTTGCCCACTTGCATACAACGTTGGTCCTTCCTTTGTGGTCGATGACTTGGTTCTTGTCTCATAACTGTAATCCCAAAGCAGCAAAGGCAAATAGTTTTCCTTTCCCTTTACTGATTTCCACAGTGTGCACTGTGAAAGAGCCTGGAGGCTGAGGAATTAATGTATTCTTTTGCATTCTTTTCCTTCTGAAATGACTGGCATGGATGATCACTATCATATGCTGTGCTTTGGATGGTTGGTCCCATCATGGGATGATGGTGAACTGGTGTCCCCGCCAGGCTTCTTAATTTAACCGGCAAGACTGCTAGTGAAAACCAAACAAAAAATTTAAACCATACTAAAATATATTTTCAAGACTTCAAAACAAACTACAACAAAATAAAAATGACCTAAAATAAATTTTAGTTTTGATGCACATTATAACATTTAAAACATTTACAGCCCATTTTCAAATTAAAATTACACTAGATCGTGAGATGGCACTGAGAAATGTAAAGGAAAATTCAAGGTTCAATACAAGTTAAGCTCAGTTGAGAGCATTTGTGGCATAATGTTGATTACCACAAAAATGTATTTTGACTCATCTCTCCTTTTCTTTGAAAAAAGCAAATCTGGAGGTTACAGTGAGGCACTTACAATGGAAGGGAATGGGGCCAATTTGAAGGGTTTAAAATATTATCCAAAATCCACTTTTTCAAGGTTTTTTACATAGTTATGTGTCCCCAGTGTGTGTAGACAACCACAAAATATGATAAAAGATCATCCCCTAATTTCTTTACCCATCAATAAAAAACAGTGTCTCCGAACGGGCCGTTTAGGTTTGCAGCCCCTTATGACGTCAAAATGGGAAAGGTACTGCCCACGGCTGGCGAAGAGATCCGCCTGAGTAGCTTAATTAAAACCTGAGTGAATAGTGCACAGTCCACCATATTTATCTCATCGCTAGAGCCGCTTGTGGTAACTTAGACTGCATCATCAACTATGAAGGCTGGATTTGCTTCAAAGCTAAGGATCAAGGATGGATCAGTACCAACTATCTGTGGCCCAACTTCAGATTTGCAAGTTGTAAGTTTGGTACTTTAAACTTATTTAATGTTTGCAATTTGGCTTTTTGAATTTGCTTGTTTGCACGTTGCTCGAAAAACACTTGTTGTGCAAATATTGTGCTGTGTGTAACATAGCAACTAATCCCTAACTACCTCATTCCAACAGTGAAGCTGATATAAACTGATTGGCATCCTCCACAGTCCTGCTTGAGTGGTCATGCAATGAAGATTTTCCGTGTAATAAAACTGGTTATGAAATGATAGTGGTATTTTCGACAGCTATATCTGTTTTTCATATTTCATAACTGTATTTGTTATGCACAATACAATAAGATGATTGACTTAGTGTGTTCTCCGTGTTATTTATCATTTTTTAACTGTTTAAATTCTCCTGCATTGTTGTTGCTGGTGTATCCATGGCACCAGCAGGAGAGGCACAGCCCACTTCCAGAAAAGGGTGTGGGGAGCAGCAGCTCCTTTGCATTTAAAGCTACAGACACTAAACAAGCCCTTTTGGAACAGGGCTATAAAACAGCAGTATAAAGGCATAGTAGAATAAAGGATCTGTGAGTATTTTGCATAATATGTCCCCTTTAAAGTCTGAAATGTGAAGTTTGTAATTGTATAAAAGCACTTACATTAATTATTCTGTTAAAACTTGTGTATTATTTGAGCTGTTAAGTTCTTTAGCCCCTTAAACTCAAAAGGGGGCACTATATCACGAAAAAAGCTTAACGCTTACACTTAAAATCTGAATGTGTCCATATACAAAAGTCAGTCATATGAGTTATCATTTGAAAGCTTAGAATCTGAACTTTTGCAAGTCAAAATTACTTTTTGTGGTAATCAATATTATGCCACAAATGCTGTCGATTCTTGTATTAAACCTGGAATATTCCTTTAACATTGTTAACTATATTTAAATTACATCAGTTAGCACATTTGCAGCCCTAAAATACTACTGTAATAAAAAAATTTAAAAAACATAAACTAAAATAAATAAAAAATATAGCTGCAAGCAGTGATTAACAGGGTTCAAGCCTTTAATCTAATCATAAAGCACATACAGTTGAAATCAGAAGCTTACATACACCTTAGCCAAATACATTTAAATAATTCCTGACATTTAATCATAGAAAACAGTCACTGTCTTATGTCAGTATGCCACTTTATTTTAAGAATGTGAAATGTCAGAATAATAGTAGAGAGAATTATTTATTTCAGCTTTTATATATTTCATCACATTTCCAGTGGGTCAGAAGTTTACATACACTTTGTTAGTATTTGTGAGCATTGCCTTTAAATTGTTTAACTGGGGTCAAACGTTTTGGATGGCCTTCCACAAGCTTCACACAATAAGTTGCTGGAATTTTGGCCCATTCCTCCAGACAGAGCTGGTGTAACTGAGTCGGTGTAACTGAATCAGGTTTGTAGGCCTCCTTGCTTGCACATGCTTTTCAGTTCTGCCCACATATTTTCTATTGGATTGAGGTCCGGGGCTTTGTGATGTCCACTCCAATACCTTGACTTTGTTAACCTTAAGCCATTTTGCCACAACTTTGGATGTATGCTTGGGGTCATTGTCCATTTGGAAGACCCATTTCTGACCGAGTTTTAAATTCCTGTCTGATGTTTTGAGATGTTGCTTCAATATGTCCACATAATTTTCCTTCCACATGATGCCATCTATTTTGTGAAGTACACCAGTCCCTCCTACAGCAAAGCACCCCCTGATGCTCCCACCCCAATGATTCATGGTTGGATGGTATTCTTCTTAGCAAATTGTCTGAAGGCTTGACATAATTTTCATGAATCTTCCAAGCTGCTTAAAGGTACAGTTAACTTATTGTATACAAACTTCTGACCCATAGGATTGTTATAGTCAATTAAAAGTGAAACAATCTGTCTGTAAACAATTGTTGGAAAAATTGCTTCTGTCATGCACAAAGCCAAAACTATAGTTTACTAATATGAAATCTGATATGAAATATTTAATGAACAATTTGATTCACACAAATGGTTCTTGAGGAAATGTTGTTCAGAATGAGCAGATCTATAATATGGTATGAATGACTGTGAAACACAGTGGTCTATACAATGATTTACATGCATGTGAAATGTGATAGCGCCTCCTAGTGGGCAATTGTTTTCAAAAATGTTCTTATGTTACAGCCATGCCAAATTGATGAAATTTTGCATGTTACCTCAGAATGTACTTTTGTGCATGAATACTAATTTTTGTTGTTTAATAAATGTGCTCACAAGATATGAGTCAATTAGTCATAACAGGCCATACCCAAAAACCTATTGGCTAATATCTTCTGAATGATTTACCATATCAAAATTCTTTTGATAACTTTTTTGTCAGAAATGTCTGTAAATAATGCATACAAAGTTTAGTGTGAATCTGCAAACAGCCTAGGATGAGTTCGAAAAAGTAGATTTTTAAAAAAAAATCTAAATGGGAGAAAAGTTCTTTAGAAATGGATATTCATGTTATGGATTCACAGAAATATATATATATTTTTTTTTAGCCTATATGGTTCTGGAGTTAATTCAATCGCTTTTAGCACAGTTGCACAATTAGGATTTCTTAAGATATAATGCCCCCTAGCATAAAGAAATTAATGAAACTCTGCATGTTACCTCAGAGTGTTCCTTTGTCTATGTGTACAAAGTTTTTTTAAGTTTGAAAATTGTGCTCACAAGATGCAGGCTAATAGGGGTGGAATTGTATGAATTGTTTTGGTTACGTTTGGGGTTTGCATTGTGTAGATATTGATCAATTACTCAAATCACGCTAAACCGAAGGAATTGTATCATTAATATCTTTGGAACTATTTGACGTATCACTATTTTTTTTATATAACTTATTGTCACATGGGCCTAGATGATGTATGCCAAATGTTGTGCCGATCAGACTAACGGTCTAGGAGGAGTTAGAAAAAAAATTACAGAAATAAAAATCAGAGATATACATTTTGTAGCGACTCAAGGAATCAGAGGAAAAATTAGTTAGATTCTAACCTTTATGGTTGCAGAAATATAGGCCAAAACATAAGTGTTTATTATAGCGGCACCTATGGTCAGATGATGGTGTGTTTGTGTACCTGAGTAGTGGGGGGGATTTGGGACCATCCTGCCTAGTTTGGTTTCTCCACGACTTGCGGTCTCTGATGCCCAGACACGTTTAGGGCAGAAGAAAAAGAAAAAAATCAGTTCAAATACAATAGGATTCCAGCAGCTTCACTTCGCTTGGCCTCCTAATAAAAATCCTGACAAAAACAATAGGGTTTCTATCCCTTCGGGCTTGAACCCCTAACTAATATTCATTAAGTGCAAGGATGTGATCACATATTCAGGATTGAGGTGGATCAAATGTAATAATTTAATAATCAACCATAAAAATAAAAAAAAACATATCAGTAGACCACATATCAGTAGACTTTTCAGCACTGTTGTGTGTGTGTATCATGTGATGAAATAAGTTTAGTGCTTCCTTATATCTGAAGCTCCCCTTTGCTGTTAAATAATGTCTCTGTATTTCTTCAACCAGAGTTTTCATCAGACTACATCTGTTGAGCAGCAAATTGAAAGAATTGGAATTAGAGCAGACTAAACCTGGCCTTGCTAATTTAGGCTGTTGACCATGCTTCAGAGGAAGAGAGAGGCAGAGAGGAAACAAGACAGACAGAGAGAGAGAGAGAGAGAGAGAGAGAGAGAGAGTGCTTTGGCAATATTGTATGTAAACACATTCTTTAAAAGGTACTTTAAAAAAAATAGAGAGAGCTGAATGGCTGTGGAATTCTCGAGACCATACATCATTGTCTTCACACCTGCTCTCCTCACTGCAAGCTTATTTACTGCCTATGGTTGAGGTTTGGAGAGACAGAAGGAGAGCTAGAAAGAGACAGACAGACAGAGAGAGAGAGAGAGAGAGAGAGAGAGAGATGGAAGAACCCCGTCCCTAGCTCATGCTGCTGCTGTTTTTGTAGGGTGATTCATGGTACAAGCCTCAAGTAGATAGATGTCCTTTATTTATTCCTTTTTTTGTTGTTGTTGTTGTTGCATCAACTCAAATGGTGGATTTAACACATGCTTGCCCCCTGTTCGCTGATTAAACAGACACAAACCATCACTCACGCATTCAGAATATACCACTTCCATCCAGAAGGGGTACCTACTCACACACTTGCCTATTGCTGTCTGAAATATTTTGAATCAGCAAATCTTTCTCTGTCTATGTGATATTACCTATCGCTGGTTACAGTGAGATGTTTTTAAACACAGCTGACAGACACCAAGTCCTCCAGCGTTATATTTTAGCAGTGTCTCTGAGTTAGCTTTTATAATGTCAGACTGTCTTCACAGCTCGAAAAATAGCCCTAATGCCTATATATTTTCTCACATTCACCTTGAAGCCTGTGTTGCACAAATTGAGCATACAAGCCAACCCAAGTGTCAGCCCTGGAGAAAACAAACTGTTGATTCAACCCTGTTTTTTTATGGCTGACAACCTGTTGTTTTTGGCAATGTCTGATAAGGCAAAATGGCAGCATGTGACACTGTTGCTACAGTGTAGCATATTCTGGCACATTTGGTTAATCTAAAATGTGAGAAACTTCATATTAAAGATGCTGGCTCTTTTCTGGGTCATGCCATTTGCATAGCCAGTGTTTAGGACAGGTTATGAAGCATGCTTGATTCAAATGCAAATTCAGTGGTTATCTGCTACAGGAGCTGATGAACAATGGGGTGTACAAAACACACGGCCCACAAGAGGAAATGAAAGTGCGCCTTTTTCAGCTCTGCTGATTCCATTAAAGACACTATTATTGGCTTGGACTGGCAACATCTATTATCTGAAGCCATTTTATTGGACAGGGATAGTCTTTTATTAATGTCAGCATTAATCAAAGAAACCCCAGCCCAACTTGATGATGCCCTGACCTTCTCTCAAATAGATAGTTAAAACATGCAAGGGCACTCCTTCCTATCATATTCATGCTCTTGCATGTCACTTCCTCTAACGTCAATACAGAGAGCCCACAAATTATAAGATACACTTATCCCTCAGGAGTAAACAGGAAGTGAACTTTGTGCCAGTGGAGAAGTGGTCCTCTCTCTAGGATGGCATCTAAAGCTTTATGTGCATGAGTCATTTTTATCCACTCTTATGTGTTTTTATAGGGTAATTTGTGAGTCTTTTAATCTGATAGGTTAATAATACTTACTCTCTATTTAAGTAGACCACCCGTCTAAGTAGACTTCTGGTTCACTAATTGTATGGGCAGTTATTTTGAAGCAACCTGGGATATACCTGTACGGCCTTTTTGGTGAGCACAGGATTGTGATATTGATAAAACTGCATGTGGAACTGAGCCAAATTTTTTTTTTGGTTTGCTTTCTAGATCCTCAAACATTAGGCTACCACAACCACACAATTCCACCAGAGTGACCTGATGAAAAAACAGACAGAAGATCGATAGTTCATTATATCTAAAATCATTATATGCTTAGGCCCTCCCCCAGTGGCCAAAGTTGGATCTACAGTGCTCAATGGTACTGAGACCAAAACTGCATTTTTCCCTTACTACTTTGAATGGATGTTACATGAAAGGCACAGTGCATTTGATTTGTAGAAAACATTTGAGTAGTCATAAATATGAGGACATTAATGTGGGGATGCACGATCGTTCGGCCACCAATCTAGATTCGGGACTGAACTTTTCTTTTTTAATTGCAGCACGCACAAAATCACATACACTGCTTCCCTAGTGAGTGAGCACTTGTTTTGCCCTCGAAGCATTGCATTGTGGCCACTGCTGGGTGAATTGATGGCAGTTCTAAGCATTTGTGAATTCACACTTTCAGACATGCTGTAATTTTTGTATGAATTACATGTGTATGAATATTAAGGAGCCCATTTTCATTACGGACATTATGGTTTCATAGGGTTCTGACTCGCTATACAGTTAGACACAGATTGGACATAGATACTGCAAAGAACATATAAACTTGTGAACACAAATCTGATTCTACTTGATGTAATGTTAGTTGAAACAGATGGTGTATGGAGCAATAGGGACAGTTTGAGTGATAAAGCTTACTCCCTCCCTACCGTTTCACTCCCTCCAACACACATGCTCATGGTGTCAATCAAACCTGCATGCTATCAATCTCTGATCAGTCACTCATCCCAGCACAATTTTGTGAGAACCCTGATTTAAATCAGTATATATGTTTGTCACAATTCCACTAATAACAGCAATTACAGTTTAGCCTTCAATAAAGGCACTTCACATAGTTGCTTTACAATTCAAGATTTGTGTTACAACAAAACACCAGATGTTAAATAAACCATAGATACGAATTATTTTTCCCTGGAGCTGTTTTGTAGCTTGTAGTGAATATATCTATCTTATTGTCAATGTATCCCTGCTGTGTATGAGCACACAAACATGCCATCATATCTTCATATTTCATCCAACATCTCAGCAATACACATCCACAGCACCCCTAGTGGAATTATTTGAAACTGTGAGTTTTGGTATGAGATACAAGATGATTAGAATTTCAGTGTTGAATTCAGCGTTGCCCACAGCAGGCAAATACGCAAATGAAAATAAATCATGTTTGATTAGTGTTTTTAATATTGAACTAGGTATAGAACAATTACTCTTGCATGCACTACAATCCTAATCCTAATCAAAAATCTAATCCTAACCATAACAATACTAAGACCAAAACAGTGTTTTTTCACATCTATGTAAAGGTAGTATCTCGCTAAACTGAGGGATGTTATAGTTCCTCACTTGGTGATGCTTGTCTGGAATTAGACACATCAGGTAAAAATTTGGGTGAAAAAAAACAATTCTGAACTAACGTGCCGATTTCATGTGTGATCTTGTTCCACATACTTTAAGAATGTTCCCACTGACAGTTGTAAAATGGCTAAAGATTGAATGGCTAGAATCTTTGTGCTGTTGGTTCCTGGTAGTAGTTCTTTCTCGACTTCTGGATCCAACTGTATTCAGTGGCAGATTTGTGTGTAAAGTTGAGCTTTGTATCTTCAGTACTCGCTGCCATTCATGCTGCAGGAAAGTGCCAAATCTCATTGAAAATGACTTCTGGTTGCTTTATCTTTGCAAATTGCTGTCAGTGTGAATGCCTTGTTATGCTCATCTCCTCATGATCCAATGAGCTTATATGTCAGCCACTGAAATCCATCTATATGATCCTTCCATCTTCTTCCTGTATTTGTACTTCTTCCTTTTAATTATTTAAATTATTAAATTTAAATTTGTGATGATCAGCATCCATAATCCATCTGAATGTATAGTTATTTTTTAGTGCGTATAAATGAGAAAGTGGAGCAGTTTTTTGCAGGGTGCTAAGAATAGAGTAAAGCCTGTGTCAGAGGGCAGGGAATGGAGGAGGAGAGCAACTCGAGTGTTTGAATAAGAAGCCTTGTCAAGTAAATGCTAATAGAAAACTCTAGGGAGATACTGTTGTGTTCTTGCAGGTAATGTCTATTTTTTTCTCTCTCACTCTCTCTCTCTCTATGTCTGTGCCTCTCTATAGTCCCTCATGGTTTTTATTCCTTCTCAACAGGAATTTATAATGCTCTGAAAAGTTTACAGCATGCTGTTGTCCACAGTATTACCTCCTTATTCACCAAGCCTGCCCAGATATGGAGGACTGGGGTGTCACATAATATATGTATGTATCAAGACCGGGGCTCAAATCCAGAGTGTGCTGCTGGCAGCCCAGAGCAATAACCAAACATTCTTAATCTTCTTGAATAAACCCAATAGATCAATCATCAAAAGCAGGGCTGAAGAAAGTACAGATCCTCAATGGCTTGATGCTGGCAAAACATGTCCAAAAGCATAGAACAAACTTCCCAAACCAGAAGGTCAAAAGATATGGGAGAAAGTCTGTCAATGTAATCAAACGTAGGTCAAACAGGAACAGGCATTTACAAAAGATCTGCCTAAGCAAAAGAACTTCAAGACTGAGCAATGATACAAACAAAAGCAGTTCTTATATACACATACACACACACTCTAACAAGCCAGGCACAGGTGATGTCATTGAGCTAATAATGAACAGGAAATTTGGAGGAAGTTGTGGAAGGAATTGTGCTCTAGGTTCCCCTCTGCTGGACAGACCGTGGTGTGACAGCCCCCCCCCCCCCCCATAGGCTGGCTCCAGACGGCCCAGGATGGTCAGGATGCAGGCGATGGAGCATTTGTATCAGGTCTGGGTCCAAGATGTGTCGTGCTGGCATCCAGGTACGCTCATCAGGCCCATATCCCTACCAGTCAACCAGGTAGTGAAAACCACGGCGCCTCGAATCTAACAGCCTCCTTACTGTATACGTGGGACCACCTTATGTAATACAAGGGGGGGGGCTGGGGGTTACTACAGGTTTCAATTGAGAAACATGAAAAGTAGATCTTACTCTCATGGATCTAGGTAGGAAAAGCTGGTATGTAACAGGGTTGACCCATCTGGTGATCTTGAATGGGCCAATAAATCTTGGGTGAAAGCCAGACCCTTTGTCCTACTCTGAAGTTTGGGGCCACCTTCCTTTTCTTGTCAGCATGCTTCTTGTAGAGATTTGAAGTACGTTTCAAGGCTAAGTGCGCCCTTTTCCATGTCCTTCTGCACCGTTCAACAAACCTTTCCACACTATGGACTCCAGCCTCTATTTCTTGACTGAAGAACAATGGTGGCTCAAACCCGAATTGATACTTGAATGAGGATAAAACAGTGGAGGAGCTGCGTAAGTTGTTGTGTGCCAGCTCTGCCCAAACCAGGAACCGACTCCATGAGTATGGCTGATGGGATGTGAAACAGCGAAGGTATTTCTCCAACTCCTGATTTACCCGTTCTGTTTGACCATTTGACTGAAGGTGGAAACCTGAAGAGAGACTGACAGAAGAGCCACAGAGAGACCAGAATGCTTTCCAATAACGTGACGTAAACTGGGGCCCCCGATAAGTAACAATGTCCACTGGAATTCCATGGATCCTTACAACATTTTGAAGAACAATATCAGCGGTTTCTTTAGCAGAAGGAAGTTTAGGTAAAGGAATGAAATGTGCAGCTTTAGAGAAGTGGTCCACCACCACCAGGACAACAGTGTTACCTTCAGATACTGGCAAACCAGTGATAAAATCCATGGATATGTGAGACCAGGGACGTTGTGGGATGGGCAAGGGGTGTAGAAGACTGGCAGGATGCTGATTAGATGACTTCTGTTGAGCGCAGACTGGGCAGACTTGCACGAAAGATCAGACCTCTCTGGACATCTCTGGCCACCAAAACCGTCTTAGAATAAAATCCAAAGTCCTCTCTATTCCCGAATGTCCAGCAAGGGAAGAGGCATGGCCCCACTGAAGGACTTCAGATCTTACTTTCTTGGGGACAAACAAGCATCATGTTGGAACCTTATCTGGAATGTGTGCGTCATGTAGCGCCTCAAGGACAGTATCTTCAATGGACCGGCGAAAAAGTGCCAGGATGCAATCTCTGGGAATGATGAATTCTGGGGTACAGTCCTTCTGGGAGCTATCATACTGGCGTGATAAGGCATCAGCTTTAACATTCTTTGACCCAGGTCTTTAAGAGATAACAAAATTGAAACGGGTAAAAAAAGAGGGCCCACCTAGCCTGCCGAGGGTTAAGGCATTTTGCCTACTGTAGATAGGACAGGTTCTTATGGTCTGTCCACACAATGAAAGGATGCTTGGACCCCTCCAGCCAGTGGCACCACTCTTCCAATGCAAGTTTTACATCTAGGAGTTCTCTGTTATCCACATAGTAATTTCTTTCTGCTGAAGACAGGCTTCTGGAAAAGAAGGAACATGGATGAACCTTGTTATTTGTAACTGATCTCTGAGAGAGCACTGCTCCTACTCCCACTTCAGATGAATCCACTTCCACAATAAAAGGTAATTCAGGGTCTGGGTGTATCAAGATTGGTGCAGAGGGGAACAGTTTCTTTAATGTGTCAAAAGACTTCAGGGCTTGAACAGTCCAGTGAATAAGAGTGGGTGAAACCTTAGTAAGAGTGGAAATGGGTGCTGCAATTGTGCTGAAGTTACGAATAAACTTCCTATAGAAATTGGCAAAGCCAAGAAATCTGTACCTCGGTAGAATGTTGAGACAAGAGCCTCTGAATCCCATTTACTCTCAGAAGCCAGAGTATGGAACTCAATGGCATAATCGGCCATGGATTGATGCCCCTGACACAGGTCTAGTAGCTGCCTCGCTGTCTCACGGCCACTGACTGGATGGTCAAATACTTGTTGAAGAGTCTCTGTGAAACACTTTAGATTTGAGCATCGTAGCACTGAGGGGCTGGGATCTTGGGTTTCTGGCGGATGGGTACAGCTAATGGTAGAGGATCTGGGGCCGGTACTACCACAGTTTCTTGAGGCAAGCATGCTTGTAGTTGTTACAGAGACTCCCCAATTTGGTTCACAGCATCTGTCAGCCTCTGAAGCTGTGTCTCGTGTGTTCCAAGCAAAACTCCCTGTTTACTGATGGCTCCATGAATCTGTTCAACCTCTGCCTGGGTCCATCATGTTGTTGTGGCTCAGTCTTGTTGTCAAGACAGGGGCTCGAACCCAGAGTGTTCTGCTGGCAACCCAGAGAACTAATCGCTATGCTATGGAGCTGTGTGGACCCAAATTTCAGAGAATCACAAGACGCAGGACTTGGGGAAAACAAACGTTTTTAATGTTCTTCTTGAATAAACCCAAAAGATCAATCATCAAAAGCAGGGCTGAAGAAAGTACAGATCCTCAATGGCTTGATGCTGGCAAAACATGTCCAAAACCATAGAACAAACTTCCCAAACCAGAATGTCAAAAGATGTGGGAGAAAGTCTGTCAATGTAATCAAAAGTAGGTCGAACACGCATTTACAAAAGATCTGCCTAAGCAAAAGAACTTCAAGACTGAGTAAAGATACAAACAAAAGCAGGTCTTATATATACATATACACATACACACACACACACACACACACACACACACACACACACAAACACTCTAACAAGCCTGGCACAGCTGATATCATTGAGCTAATAATGAACAGATAATTAGGAGGAAGTTGTGGAAGGACTTGTGCTCTAGGTTCCCCTCTGCTGGACAGACCGTGGTGCGACAGTTATGTTTTTGTTTGTTTGTTTATTTATTTTCTTCTTGTCCTGGGTTTTGGTGGATCTTTTTTGTGTATTTTCTCTGTTTATTTTTAGCTGAAAGATGAAGACATTCAGAAAAAATACTTTCTCCATGTCTTCCCAACATACCCTAAATAATTACATGAATAAATATATCTGTGCAATCTGCTGATTAATTATGGCATTTTCACTGCTTAAGGAGAAGCTGTTCACAACCACATTCTTACATTCTTGCCAAATTGTACATCAAGGTACCTGTGATGGCTTCAAGGGGTGCACTCATGTTAGGATTTAATTTTTGACTTGCCCATCATTTGGAATGACAGCTCATTTCTGTTAATTGTTTGAGTAAAAAGATCTAATCCTAAAGTACTAATTTCCTTGGTTTTGATGGGCTGATCTATGAAGCAAAGATCAAAGGATGAAGCAAAAAATTACTAGAAAACTAACAACTCCCTCCTGTGCCAGTAGCAGTAGTGCCTAGCATTCAAAGAAAGTGAATTGCCAAAATAAAGCTAATTGGTTCTGCCCATGGCCAAGTGGATGGCTAAAATGAGTTGACAAGTTGACACATTCTGTTCTCATAGAAAATATTTTTGTCTATTTCAGCGCAATATTCTGTTTGCAGGGGCTCAATTCACCAGACCTCTGCGGCTTAGCCTTAATATTAATTTAGCCAGAGTCCAGTAGATAGGCTGATCACCATTTTTAGATTTTCAAGCCTTTATTTGTTTACATATTTTAATGTTTTTTTTAACATATTGGTTAGTGAATAGACATTAGCTCTATTAGCTGTTTCTAGAGAAAAAGGCTTGAAATTATGAAAGCCCAACAATAAATCCCTAACATTTAAGTTTTTTATTCATTGTAGGTGAAAAATGTATGTTTAATGATGTTGTGCTCCAAGCTGAGCTCAATTGACAGCATTTGTGGCATAATGTTGATTACCACAAAAAAGATTACCATAAAAAAATTAAAAAGAGAGAGAGAGGGAAACATGGTAACAATAAGGCACTTACAATGGAAGTGAATGGGGGCCAGTCCTTTAGCATTAAAATGCAGTGCACACTGTTTCAAAGGAATAGCCACAAGTATACATGTTAACATGATATTAGTGTGATAAAATCGCTTACTCAGCTTATCTGTGTAAAGTTACGATGTACAATGTAAGATGATGTGAACAGTGGATTATGGTCTGGCACCATTCACTTTTATTGTAGGTGCCTTACTGTAACCGTAATTTTTTCTTTTATTATTTTTAACAAGGCAGAGTTTTGTGGTAATCAAAATTATGCCACAAATGCTGTTGATTGAGTTAAACTTATATTGAACCCAGAATAATCCTTTTAAACACTTCAAAAGGATCAGTTATTTGTGCCCTTGTCAGCCCCTTTCCTGTCTTTTTAGATGCGAGCTGTCTCCACACCGTTAATTTCTTCTTCTGTCACTTTACTTCTAGTGGCACGAAGTAAACCTCTTGAGTCCACCCTCCCTCCAGCCGATATGTAGTCCCATGATTGTATGACTTATCTGCAGGTCCCGTATGGTTGAATGTCCTGGTGTATTTTATCATAGCAGTGATGAAGGGGTCCAGGTGTCGCAGTGTGTTTGTTCTGCCATGTTTGTCATGTGCTTCATGCCTTCAGATTCTCACAATTTAACTTGTCGAGAGCAAGTGGGTGCCTGCCGTATGGCCCACTGGCATGCCAACATGTTAACAGAGCAGAGAGTGGGTCTTCCTCTGCCACATTCCCTCGACTCACCACTTCCTCAGCAATCACAAGCAACACTACTGTCATTTATAAACTTTTTATATCTGCTCCTGCGTGTAATGGCTAATTTCTCCCAGCACATGGCTCTTCATTAAAAGTTGATTTCTGTCAGAGAGGATTCCTATCACATTAGCTGCAGTCACTTGGTCAGGTATACAGTAGGTTTTATTCATTTATTTATTTTTATTTAATCTGCAGTGCAATTTCTATTTTTAATCACACCGCAGCCATTGAATGGCTGGGAAAACCTGCTTTTTCTCACTTTTTCTCTCTCCTCTGCCTTCAGCTCCCTTAGGCTTCCTTCACATTTTTTGTCTCATGTGTGCTCCTCAATGCTAATAACACTGTTCTGAGCTCTATAGCAAGGAGGAAATTATTGATAAAGTGTGAAACAGAATCATGAAATAGATCAATTTGAATTGGAGTGTAGCTGATGTGATGTGAGAGCGGCTCACTTCGCTGGCACTTAGCCGCCAGTTTAGTGCTTCAAGATGAGAAAAATCAATGCGTTTCCAGCAGTTTTTTATTTTTTTATTTTTTTTGTACAGTCTTTTCAGAGATTCTTTCAGTAACATGAAAGGCTTTCCATGTTCCCCTGCTCCTCTCATTGTATTCCTTGAGACAAGCACTCTTATTTGAGCGTATTTTTTAACTTTTATCTTCTGAAAAAGAGGTTTGACGCTTGTTGTTTTCTTCTCTCCTGCTGCAAGAGTGCCTGATGAAAGTTACGGACAAAATTTCTATTGCCGTGTTCTTGCAGGATTGAATGATAACCTGGCGGCAATGACATCATCAGAAGGCTGCGCCTACAGCAGCAAGAGCCATCATTAGCTTCATCATTATGTATGCTGAGGGAGGATGAGCTTTTATTAACACAACCGTGGCAAGGCTCTCACCCTGGCTTGCAAGGTCAGCCTAGGTCGACTGCAGGAATGAGTGAGTGTATGCATGTGTTTTCAGTTGTGCTGGGCAGCAGGCTTGTTGAACTGACCCTTCCACCTTCTCACAATCTGTGTCTAAGTTTTCTTTCTCTCCCTCTCACTTGCATGCCTTTAGTTGGCAAGAAATCAACATTTATGAAGCTCTTGCATCTCAGGGTTCATGAAGGGTTCCTGCCCTGCACAGCTATATCAGACCATATGTTTGTTTGTGTCTTTAGCTCTGAGCCGAGAGACTCGTCGCAAGTGTTTTATCAGGCGAACATGCAGGTTGTTAAAGAGCAACATTGCTACAGCAGTAAATTACTTTGTGTTGACAGGGCGAGCATGGCTCACATTCTAACGTATTCATTAGGGCCGCTTGGAGGATTCAGATCTACTCTCTAAATCTCTGGAACCAATGGCAGGGAAGATATGGAAATTATCCCACATTGCGAGTTTGGAGAATACAATGGGTGAACAGCTATTTCTGACAGCAATGACATTTTCCTCTGTCGGTATAGAGCATATGTTTCACCTTGAATGGCATTGCACTTTAGTTTGTGTTATTTTAAACCACATGGAGGAAGATGTTGTATGGCAGTTTTATGTGTTTTCAAACACATGTACCTTGAACCAAACCTGAAGCACTGGCAACAACAATGCAGTGGCATGAGCAGCTTGCTCTAATACCACAATCACTTTCAAACCGTGTGTGTGTGTGTGTGTGTGTGGGTGGGTGGGTGGGTGGGTGGGTTGCTGGGTGGGTGTGTGGGGCCACTTGGATTAGCGTGTTAACCAAAAGAGCAGCCGGTCCACCAGATGTTCCCTCCCTCAGTGGACTTGTTACAGAGGGACCTTTTGTCTCTTAACTGCTCTCTGCTCCAGACCTTCAGCACCAGAGGTTTGCTCTGTCTTCTTTTTAGTCCTCGATACTCTCAGATCTGACTGATCACTGTCAGCCACTGTTTTATCACCCTGGCCAAAGGTTCAGGTTCTTAATTTTTATTTCAGACACATTTTTGATATTCTACATTTATATTTGTATGATATGTACTATATATGTTGTGAATGTGTAAGATCCACTTCAGTTCATGTGGTCCTGTGCTGTTTTCTGTTTTTCTGCATTGATGCCCTATAGAGCATGTGTTACTGAAGGTCAAGAGCTTCACTGCATCCTGATTGGCTGTGAGATTTATGAGGCGAGTGTGAGTAGAGGCCGAGTTCTGGTTAGAAAGGTTGAATCTCTCACAAGCCTCTGATTATTTACAGTTAGCATGGGAATCGCGCCAATTACAGCAGAATCACTGTGATATTATGGACCTTTATGACCCTTATAAGCTGCAGATTGCAGTGATGGCATGTCAATAAAACTAATGCTACAAGTGTTCATAAGACAGGGTGAGTTTAACATAAATTCACTGTTGTCCACTGTCATGTTAAAAGGAAACTTGCACACCTGTAACCTGTTTCAAAGTTTTTATCTACTTTATTAAAATGTAATAATTGATTTACATTTAACATGATTCTGGTGCAGTAATTAAGTGTATTTTTCTAATCTCTGTAAATAAATACATTTTGTTGAGTGGGTGACCATTTTGAGAGATTTTACTTTGCTCTTGTAAGTATTTTCAAAATACTTAAGTGTACAAAAGGCTTTAAATGCTTTTTATTGTGAAGATTAAAGTTCTCTCCACAGGTCATCAATCATTTGGCTATTTGTAAACAAACCTGTAGCAATTTATACTAGTGTTGTCATGGTACCAACATTTCAGTAGTCGGTACTAATACCAGTGAAATTTCACGGTACTCGATACCATTTTCAGTACCAAAGCACAATAAATAAAAGAGTGAACAATGCGCAACACTAAGTTAAATATATTATTTTGAATTATTACAAAACTGTACAATGTACGCTTAAAGTATTTTTGAACACTCACATAAGATTTGCTTCAACTTTTGCAACTTTTACTTTAAGTTTTTACCAAGTACTAAAAAAAAAAATTAAAAAGCATACAATAGAATGAATAAAAAACTATTTCCAAACTAATGTGCAAAGTGCTCTCATATTAATAAAGCTGCATATTGCCAATTTTCTTCACGATAAGAAATGCAGTGACATATATTATGATTACATAAGTCGCGAGCCATCGCGTTCTAATCTAGCTGCATTAAGCATCCGTGCTCGAGGGATGAGCATCCCAGAGGCAGAGTCTCTCTGGGTGCAGTTTCAATCTCTCCCCCTTAGATCGGGACATTCACGCAACTCATAGAAGAGGCGCCGACCACACAGAGAAATGGCAGTTTCTGAGTTTATAGTTATTAACATGATCTGCTTCTTTAATAAAGCTATAACACATGAAATATAACTGCATTTAATATGTAATGCCATGGTGTTTCCTTTAAAGAGCTCTGCCTCTGCTTATTCCACAACGGGAGTGCTTCTGAATTTTCCCTTTTTTTTAAATAAATAATTCCCTAATACTTTGGGATCTACAAAAGATGAAGCTGTGAATGTTTAGAGTGCATCTGGACTGATCTGAGTAATTCTTCCTCTCCTCCATCAGGCGTGAACTGTTGTGCTGCTCTTGTGTTTCATCATTACAGTTTAATGTGATTTCATGTTACGTTAAATGAGATCAATGACCATTCGATGACAAAACATTTTCTCAACAATTTTTCATTTTCGACGTTGACGATAATGTCGATTAAACATTTCAGCCCTAATGCAAATGATAATATGCTTTTAAACTCACCTGCTTTATTTGCTTGAATAAATCCGGGTGTCTGTCTTTCAGGTGCTTTATTATGTTTGACGTGTTTCCTCCTTTCGTCAGAAAATTGTGAAAGCAGCGTTTACAAATAGGTTTTTGCTGATCTATGATGTTTCCCTTTTCATCAGCCTCAAATACAAAGAATATCCAAACCTGGCTTATTCCACTTTTCTTTTCGACAAGATTCAGTTGAGACTCCACAGCAGCTTCTACTTTGCTTGTTGCAATCTTTTTGCTTGTTGTGAGCATTCGAAAGTTCCCAACTCTGCATGGGAACCCGGTACTCAGTATCTGTATTTTTGACAACACTAATTTATACTGACTTTGAATGATGATATTTATGTTGAACAACATAGTATGAAAAAGAATGAACATTTTTTGAACAAACAAAGAGAATGAGAGGAGGGGAAAAAGGTGTTTATTATCAAACCAGTTCAGGGCATTTTGACACATTCATATGACTTTTAAAATACATGTGAATAGCTCTCTCCCCTGTTTCTTGGAACTCAAATAGCTCCCCTCTACAAAAGAAAACAAAATTAGTTACAAATTGCCAGTAAATTATTTCCTGTTTTTGTGGATAATGGACTACCTTGTGTCGCCTTTGATTTTCTCTCGTTTTGTCTCCTCCCCACTGTGTTTATTCAGCCATCTTTCTGCAGCTCTGCTGGAATTCATATTGATAGCTGTCAGACAGTGTTGCTGGGCAGCAGGGAAAGGGGGCTATGAAAGTAGGGTATGGGGAGATGTTGTACAAATCTGTCAGATCTGATGACTTGACCCATGCTGTGATGCGAAGGGGACTGTCAGGAAATGGGGGAGAGTAAGTATAGGTATGCCCAGTGCATGCAATGTCCTCAGGCTGAAACTGGCTGTGATACCCTAGTGGAATGGTGAGGAGGGAGAAGAGGACACCCTGATGCAATGTGCTGACAGGAAAGATCTGTCCACTGCACCTGATGTGAAAGCACATCCTGGTCTTGAGGAACTCTCAAATGCATTCACTGAATTTGATCTTGAAGGAGTTCCATCAGTGACTCCTGGGAGATTCAGGAAGATAACAAATTGGTATAAGCTTTCACTGTCATGAGCCTGATGAGTCAAGATGGCACCCATTGTATTGAGTCCCAGTTAAACATTTTTTTTTTAAACCAGCATGAATGTCCATACTGGCTCAGTTATATGTTTTTTGTTTTTTTTTGTCTTGTTTGGTTCTGGCTTAGCTGGTTGACCACCAAAACTTTGCTAATGAAGCTGGTCAACCAGAACGATCCTTCTCAGAAAGCTGGTTGACCAAGGATGTCTTGCTGATTAATCTAGTTAAGAAGCTTGCAGGGAATACCAGCACACTAGCGTCCCAACCTGGGAACCAGCATCCAAAACACTGGTGGTGCTGGTGACCAACTATATTGGTCTTTACAACTGAGGTAGTATAGATGTTGGGTTTGTGGAAGGAGGGATGACTGTTGGTAAAAATGTAAAGCTATTTTATCCTAGATAAGGCTTGCAGACACAGGTGTGTAGCTGCTAGGCAGGGCTGCCCAAGGAGGCCTTGAGAGACAGGCGAACAGCAGGACCAGTGGTTGTGCAAATAAAGTGCCACTGGCTGGGAGAACTATTTTTATGTCAGCATAATCTTGTTGTTTTTTCTGAACAGCACTGTTGGTTTTGACCATTAATGGCCTCCAATGTTTCCCACAAATGACTCTTCCTTGTTAAATATAGGTCATTTTGTTTGAAATTATTTGGCATGAGAAAAAACATTGGACATTGCAGGTCTGTGGAAGGTTTTAAACGTGATTAGAAGATTTTGATTGTTTTTCCCTGAAGGTGCACGTGTTTTGAGCTGATGAGACAGTGGGCTGATCGCCTGCAGATGTGTTTCACATTTTATCTCACCCACTCCCTGTACAACATCTTGTGTAATAACATTATTAACGGGAGACTTAATCAAACTCACTAACAATAGCCCACACTTACAGACATCCAGGCAGCTGGTGCATAATGCTCTGTGAATATTCAGAGCAACCCTGTCTGCATGCCTAATCAAGATCTCTTGGTTATCCAGGGAACTGGAAAGCAAAAAGGTTGGATTGCATTGCTCATTGAAACTAGTACTTAGTAGTACTTCACTGATGACGAATTAGGCTCAAGGAATCACTGGGGATTAATGCTATAGATTGTATTTCAGTGCTTAAGACGCCACATGTAGTGACTGACTTAAGCGATGTTGTTGTCCTGTTATTATTGTAGTATTGTACAGTATTGTAGTATAAAAATTAATTATGATTCATTGTAAATATTTGCATCAGATGCAAGAATTAGCTGGTGTTGCAGAATTAGCATTAAGAATCAACAAACCGTTTAGTCCACTGAATGTTCAGTATAATCGTCAGTCAATTCTGAGAAAATGTTATTCTCCTGGCCACAGAACTTAGCTTATTGTAATACAGTATTGTTTAAAGCATGTAACAAGATTGGAATGTTTTAGGGACCTCAATTTGTGAGCAGTGAACTGCGCAACAACCTTAAGTGAATACAAACAAAGGTTTATTAAACTAAGACAAAACACTGACTAAATGCTACAAACTAGATTAACATAAAACTCATACACACATATACAAAGAATCTACACTAAGCAAGATAAATGGTATTTTAGAACCTTGAGATTATGGAGATTGGTGAAATATGACTGACTACTACTCTGAGAACCACCAGTAATCTTAACTCAGTCGTACTCTTACAAAATAGTGTAGGTATCTTAAGCTTAATAAATAAATTTAGCGATGTGAAATTTAAGAAAGATATGCTCGCCTCTGTTGTTGCCCTTGCTTGTAGAAAGAGAGATAGGGAGTCCTGAAGTAATTTCTTGATTGCTCGATGGCCTTCGCTGATGTTGTGGTCTTGAGGATCCGTAAAAGTGTTGGGTGGGAGCCTTGACTTCCTGACAAAAATCAACTAACTAACTATCTGTTCCAGGTAATGGGTTTTTGGCCCATAGAATTGATTCTCCTTGTGAGGTGCCTCAGCCAATCCTGGTTTTGGGTTTAGGCGGGAAAGGGTGTCCTTTGACTGGGACCACCCTCATTTGCAAGTCATGAGTTTGTGGTTAATTTAATATTCCTTCTTGTCCTGGCAGTACTGTGCATATTACTATGACAACATATCCTCCAACATTCGGGAAATAATAATCTGATTGCATTGATACCAGACATGCCATATCTAGTACTTTGAGTAGTCAACTAAATGTTTAAGCATGCATTACAGAGTCATATAGCTAAGACTCATCATAGCTTTAGAGTTACGTCAAGAATACATTACATTGCAATACATGACATTACCCAGATGTGACAGATACATAAATCTACTGTAATATTAAGCATGCATAGCATATATGTACATAGGTGTGTATCTCTGTAAGAATTAGTGGGGTGTAAAGTTCAGCAAAGTTTGTGTCCTGGCCTCCTGAGGGATAGAGGATAGAGGAGTGTTTCTTTGATCCTTTGTTCTCCTGGAAAATATGGCTCCAGAGCGGGGAGAGAAGTGTGTGGGTATTTGCACCCCTGCTTGGTTTTATGGTGAGGGCCAGATTGGACCATTTGCCTCAATAGTCCTGACATTTTGGGGGCCTTCCTTTTTGGATGAGCTGGCTAGCTTAGAGGTGTTTATGAGTGGGTCATTTACAAGGCTCTAGGTGATGGTCAGGTTGCATTGATAAGACTTGAACGAAGTTCAGAGAGGAGGCTGATCTAATTTACAATTCTTAGGTATGTTTGGCTCAGCAAAGTTGAGATGCCCCTCTTTGTTTTAATGTGGGGGCTTTGCTCTATGGATTAGTGGTGAGAGGGAGAAGCTAATGTTGTCCAGTGAGGCCTTACATTATCGTAATGTTTGGGCATGCTTAGGCCCACGTAGTTATATAAAAAAGTTATGTAGAGCCTTTGAGAGACACTGTGAACTGCACTTTATTCAGAAATGCTGACTTATTTATAGGTGTTGGAATCTTGTTGTTTGCTGTTTTATTGAAAAGCTTGCTGGTAAAGTGGCAACAGGCTTGCATGTGAGTGTGATCTCTTGAGGGCTCCCCTGTAGAAATCATCTTCCCAATAAATAAGTTAGTGTTGATGAATATTTTATTCACATGAAATCCATTGTCGCCCGGAGGTCTACGGAAACATGTTGTCGTAGCTCCACGAACAATCACCCTTGCCCCACCCCAGGTCAGCCAATCCCTCGTTGATGGAATTCTGAAAGAGAAGCTGTCACAGTCCCTTTAATTACTTCAGCACATGCATCTTCGCTTCTGCCAAAAAAGATTCAATTGTTTTAGACTTGAAGTCATGTGACATCTGGCTCTGTTGCGTTTCACCTTCACAACAGCATCAGAGCTGCGATCAGACTGATTTAGTGCACACTGTAATTTTTCATAAGCCATAACCTATGGTTAGAGGATGAACAGGCAAGAAAAGTTTAAACCCTGCATTGAAAGAATACAGCTTGTATTGATGAAGTCACTGTTTACAAAATAACACACCACTTCCAGGTTCTTTTTGCAGCAAGAAAAGAGCTGCGTTCAATGGGTGTTTTGCACAAATTGAGCTGAAAGTGGTTGAAACACCATGTTTCCTACAGATTATTCAAGATTTGGGCTTCTTTAAATTTAATAAAGCATATCACAAATGTGATTCTTATTAAAAAAAAATCTGTTTAATAGCAGAATTTGTGGTGAATAACTATACTACCCATGATCCTGAACAGAAAAGATCCACCAATCAGAGAATCATGATGAGAGAAGCACACCAACTGCCCACTCCTATGACACACTGTGAATGGCGTAACCTAGTCGGTCTCCCTACACTCTCAAGTACCTTCATCGTTGTATATATCTGAATATTTTGCTATACACTTAAAATATATTGTTGCTCTACTTATAATCATCAACTTCAAAATCAATATTGTTTTTAATTTCGATTAGGCCATGCACAGTCTTGTACATTTTTATTTTATTTAATTTAATTTTCAAATACTTCCTTGCTTCAAATCAAAGTTTAGAGTTAAGAATTTTTTTCCCTATGGAAAAAAAATGTATAGGAAAAATACTTCCGGAACCAGGACAGCTGAAAGTGTGCGGGCACAGTTTCACTCTATAGAATGTGAGCTGTGAAGAGCAAGATCAAGAATGGAAGTGGCGGGAGTCACATGACACCATGCGAGGTTCAGACGTGTGAACGGCGAGCTCTGCACACTTTGCTATTTTTAACACTATTAATGTCATAAACTGGTGAGATTTGATACACTGTTCCATAACTGTTCTAGGAGGACAATATTTCAAAGAATTCAAACTCCTCGGGATCTGGACATGAGATCATCCAATAAAGATCTCATGTTATGTGAGGCGAGGAGTAAAGGGAGACTTTCTTGGAAAATCCACAGCATATTCTTGATTTCAGAGTTTGCGATTTCGACAAGAGAGAAATGTGATCGATTCAAGGTTGCAGGGTCAACTGAAGGTCGCTTTTGCACTGATGTTCCTGGACAAATTGAGAATAGATGCTAAGGTTGGCTGTAAAACATTCACATGTCCCCAGCAAGCGATATCCTTCATAAAGTCAGTGGAGTTATTTTGAAGTTATTTTGTGGTACTCATATTGCAGCCGAGTGGACCTACTCACTGAAAATTTACTTGACTGTCCGAGGAAACTGAGCGCCTTTTCTGTTTCTTTTTGTGCTGGTTCCACCTAGCGGCTGGAGTTTGTTTTGTGGAGTAACACTCCTTCAGGACAGTTTTGTGGATGAAACTGCATGTTCTTTGTGCTTATGCTCCCTATTGGCTGGACTTTGTTTTGTGGAGTATTTCTTGCAAGTCATTGGAGTGATTTGACATTCGTTTGACTGTCCGAGGAAACTCTTTTTTTGTGATGTTTTGGTTCGGGGGAAAGTTTGGGGTTTGATTGTTGCACTAATGTTGGAATGTGGTCTTTATAATTTTGTTTTTGACATGCAATCAATTTTTCTATTATGTCAAAATGTTAAATGTTAATATGAGTGGATTGTCTCTCTCCACATGGAATGTGAATGGTTTGGACACCCCATAAAAAGAAGGAAGGTTATTTCTCCTCTTAAGCATAAGAAATATGATACAGTGTTTCTTCAAGAAATGCTTTCCCTGCAGGAAGCTGAAAAATTTGAGAAGATATGGAGTGGACATATTTTTTTAGTGCTGGCTCAAGAAAGAGCAGTTGAATTTTGGTTCAACATTTTGAGATTACCAGATCTCATTTCTTTAGGTATTTACAGCTGTGCCAACTGCTCTGTACTATGTTTCGGAATAGCATACACCCCACTAAAGAGGCAGATACTCTGGTAGTGGTGATTACTGATATAGAAAAAGGTCATGAGGCATCAGTGTATTACTCCCTGCTTATTCAGAGTCTGGGGGATGGAGCTTTAACTTCTGTCAAGAGATTATGGGAGAAAGATTAAAACTTGATATTGGAGGAGGGAGTGTGGGCTAGGATTCTAAAAAACATCAAGTCTGCATCTAGAGATGCAAGGGTGCACCTTATCCAATTCAAGATTTTACATCGACCCCCTCACTTTTATAGACTTGTTCTTAAAGACACACCCACCTGCTGGCGATCTCAATCAGAAGATGGAAACAAAACCCATGTTTTTTGGTGATGTGTTAAGGTCCAAGATTTTTGGTTGAAGGTTCAGAGTTTTATGTGTGATTATTGGGCACTCAAATAAAATTTGGCTGTCATCAATATAGGGGACAAACACCTAAAAAATGTGGTACTAACCATTGTTTTGATCGGCAGACAAATAGTTTTAAGGGGATGGAAGTCGGCTTGAGCGCCCTCATTTCAAGAATGGTGCACAGAGATGGGGAGGGTGACTGCTTTTGAGGAAGTGTCATGTAAAAGGCTTGGGAATTGTGACTCGTTTGATGGGAAATGGGTTAGCAATTTGGTGTTTTTGGAGGGTTCTGAGGGAGGGGCAGTGGAGAGATAAGTTTAGTTTTAAATGTGTGTGATTAATATATATATTAATATTTATATGAATATTATATTGATTAATATATATATATATATATATATATATATATATATATATATATATATATATATATATATATTAATCAATATAATACCTCTCGGGTAATAGTGGGGTTAAATGTTGATTCTGTGGATATATGTTTTGATTTTCTCTGTTATCTATATGAATCAATAAAAAATGCTAATCAGGAAAAAAAGGAAAGTGGCCAGATCAGTGAGTGAAGACATTTATTCAGGTTTAGGGATGGTAACAGAGGTTTGGACAGGTCTGAGGCTTGAATACAAGAATATGAGATGAGGACAAAGAACATGGAGCATCAGTGGATGAATTTGCTCTACACAAGCAAGTTCTCTCAAATGAATAATTCAGGAGTTAAACTCACTCCATCCCAAAGCATATCACTCAGTCCAGAATGTTCACTAAATGGGTCGTGGGTGCTCTCTGAAAATGGACCTCCATGATTTTATAATTTTTTTTGGTAAGAGAAGACATCTAAAGAGAGAAACATAAATAAATAAAGAAAAAAGGAGCAGCCTGTTTTATTTAAGTATAGGTCTGCATTGTGTATTCTCAGACTAAGAGCAGCACAAGCAATCCCAGTCAAAAGATTAAGACAACAAGAGTACCTTTGTTTAGCTCCTGGGAAAGAGATATTACTCTAATGGATTCTCTGAAACTGTTTTAGGAATGTCCCAGTTTGGATTTGAAATTCTGGATGAATACTCTCAGACGTCTCCTTTTTTGTCTCAAAGTGGGGACAGGTTTTGTAAACAAATTGTGACTACAAGTAATGACACCCCCCCACCCCCCCCCCCCCCACTCTTTGTGTACTTTTACTTTCAAACCTCTTTGTATGTTGCATTAAGGCAAAGAGTCTGTTGGGCATTATTCCCTTGAAATCTTTAAAAGCCTCAACATAACCCCCTGAGCTACCTCTGACATTTCGCCATTCGCCAAGTAATCTTTGATTTCATTTTTAGAAAACTGTATGACTTGTCAAATTACTCATATTCTAGCATCTGGGTCCTCACACTTCTGCTGTTGCCACTTGGCAGTAGATTGATTAATATCTACAAATGGCATCTTGAGACCTTGTTAGCAGAATGAAGCTTTATCACTTCCATCTCTCCATCTCTCCATCCTTCCACCACCACCCATCACTACACCATCACCCTCATTTCACATTTCATGACATTCTCACCCGCATCTGATTTACAGAACAGCCTCTATTCTGTATTTCTGTATACATGCATTTGTGTGTGTTTGTTCATATTATATTCAGTGAGGTGTTTATCATGCAAATTTATAGAGCTCTCCTCTCTGTGCTGATGTGACATCAGATTTAATGGAGGAGGAGACAGAGACACTCTGGTCTTCTTTGGTCAACGTGCCGTTCCTCACTCATCCTTCCCTTCTGATTCATCCAAAATACAATTACATTTGAATGAAGAAATAGGATTGAAGAATCTATCGATCTATGTCATATCAACACTATCCATCTGTGTTTATCTTTCTATCTGGCTTTCCCCATCATTGAGGGCTTGTTTTTCGCAACCACACCAGGCATTTTCTTCCTCTATTTGTTTAGTGATCCATCAGTCTGTTTACCTTATCATGCTGCCAAACCATCCATTTACGCTTCCATCTGTCTGTCAAACAATATTGTTGTATCCATTTGTCTAACTATCTTCTCTGTGTACTTACCCCTCTGTCAGTCAAAGCTTCCCTGTAACTGTTTTCTTTGGCTGAGGAAAAGTGTTGGTCTGATTAAGCATGTTCTGGCACAGTTCTGAATCATATACCTACCTCCATGTACATGAATAATCACAACCAATACTTCACTGTCACTTGCACTGATGTATCATGGATAAATCATGTTTTCCTTTGTCCTTTGTGCTCATAATTTTATTTATGGAAATGTTGGCCGATAAAGAGCATGTTTACATGCACAGCAGAATGAAAAGAAACAAAAACGAATCCTACATTTACATGAGATTTGAAATCAACCGATTATTCCCTGCTTTTGACTTCAAAATGTAAACAGGTATGCACACAACAATTATGCACATTGGATTAGATGGTATGAATGGTGTTAAAGATGTTTACAACTAATGCAAAATTGGAGTAATGGACAAAAATCTACATGTGACGATTTATTTATTTATTGCTTAAACAGTTTATAACCTTGCCCCAATAAAGGAATGTGTTTACATTACATTATATGTCATTGGCTTATTAAGCATTATCTGTGTAAGATTGTGCATGTAAATGCACTCATTGATGAAACTACTGATCAGTAAAAATCCAAATGCTCATTTCACTGGCAAGTCAGCTCTCCATTGGGCCACTACCATGTTTGAAGGGTCAGTATAGTGCCTTTACTAATAATGCTTTAATTAAAATTTTAGAGATAATAGATACTAACAACACATACATAAAACCGTTAAAACATCTGTCTTGTTTTGATAAGAGCTTGGATGATGAGTTCTATCAGGAATAATCGCAGACTTGAGAAGTGATGATATTTATTTGATGAATATGAAACAGGAATGTAATGTCTCTCTTTGGCCTAAGCCCAGTCTGGTAGTCTGAATAAGTTGTACTCATTATTGTCAGATCCTGCCTGAGATAGGAGGCAGGGGCGAGAAGCCTACCCCCATGCAGGACCGGACTCAACCTGTTGTGGTGGGGTGGAAGAGGTTGGTGGAGTTTGCATTGTTGGCACACTGAAACAGAAATTTGATAGATTGTGAGCAGACTTATAAAGCAATGGCTGATGCATGATTGGCTAGGAGTTACCTAGCTAATGGTGCGATGATGTACAGCTGCAAGTCTTCCCGCTAGAACTATGCTGCGATTGCATTTCTTGCCTGCAGCTTTAGGGAGAACAAGCTGTATCACGACTACTGCATAAGCACATTTCAGTATCGCTGTTGAAGTTTGCCTCCCTACAGCACGGCAGAGGTGATTATTAGCACTGTAGATTAGCCTTGGGCTGCAATCTATTGAAAAGTGTTTTTCATTTGACTTTTTGATGCATGAGTTTCATTTGACTCTTTGCTTCCTTTTTTATTTGGTTTAGAGCAACGTCTAACATGCTGCCCATTTTCCATCTCTTTTTTTTAAACGAGCTTGTCCACAAGTCAGAGACTATCTTGCCCTTCTTGTGGATCCCAGTGAGAATCTTGGCAATTGTAACCATCAGGCTTTTGATTTCTCATTAAACAGGGTTCAGCTAGACCTGTAAATTGGAAAGAGACTGGTCCTGCCTGCACTAGATGCTGCACAACTGTAGTTTCTCAACCTTCTCTTGTTTGTCCCTGATAAAGAGCTGTCAGGGCCTCCCGCCATGGAGATAAACTAGTGCCTCCCTTGCTCCTCTTAAAATAAGCATTTGTTTATCGACATGTGTAGTGATTTCCAACTCTCCTGTGCGATATTGTGTGCAGAGCTGTCAAGAAACATTACTTTAAGGCCTGGCTCACCTTTCAGCTCTGACCGGCCAAGAGAGAGTGCAGCCGAGCAGGGCAATGCAGAGTGCTGAGGGGCAGCCTGGTTAGCAGGCCTTTAGAGAAATCTGCTAAGATGTTGCCTTTTAACTAATAGGCCTTGCGTTTTATTGAGAGCTTGAAACTTTAATGCACTCTTTAAGGTAGAAACTGTGAAAAGTGAAGGGCAATGCGAGTATCAGATATCTGGGTCACTTATCCAAGGTAGTGAGTTAGCTTGTCTGAATGAAGAGCTTTGGCTTTGATTGAGAGCCATATTAGATGTTAGGGAGAGGCACTAGCTTAGCTAGACCCAGATCATCACTGACCAAGTTTCGCTTTTTTTAATCACTGCCTTGCTTCTTTATTTGGATTATTGTGAGTCTTAACAAACTGTCAGATTAGATGTTAAACATTTCCCATATTTGTTTAGAAATGGCTCTGAGGGAGATTTAGGGAGAATGCAGACCAGACTTCAAGCTTATCTGAACTCTCATCCATCTTAGTTTGATGAGGAAAGTGCATGTTTATGTTCTCTGCTAGTGAATCTGTGTTGGCCGGGTTTGACAAATGCCCCACAATTGCTCTAAACATCCATAATTTCAGTGGCGCATGGTAACCTAATAACCTAAAAACATGTCCAACTCGTCTTTCTTATGTTTTCCTTGAAATATTTTTACATATTGTAATAATTTCCTAAACAAAACAAAGGTATCCTTAAAAAAAAAAATGTATTATTATTATAGTAATATTAATATTATTGTTGTTGTTGATGTTATTATTACTACTGTAAATTACTTCTAATATAAATACATAAGCCAAAGACACTTGTAGAGGATATTAAATGCTTTTCAATTTGACAATGAAAAGATATACATACTGATAAATGACATAGTGTGCGATTAAAAACGCTGTGTACAAAGTAAAGCCTATGCTGTAAAAAACCTCGGGAAGATTTAGCCAATAATGTCCTTAGCTCATTAGTTAGCTAAAAAAATTCAAAGCTTCTCTATAGAGAAGCATATCGCTAAAATAATAAATACATTATACATTTTTTACACAGTTTTTATGACAGCCATTTAATACGACAACCCCATATAGTGCATCAAAATTAAAATGTGTTTCTGGGTCAAAGCGACTCAACATGATGGAGCAGGTCATAATCACAATTTGTAAAAATAATTTATGAAAATGTTAATAATCCTACATTTCTTTTAATGTAATAACCTATTAAATATATATATATATATATATATATATATATATATATTATTCTGTTTTAGGGATGCACCGATACTGGTATCGGAATCGGGTCTGATACAGTGCTCATGTACTTGTACTCGTAACTATTGTTAGCATTGTTTCACTTATACATTTGGTGCTGCTATTACATTATGAACTGTGATAACATTATAAGTTGCTACAGTGTGTTCATAATGTAATACATTTCTCATACAATAACCTATTACGTTATGCAAAAACATTACATTAATTCAATAAAGATAAACTGACCCAATATACATTTTTAATTAATCGCATGTGTTAAAGCATTCATTTTTACAGCTCTAGAATAAATATAACCTTATTGTAAAGTGTGTTCTTTTTAATCTAATGCCAAGGAGATCACACACTTTTTTTTTCTTAACATATGTGAAACTTGTTGTCAAATAATTAGTCTTTCCTGTTTTAGCCTCCAATGTAGAGTTCTTTTTTCAATATTGTAATGGCTCATGCCCACAGTTCTGTATTTGATTAAGAAGTGTCTTAATACGTATTTAAAATGCAAAATATAAGTAACCGTATTCCACTACAGTTACAATTTAAATCATTGGTATTTAGAATAAAGTTACATTCAAAAAGTATTTTGATTACTGAAGAGATTACTTTGTATTTTATTATTATTTGTTTCATTTAAAATTTAGTCCATTCAGATGGAAAAATGTATCCATATAAATGCGATCCAGAGTGCATTTGAACAGCGGTGAAACATTTTCTTATGATGTGTTACATTCATACGAGCAGACAGAGAAGTAAGTTTGAAAAAATCTGGAGGAGAAGAAATAAAAATAACCCTTGAGTAAATAGTCAGCTTTACGCTAAGCTAAAATGCTATTTCTAGCATTTTACATGCATATTACCAGGCACAATCACATTTTTTTATCAAGAAAAATCACTTTGGATCTTAATTTTTTTTTTCCAGTAAGACCTTTGATATTAGAACAAAAATCTTATTCTTGATAATAATTTTTGTATTTTTTTCCTGCAAAAACCCTTAAAACAAGATCAATTTGATTTATATTTAGGTTTTTCTGAGAATGTATTTTTAACATGTGTATTTTGTCTTACTGTACTGGCAGAGTTTTTAAAGTCAAAACAAGTGAAAAAATCTATAAGTGCTGAAGAAGTAATCAAAAGTATTTAGAATACGTTACTGACCTTGATTAATCTAATGAAATACATTACAAATTATATTTTACAGCATGTATTCTGTAATCTGTAGTGGAATACATTTCCCAACTCTGTATATGTTTATAAATATATATACACTGCCGTTCAAAAATTTGGGGTCACTTGACGGAAATGATTCTCATGATCTTAAAAACCTTTTGATTTGAAGGCGTATGCTTTTTAGACAAAAATGTAATTGTGCCAACATATTAATTTATTTAATAACAACTGCTTTAATTAGAATTCCTTCAAAACTGTTTAAAATGCATCCCATGGTGATACCTCAAGAAGCTTGTTGAGAAAATGTCAAGAGTATATTTCTGCAAATTTTATGTAAAGGGTGACTACTTTGAATATGCTAAAATATTAAATAGTTTTGATTTATTTTTAGAAACATATTTCCGTTTATAGTTCCATTTCTGTTCTTCCATAGTTTTGATGACTTTACTATTATCCTTAAATCTGAAAAATAATAATAAAGAATGAGTAAGTGACCCTAAACCTTTGACCGGTAGTGTCTATATATATATATATATATATATATATATATATATAGACACATTTTTAGAGGTTTGTACACTTGTCATACAACAATGTTGATGGTTTAAAACAAATCCTGCATCCATTTGTTCTGTATCAAAGGTTTTTTTTTTTCTTGAACAAACAAGCCAACAAACAAATATACTTTTTTCTCTTTTTTTTTTTTTAGAAATACATGCCCACTTATGTTTTAGTTTTTACCTTCTTTTTACAACAAATTCAAGGTTTCCAAAGCCCAAGGCTAGAAAACACCCTTTGCAGTTGTCTTGGGATCAGGCACCTGTTCGACCTTCCATCCTCTATTGGCTGCAGGTCAAGTAACCTTCCCAACTGACTCTACTCTCTCCTCAAATCAATTACTCTCAGTTTTGAAGGAAACCTTGGCTGGTAGTTTTTGCTCGTCCAGCCCCATAACTTAAAGCTGAAGAAATAACTTCCCACCCCCACTATCACATCCTATTTATATTTTCTTTTTCTGGTCTTGGTGCTCCATTACCCATGGAGCTCGAGTCTGGTAAAGGCATGCTGAAGATAAGAAGAACAGATAGCTGCTGCCACTGCAATGAGCTCTCTCTCTCTCTCTCTCTCTCTCTCTCTCTCTCTCTCTCTCTCTCTCTCTCTTTCTCTCTCTCTCTCTCTCTCTCTCCCTCCCTCTCTCTCTCTGCCTCACCGCCTCACCTCCCACTATGGCCCTCTAGCAGTAAACACTGTGTGTTGACATATGGCCCCAAGAGATTTAATCACCTTTATTACATTTTGTCACAGAAAAAATATGAAATGATACAAGTTTGCGTATTATGGTGTGTTTGTCTGTGTGTTTTTGTACCACATATAGCTCTGAAGGTATATATGTGCCTGCACAGGTAAATCCAAAACAACGGCTGACTTTAAAATAATAAAATATAAATAAAAGTGTTTAGTTGAAAATTGTTGCCTTGGTGCATTTAATATATATTGCATAAATATTTAATGTTTGCATTGCATCAAACATTTAAATTACTCACTCTAATAATTACCTGTTTATTCAAATAGTTACATACTACAACCAAAATTACGAAAAAGTTGGGACAGAATTAAAAATGCTAATAAAAATAAAAATAAGTGATTTGTAAATTATAATCACCCTTTTCAATATTGAAAGTGAATTGAATTGTTTTATATGATTGCTACATGCTCCAAAAAAGTTGGGACAGTCGAGTGTTTACCACTGTTAAACATCACTGTTTCTTCTAATAACACTTTTTAAGCATTTGGGCACTGAAGACACAAGTTTAATATCAGAAAGTGGAATTTTCCCCCATTCATCAATTATGTAGGTTTTTAGCTGCACAATTATATGGGGTCTATGTTGCCGCATGGTGTGCTTAATAATGCACCACACTTCCTCAATTGGAGACAGGTCAGGACTGCAATCATCTGATTTGAAATTACTAAACTAAATTGGAATTACTAAAATTCACAAGGTTGTAGTGCTTTCAATATAGCAACAGGTGAATATAATTTACAAATCCCTCATTTTTGTTTTTATTAGCATTTTTCATCCTGTTGCAACATTTTCAAAATTTGGGTTGTACACCACTGTTGATTTAAGCATGTTTGTTATTCATGGAGCAAACTTTGTGCCAAAGGAATCTCTCGATGATGTAACTTCATGCAATTACAAGCAGACAAAAGTAATGAAAAATCTTTTGTATTTCATTTCTTTAAGAGAATGCACAGGGGTTCATCAGGGGCCCATCACTCAATCAAAGAGGAAAAAAGTCTGATAGGTGTGCAAGCCAAAGACACCTCAGCCTTTGTGAGTGCTTGTGCTCTTACTATCTTTTTAGTAATCCGCTGTCCTCCTCTCTCTGTAACCCTAGGCTAATCCCATGATCTCCTGTTGAAACAGGTCATTGTGACGTATTTAATCACCTTTAACTCCAACTCCCCTAAAACAATGTTGTCATTTCATTAAATCCTGAAATGCAGGCATTTCTCCAATATAACACTGATTGTTCTATTATATATATATATATATATATATATATATAGAGAGAGAGAGAGAGAGAGAGAGAGAGAGAGAGAGAGAGAGATAGATAGATAGATATCCTTTTCACCTCCCGTCATTTTCATTTGGTTATCCAACCTAAAGACGTGGCCTCTGATAAAGCAGGTAAAAAATGACATCAAACTCAAAAGCATATGACAGAATTGTAATCTGTGCCACAAGTATCCAGAAATTGTCTGGTGGTGTGTTTTTATTGTGGAAGTGAATGCTCATCCTTTAGAAAATCACTTCATTACATGTTCCCCAATAGAAATAACTGGTGGTTGGTGTGATTGTTCCAGTAGATTGGGTATTTTAGACTGAAAGACCTGAGATCAGAAACTAAGAGTTTTTCAGCCCAAATTAAGAGATAGAGGGAGGTCTGTTCAAAGCTATTTTTATTGAAGAGCTTTGGAGGTTTGTCTTTCTGCCCATTTGTTTGAAACATAGGCTTTTTCCCCACTAAATCGTGTCTTCAATCTGTTGAGCTAGAGCAATTACTGTATCTCAAGTATTGCTCTCTACACATTATTTTCCCTGTTGTGCCAAATGTTCCAAACCTCCTGATGTTCCACTCTCAAACTAGCTGTGATGCTTTCATCCATTTTCAATTTGGACCACAAACTTTAGGAAATGATGTCAGCCCTCCCAGATCACTGCAAACAATATGGTCTGCTTGTCACATTCCAATATACCTGCAAAATAGGCATCTTGGAAGCAATTGGAAAAACAATGGCAGTGTTTGGACTAGGCCTTAATGTTCACATCTCTCTCTCTCTCTCTTTCTCTCTCTCTCTCTCTCTTCTCATCTATTTCTTTGATCTCAATGCTGATTCTTCCTCTCTTTAATAGATATATTTTGTTCCTTCTCTATGAAATAACAGACTGTTGCATGATTTCTAGAAAGTTCTTTGTTTTTCTCACAGCTGTAAATGTGCCGTTTTAAACCATTCGCAAGAGGGAGAGAGAATGCAGGCACTTGGCTTTTTGAAATGGAAGTGGATGAAAGACTCAGCCATCATATAAATGTATATTATGGGTTCTTGCAAATGGAACATGCAGAGTTCAAAGTTTCACCAATGCAAGAAGTAGATGTCCTACTGAGAAATTTAGTATGTCCAATGTCCTCTTTCCATTTGTGCTCTCAGCTCTTCCCCCCCCCTGACTTTTCATTTATCTGATCCTCCATCTACCTCAACCACATATCTTCTAACTCTTTGTAGTACCCTCTTGTAATTAGCATTGTTCCTCCCCTGTGGTAAGTATCCTTGTTAGGACAGATTTATATGTCTACCGAAGCTTGAATTAAAAGAGACTCTAAGCAAATTCCGACAGGGTTGTTGGCCCTGTTTACACCTGGTATAGAGATGTGGTTTGGGTGTTCCAGTCATATTTGGACAGGAAAGACACATCACTGTTTACACCTTGTCACAACATACACCGATCAGCCACAACATTAAAACCACCTGCCTAATATTGTTTAGGTCCCCTTCGTGCCACCAAAACAGCTCTGACCCTTCGAGGCATGGACTCTACAAGACTTCTGAAGGTGTGCTGTAGTATCTGGCACCAAGATGTTAGCAGCAGATCCTTTAAGTCCTGCAAGATGTGAAGAGGGGCCTCCATAGATCTTACTTGGTCCAGCACATCCCATAGATGCTCATTCGGATTGTAATCTGAGCAATTTGGAGGCCAAGTCAACATCTTGAACTCTTTGTCATGTTCCTCAAATCATTCCCTAACAATTTTTGCAGTGTGGAAAGGCTCATTATCCTGCTGAAAGAGGCCACTGCCATCAGGGAACACCGTTGCCATGAAGGGGTGTACGTGGTCTGCAACAATCTTTAGGTAGGTGGTACATGGCAAAGTAACTCCCACAGGAATGCCAGGACCCAAGGTTTTCCAGCCGAACATTGCCCAGAGCATCACACTGCCTCTGCCAGCCTGCCTTCTTCCCATAGTGCATCCTGCTGCCATGTCTTCCCCAGGTAAACAATGCACATGCACCCAGCCGTCCACATGATCTAAATTAAAATGTCATTCATCAGACCAGGTCACCTTCCTCCATTGCTCCTGGTCCAGAACTGACGCTCACATGCCCATTGCCCATTCTGCAGTCGACAGGGGTCAGTATGGGCACTCTGACTGGTCTGTGGATATACAGCCCCATACTGTTTTCCAGGAATTTGTGCTACAATAGCTCTTCTGTGGGATCATACCAGATGGGCTAGCCTTCGCTTCCCACATGTACCAATGAGCCTTGGGCTCACATGACCCTGTAAATGTTATTCACTTCACCTGCCAGTGGTTTTAATGCTGTGGCTGATCAGTGTATGTCTCCTTTGACAATTTGTGTTCAAATTTCGAAGGCAGAGTCTCATGACAATATACATCACTCATTACATGATGACTGCATGATAATAAAGTGCAAAAGCGGTAAAGGAAGACAAAGCATGAAAAAATTGGTGGACCGTTTCTCCCAATTATAATTGCATATAATCTAAGCACAAACATGAAGGTTAAAGCAGAATTTGTAGTAATTTTAATGGAATACATGTATTAACTGATCTACAGATATGCATGCTTCTCATCTATGTCACTGCATGTTGATAACAGGCACACTGAAGAAGTTTCGTTAAGTGCTTGTGCATGTACATGTATTTGCGTTTTTAAATTTTCCGATCAATTGATTTTCATTTTAAAGCCACACTTAACCAGCAAAGTTTAAAGCTAATTTTACTGGATTGGTTGATTGACATGAACATGGGTGCACTTTGCTGCTGTTCGAACACATGTCATTTAAACTATAAGCCCAGTGTGGTCACAGGCATTTTTGACTACCTCCAAATATGGTATACAAATCTCAAAACATTTTAGTCTTTAAAAACAGATTGCCCATAACACATCTTAATTACCGGTCTAAACAGGGCCTTATAATCAATTTTAATAAATTTATTTCACTTTTGTCTTCTTATAAAAATATCTTAATATCTGACTGACCTTGGTAAGCAGGCTGGACTTAAATTTTGTGTGAAGTATGAATCCACCTTTACTGTTGTGCCCACTTGCTCCAAACTCATTACCTGACATGATGAATGGGGCCTGTTCCATTAACTATGCCCAGCCCATGGTGGCATGAGCACCTGGCACTGAGTAATGGGAATGACTGCCAGGGTAGTTATGGAGGGTGTGGCGGCTTAAACTTGGAGTTGGCTACTGAATCTGTGGGGAGAGGAAAGGTTGTCCACTCCGCCTGCCACATGGCCCCCACCCAGCCTTTCACTACACCATGTTTGGAGTGGGATCCCATAATGGGTTTGCCTCAGTGGCCAAACACATTTTGTACTTTTACTGCCAGAGTACATTTTTGTACTCTGGCATAGTTTCAAAATAAAGGATTCTACAAAGTAATGTCTCCCTTATTTGTACATATAACCTGATTAATTTGTTTGTATTCCCATAGTTTCTTTCCCGTCTGAACATTAAAGTCTGTCTCCCCAAACCACCCTTGGGTATTTACATAAAATTGTGCAGCTGGTGTGTCTGCACTATGTGTGTGTGTGTGTGTGTGTGTCTCTTCTCCAGGCTGTGTTGTTGTAGTTGAAGGAGCTCTCCAGTGCAAGACCAGATCAGGAGCTCAATGCCGTTACTATGCCACCAGACATGAATCAGCTGACTTCAGACCATCTAATGCTTCTCAATTTCCCCTACTGCTTCTACTTAATAAGTTTCCTATTGTTGAGGCTAATCCCGTCCCTCCCCTTTCTTTCTGCGCTCTCTTTTTAACTATTAAAGGAATAGTTCCCCCAAGAATAAAGATTCAGTTGTTTCAAATCTGTTTGTCTTTCTTCTTTTGGCTGTTCCTAACATTCTGCCTAAAATCTCCTTTTGTGTTACATGCTAGAAAGTAAGTCAAATAGGTTTAAAACACCATGAGGGTAACTCTACTCTTTTTCTTACTACTGTAAATATCTGTTTTTATATGTCCTTTTCTCTATTCATCTTTTGTTACATTTTGTGTCTCATACTCATGCTATGCTATTGTGAATACATCTAATTGTCCCTTGTATATATATATATATTTTCCTTGTCCTCTCTTTCAATAGACAACCGTCTCACTGGTTTGGAAAGATCCCGTTCGCGCCACAATGCAAACCCTATGGTCCGATGATCGCTTGCTGGCTACGGACGTTTGCCAAGTGCCAAAGACCCAAGAGGGGGGACACTGAGGAGGGCTGAACAGGAATTGAGAGAGCCTGCCCCTCACTTCATTTCCAGCTCACCCGTCATTCGCATACCTACACATCCACATGCATGCAGAATGCAGAACAAAACCTCAAAGACATGTTCAACAGCTCCAGAACCATGACCCTTACTCCTCTCTGCCTTACAAACCTGGACGATTTGTTCTTATTTTTGTGCTTATTTCCTGGGGCCTGTTAAATTAAGGGATGCTTGTTTTTATTTTTGGTTTGTTTGTTATTTTCATGATTGCGCCGGTTCTGTTTATATCTCAGGACACTAACTCCCCTGGCTCACATTCATCCTGCTATCTGCAAACAGTCAAATGATTGACTGCATTTTGATCTCTAGCTATTGGATTTTTTAAGCGCACAAACACACTCTTCTTGCTGACAAAAGGCCAAAAGCACCAGAGAGGACTGAGTGATTTTGAATGCATATCAGCAAAGGGACTTTATTCACTACATTGATTGAACAAAAACCTTGGCTTGATTGATTCTGCCACCCCTCCTGCTTTTTATTCCACATGACAAATAGCATTTAGATTTTTAGTCTATAACTTCACCATAAGCCCTGCTCTGCAACATATATTCTCTAATCAGTGCCTCTCATAATATATTACAGATTTTATATATGTAGCAACATAAAAAAGCTACTGATTTTAATATCAGTGCAACGTTGTGTACACATTTGTGCTGTGTAACAGCTGCCAGCTGCCATAAGGTACCTGTGCTGGTAGAAAGATATTGCTCTTTATCTACACTTCAAACATGTAGACATTTCGATTGCAGAATCAAAGGTTTTATTAAACGAATCTGCTGGTGTGTAACGCAAACAGGAATCAAAGAGATGCCATACATTTCTGTTTTCAAACATTTCACAGGGTTTCTTTTTATTTCTTTTGAAGTCAATGTACTTTAGCCTTCTTGTAGAATAGCATTTTACTGAACTGTAGCTTAGTGTATTGTCAAGATCCATTGGTCATCTTTAAAAGCTCTACGATGTGTAACCTATACAGCCCCTCCACATTTCACCTCGCCATCTTAGCCCTGTCTCATATTTAAAATAAATAAATTACGCAAAGCATTTGTCCAAAACAATATCAATGATCATATTTAGTCTACTAGCCATCTGTAGCACCTCCTTTGTACTCAAATCTCATTTTATCATTTGAAAAATTTTCATCATTTGAAAAATATCTATTTATTGAGAGTTTGCCAGATAATGCCTGAAGACTTTGATATGTGAATATAAACCAGAATCCAGTGAAGAAGCATCTTGGATTTATGGATGTGCAGAGGTAGAATACTGACAGTGAAGGAGTGTTGACCACATTGTGGCTGCCATCATGTGAAAGCCATTAGTGAAATCTCTTTGTCACCTCCCCAAACTTAAGCTTGTTTAAGCTTTTTGGCATGTTTTTCTGCCTCCCATTTCCATAACACTGCAGGCAAACTATATGCAAAACAGTGTCTTCTCTCTTTTGTGTGACTGGAGCAATGCTGCCTAACATACTGGTATATGCCACACTGAAATTCCAGTATCTCCTGCATTCATAAACAAAGGCAACATGTTGAGTTTGCACATACGATGCTTTCATTACCCCAAAGTCCCACCAGATGCTATTTTTCCAGTATTAAATCAGTTTTGTTCAAATGCAAGTGACTAAAGTGAAGTGCAGAATGTCCATGCTTTTAAACAAACCACTGTTAGTCCAGCTTTCTCCTCACACTGTGTTTGTCATGCACTCTCTCTCTCTCGAGGAGAGAAGAAAGGTCGAGTTGTGGCGTATAGCAATCCATTGATTTGCTTTTCTAATTAAATTGCCCTTTGAATTGTATGCAGACACAAAATAAGCTGCCCTAGGTTCACACTGCTCGTACTACTATTTAAAACTCATTTTAATTGCAGATGCCTCCAACATGTATTTTTATTTCCCAGTCTGATCAAACTCAGAGACCACTAACATACATTTTCTGACAGACAGCTTCACTGGCAACAATGAATTCATCCACAGCAATACTGTTGTTTCTGGGAAATCATTTTAATAAAAATTTTATTTTATTTTGCTGATATTGGTTTTGATTTATGTGCAAAATTTCACGATGGGAAAGGTTACTATACTAAAATTGATCCTATTGTTATTGTTTTTATGACTGAAAGGGAGAGTAAGAGGGAAAATCTCAGTTGAGACTGATTTGTTAAAATCACACTAATATGAAGCTTCTGAATGGTAAAAGTAATGTGATGAATTGGTCATACGTGACCCATTTTGTGTATATGAGGGACACCTAGTAGCAGTTCAACCCTTCATACAGACTCTGAAGAGAGACCGAGTTTTTCTAGAGAAAACTACATCCCAGAGGACTTTTTACAATGACAGATGTCTTTGAAATATTCTTTAAAATTATGTGTAATTTATATTTTGTTTTTCCTCTTTATTCTAAGAAAACACTGTGTTATACCATACAGTGATCCATCCCTCCATTTGTGATAGTGGTGTTAAACTTGTGTATTAATATAGGCTAATATATGTGATGTGTATTTGATGAGAATATTTTAGAGAACATATCATAATGCAGTTTAGAGTCTGCAGATGACTGACTGTGTAATGTGCTTAAGTCAGATCCAATTCTTAAATGGATGTGAGACAGAGGCCAGAAGGAGGTAAGAAAATATGAAGTTACTAGTGACTATTTGGGTGCTCTGCTGTCTCGTTTATCTACATATCCTCAATGTACTCAGTACAGATTGTATGATGGTGCACTTTAACTTGTTAAATATAGACCTGGAGCGATCTTTTAATTTGTGATATTCCTTTGCATATCATTGCCAAAATAGACTGCTTGCATGTGTGGTAACCATTCCTGACAAGTGATTCAATCTCAGTTCTTTCCAATTTTTCTCCCAGTTTCTCTCATTTTTTTCTCACTGTAAATGGTGCTTGGAATTAGAAGTTAAATAGGTATGAATAATTACAACTGTCTCAGGACATTGTTTTAATTTTTAGGTAATGTAAGATTCCATACCCCTGCCTTTTTCCCCATTGTATTACAAGCGATTTATATTTGTAACATCTTTAAGTTTATTTTTATCTGTGACTAAAAAGTGAAAATGGTTATGCACACTGTACCTGAGTATGTAACAAAATATCATGGTAAATAATAACCACTTTCTCAACAAAAAAAAAAAATGCATTTTGAGTGTTATTTCTATTATAAAACTTGCTTCCTCTTTATGCAGACTCACACAGTGTCTTTACTTGGCATGATGCGATAAAGATACAACTGATAAAATCTCTAACTTCATGCAAATCTGAGGTGTTGTCTTTAACAACACACTGAAAACCTAACAATTTTGCTTTATGTGGTAACATCTAAATTAACTGGTTTATTTCAAGTCAAAAATATTATAGTAACACTTTACATTAACGTTTCCTTTGTTAAGGGATAAGAAAGGTTCAGTAATGACTAAGTCATTTACAAATGCATTATAAATCATTAATATGTGGTTTTAACATCATGCAAAAAAGGTAACTATTCATGCCAAATAGTGAGCAACTTTTCATTTAACATTAGTGACCTATGAAAATGTACATTTATGTAAAGTATACAGATGTGAAGCATTTATTAAGGAGTTACCAACTTTAGAAACCTGTACATAAAAGTCCTGTATGGTTTAATGGTCATCATTTACTCACCCTCATGCCATCCCAGATGTGTATGACTATCATCTCAGCTCTGTAGGTCCATACAATGCAAGTGAATGGTGACCAGTCCTTTGAAGATCCAAAAATAACATACAAGCAGCATAACAGTAATCCATATCTTCTGAAGCAATATCATAGGTGTGGGTGAGAAGAAGATTGATATTTTTTACCATAAATTTCCACTTTAACTTTCACTTTGAAAATGTGAACGTGAAAGTGGAGATTTTATGGTGATATATAAAATAATAATACCGGTAAATTTTGATCTGTTTCTCATCCAACACCTATCATATTGCTTAGGTATGAGATTTTCTCTGTATCTCAGCACTGTATCATTAGCTTGAAGTGCTCAGTTGTATTGTTGGCTCCCTATCTGTGCTTCACTTCACAGTAAGTATACGTGTGTTATTTTATTGACAGAATTATATGGGGAATCATCAATTATCAAGCTAAATATAAACTCCACTACAATACCCAGCATTATTTTCATTATGATCTTTTGACAGATGAAATTTGGATTCACTGTAGTCAGAGATGGAGCCAGCAATGTTGTTCCTTTATAATTTCTCCATTTCCCTGTCACCATCTTCACTGTCTCTCTATCAGTCTGTCTTTCACAGAATACATTTTTTTTTTCTGTGTGTGTGTGTGAGAAAGAGAGAGATATGCTGAACTGTGAGTGTGACCGTCATTGGCCATGTTCAGAGTGTACTATTGCCACTGGGGAGCTGTCCTCTGGTTAGTGCTGAAATGGAACGGTAGAAATGTTCCTGTCCCTGCCTCTCAACATTCCTGTCCTTTCTCTTCTGCAGCCTCCGGAGTTTGAGCATCTTTGTATGTGTGTTTGCAGGCGTACATGCATGCATGGATCTGTCTGTTCGTCTTTGTGTCTGTGTATTTGCAGGGAGATGCATCAAGAGACCAAACTTTTTTACACACCCCTGGAGCCGGCTCTAGCTGGCAGACCATAGTGTGTGATCAAGTGATCATGGATGCTTCAGTTCTGTGTCTACTTGCAAAATCACTGACACAGATGGGTGGCTTATAAAAAAACAAACAAAGACAAGAAGCAATGGCCAGTGAGTGATCCATCATGATTCATTTGTTCATGTGTTTTGTGTTGTAGTGAGGCAGTCATTAAAGGCAAGCTAATTTTACAAGATGTTCTGGTTTATGCAGATATCAGGCTCATGCTCGTAAAATAAGCTGCTCTCCATCTCTTCATCTATGAGAGCTTATTAGTTGCCAGAGCCCTGTTGAAGCTTAAATATCAGTTTCCCTGTTTCCAGGTCGCTGTTTTCTGGCACAAATGCAGATTTACTAATTCCTTTGATCTTGAGGTGAAGGATGGAGGCTTGATTTTTGCCTACAATGTGCATAAGACCAAACGTCTCATGCAAGGATATTAAAACCTTGAGTAACTGGACATCGGTCCACACAAGGTTAATGGCTCACTAAACATACTAAATAAAATCTTAATGAAACAGTTGTTAAGTATTGAATTAGGCAACTAAAATGGTCCCATTACAATTCATAAAAATTCGCAAAAGATCGCAAAATTGTTAGAAATCAAGTTGGCTTGCTCAAAGTCATATGAATTTTACTCCAATAGAAAAAATAAACAAACAATATTATGAGTTCTATAATGAAGTTTATTTCCCCAGTTTAATTTTAATATGAAAATAAGTTCTGTGTACCACAGATGAAAGAGAAACATGGGGCTTTGAATGAGAAGAGGAAAACATACTATTATATGTTATTGAAATTCATCCATTGTATTGCATACATATGGAATGAGAACCAGATTTGTTAAGATTTGATAACATAACCAAACTTACATAACGTAAGTGTAACTCCTTACCCAACCCCTAAACTTAAGCATGATTTTAATTAGAAAATAATTTTATGTAGTATAATTGGGATTTGGAAAGAGACGAGGAAAACATGTTACAGCTATTGACATACATCCGTTGTTCATAGACTTATTTTGTTTTATAGGAGGCTAGCTAAAATTTTGAATGCCTAAATTCTATAGATTTGAAATTTGGTTTGTTGATTGGTTGGTCTTTATGGAAAAAAAGCTGTGCCTTGGAATATTTTGGGTTAAGGGAAAATATCATTAACTTAGTATAAAAATAATCAAAGTCAAAGTAAAATGTGTGTATGTACTTATAGCCACAGTTTCGAGCCAAATTTGTCCCCAGAAGTTCGCTTTTTGAAGTTATTTTGAAAAAAAAAAAAAAAAAGATGCATGCATTATTATTTATTTAATGAATTGTAAAAAGGCAAAACATTTTCTTTTGAGCTTTGGTAGTCGTTATAATTAGCTGCATATAAGTCTATAGTATGTCCCCATTTAAATGGCTTAAATAAACGTGTGGGTGTAAAAAAGAGAGGGCTGAAGCATGGAACCTTATGAGGAAGCTTATTTTATATGTGTGCTTTGAATATATTACCCTCATTATTTTGCCCTCAGATAAGTAGCCCCGTCAGAAATCTGAAAGATGAACAGATACCACACATACACACTTTTTCCTCTCAACCCTCCTCATCTGTTTTCTTGCTCACACCACTCTCCATCACTATAAACCGAGGGCAAATGTACAGCCACTCACACCAATTTACAGTCTGATGGATCAGTCTTCTACAGGAATACAACATAATAATGATGTATTTTGCATGCTTTATTGCAGAAACTAGGATGAAATACAGAGTTGTGTGCCTGTGCCCATTCTGTCTGCCACTGCTCTCACTGAATTTATTTGCATGTGCGTGTGTGTGTGTGTGTGCATCTGTGTGTCTTCATATTTATGAATCTACGCAGTGCACCATGTTGGCTTGAAGCACAAGTGCTCCAAGTCTGAAACATTTCATAACCATCAGAATGCTGGCACATCAGTCCCCACAGCTCTATGTATGCGTCTGTCTGTCAGTGTATATTTCAGTATACATGTGTGAAAGTGCAATCTGAGTGTTCTACACTTGATTTTTGTTCTGTCAACCCTGAGGGTGTTTTGGTTCATATCAAATCATCATACGCCCCCCACCCCAAATTTCATTACAGCTGCAACATCTACTGTTCAGAAAGCACTCCAATTTCTGCTTTCTATCCATCCATTCACTCCATCCCTTTTTGAGCTATCATTCTCATTCGATGTGATTCAGAGCATTGTGACATCCTGTCTGTGTTTTGAGGCCTTCCCAGAGGCGTTTGGTCTCTCATGAAGCATGTGAGGGCCGTTGGGTTCAGCAGAGCTCCTGTTGTGAGTGGATAGGTCTTTATAAAGTAGATCTGTCTGTCAATGCCATCACTGTTCTTTGGTTGAGACCACCCCGCCCCTCTCGGCAAGGATTTCTTCAGGGGAGAGAGAATGGAAAAGACAAGACAAAACACATAGAAATTACCAACTTTTTGACGATGTGCCTTTCTTGGGTACTCTAAAGGTACCTTAAAGAAATAGTTCACCCAAAAATGATAATTTCCTTGTCATTTACTCACCCATATTTCAAAGAGTTTCAAACTCATGGGACTTTCTTTCTATTGTGGAACACAAACAATATGAGTAAGCTATTTTGATGGAGATATGAGGTGAATATATCCATGCAATGCAGGTCAATGGGTCTGACACTTCCAAGATCCACAAAGGAAATAAAGGCAGCATAAAGATAATCCATAAGACTCCGGTGGTTTGATCCATGTCCTCTGAAGTGATACAATCGGTTTAGGGTGAAAAACAGACCAAAATGTAACTCCTCTTCCGCTATAAATCTTACATGGAAAACCCTAATAAGATGACTCTACTCATTTGATTGAGTAAAGTCATTCCCTCAATTGAATTGAGTAATAGCATCTCCAAAACGTATGTAATCAATTTAAATTAACTTGGTGTTCATATAGAATTTAACTAATTAGGTTACATTAACTAGATGCAAGTAGACTTAACTCAGATTTGCTATTAAAATGTTGTTTTACAGTTGTTAATCATTTTAATGGAATTGATCAAATATATACATTTTAGATCAAACAATAGTACAGTCCAAGTAAAGATCATAACTGATTCTAGGTCAGTCATTAAATAAACTTAATCCTTCGAAGAAATCATAAATGCCTGCACTTTAACAGCACATGCACAAAGAGAACAACAGGGTCCAACTTGATCAAATGCGACACTGATCACACTAAATGTGACATCTCCATCAAAATATCCTTGTTTTGTTCCGCCGGAGAATGAAAGTCAGATAGCTCCCAAGCCTTGTAAAACGTCAATATGTATGCAAGTCATTTATGAGTAACAATACAAAAGTAGGCTCATAAAACAAGAAGAAACCTTTGAAAGGCACTTTTAAAATACACAGAAAGATATGTCACTTTTATTTTAGGTTAACATGTGTAGCACCCCCTTACCATCTTAGGTGTGCATTATGGTGTATTAGGTCTCTATTACGGTGGAGCACTGAGTTCAAGTACTTTGTGTCTACCAACTATATCAACTGTCCTACTCTGATACCACTACAGTTATATCCACAAGAGACATTTTAGAAACAATAATCAAAAGGGTTTATTTGTAGCAAAAGAATATTAGATAGATAGATAGATAGATAGATAGATAGATAGATAGATAGATAGATAGATAGATAGATAGATAGATAGATAGATAGATAGATAATAAAGCAGTAAATGTATTTATAAAATGTAACAACAATAACCATCACATTTTTGAGTGTTGTGTCTTCAATGTATCAGATGACTAATAAACTTAGTTACTTCAATACATACACACTCACTGAATACCTGAAAGTATAGAATACTTTCACTTCAAAATGGAAATTTCAAATGGAAAAAACTCTCTTCAACTGTATAAAAGTGTTATAAACACTATGAAAACAGTGACTATTCCCTTACAAATTAGAGAATATTATAGTGCAACCTTTCAACACCCTTCACAGTATGAAAAAATGTATAACAGTAAAATCTCTTTTAGAATATATGAAGTAAACAGTAATAAAATTCAAGGTGTGCTCACACACACTCAAACACACACTCACTCACATCCTCATTGCTTATGTGTGTAGGGGCCTTAGAAACAGATAAACTGGCCTCTTCCCTCGAATGAGCCAAATAAAACAATGGTAAAAATACCTGGATGCTCTTAAACAAGACCTCACGAACAGTCAGGCTGCTGGCACGCAATCGATTTATGAATAAACGTCCCTCACTCGTTGCTGGAGGAACACTGAGCACTCCCGGGTGCGTCGCATCACACTCCCACGCTGCCAGAGGACCTTTGAGCACTTCCGATGGCTAAAAATGGGCTACCATGGTGTCGGTAATTGTAATAAGGAAACAGTATTAATTAAAGCACTCCCTTCACTAAAAGCCATTTTCAGAATGTATACTTAACTGACTTAATATTAATAATTGTTGACTTTTCTGTATAGTGATGTCACTTTTAAGTGTGGTTACAAATGTATATGAATGTATAATTGAGTTTTTTTTAGATTCTGTTCCTACAATTTATTTTAAGGCTTTTGCCATTTTTGTTATTATTTACTTGTATACATTCTATATTTTATTTGTTTATATCTGGTATCACTATATGTTACTTGCTTATGTATTGAAATTTAGATACACATATGTGTATATATGTAAAAAATGTTGCCCATTTTACTTCTGTACCACCTCATACCTCATACCATACCATGTCTTTGCACTACTGTGATCATTTGCACTATCTATATATGTACCTTATTCGCAATGGACAGACGGATTGACAGACAGACAAATAAGAAATACATATAGACAGACAGACCGACCCACCCACCCACGCTTTTCTCTTATAGCAGTTACACAGTTAAACTACACTGATATAGGCAGAGATGAGGAGAGAGGAAAGACTCTCGTAATTGAGTAAGTGCTCCCTTGGAAGTTGAGCCAGAATAAAATGAGTTTTTATAAAAGCTTTTCCATGGATTGTTTCACTCAAAAGTGCATAAAAGCCTTCTCAAAGTTTCTCCCTTGCCTTGCCCTCAGCTGAAGTACTCCCAGTGGCTCACAAACAAAAACACACACAAAACTAACCTGTAAAAGTGTTGACCACAAGAGCAGGGACACACACTGTCTATGTACTCTTGTGCAACCTGAAATACATGTAAAAACGCACACATTCACATATGCATTCATGAAAAAATAATGCAGGTGTTCCATTCAGGCCTGCGTGCTATCACTCTAAAACCCCTCACCTTAAACCTAGGTCATTAATAATGCTTCAGATGAAAGGAAAAGGGACTTAGTTTGCACTTACAAGATCAGAGCATGCAAGCATGCAAACAAATAGCACAGCCAAAGAAGCATTTTATCTCTTAGTCCTTCAGCAAAGCCTGACCTGTAAACAGATAAGCGTCAAGTTTATTATTATCCCTTTCAGGAAATTTTATTTATAACAGAGTTTTCAGAAGGCACCATAAATACATAAAAAACAATAAAAACAAAAAACATGCAATAATACAATAAAATATACAATAATCACAATAAAAAAAGTTCTATATATTAAATCAATTTCAAACCTGAACTGCCCTTCTTCCACTATTTAATCTGCAAGTTCAACATTCAAATCGCTATTGGAATAAAAGGGTTTCCTCCTCTCTTTGAATGTATCCTGAGAGCTCTACAACATCGGCCAGAGGACATCAATAGAAATGACCCTTAAGGGGTTGGTCAGGACAATTTAAATGGCCTCCCCATTCCTTAAGACTTGCCTGTCATAAAACACTGTTGAGTCTGGCTTGCCCCAATGATCTTACTAGCAGCATTTAAACATTTCTGTAGTCTGTTTCTATTAACAAGACTCAATTGGCCAAACCAAGCCAATATACAAAATGTTAACACAGATTCAATATAATTATGATAAAACAGGGACATAATTTTTTCCACATATATTAAAATTATTCATTCTCCTAAGGAGGAACATATGTCGAATAGCATTCTTGCAGATAACATCTGTATTTGATTCAGAATGTAAGCAGTTGTCCAATAACTCTGTTAGCCAACAAACAGAGAGAGAGAGAGAGAGAGAGACTTTCATCTTTCAATTTATACTTTCATTCAAAAAGCATAAAAAATATGAATCATTTGTACTTTGAATCAGCCTTTGGTTTCTTGTTGGTATTGATAATCATCTGTATTAAACCAGATCAGAGTAGCTAAAAACATGCTGAGATCGATTACAAGATGTCACAAACTGTTTACCAGTCAGCATGACATACTGGTAAGTGTATTAAAGGAATAGTTCACCCAAAAATGAAAAGTCTGTCAATATTTACCCAACCTCCAAATCTGCATGACTTATTTATGAAGAATATACTAACCATTCTATTCCATATAATACAATTGAATGACACTCAAACTGACAAGCTCCAAAATGACAACATCAGTACAATATAAGTGTAACAGACTTAATTTTGAATTTAGTTTAATTGTTGTAACATTGGGAGTGTCTTTACACTGTACTGTGTTTATGTGTGTGTTCAGTACATTTTCCCCTCGGGGCTTGCCGTAGATGGAGAGTGTGCATGCCCACTGGGGTTTATGTGTATTATGTTTCCCCCACTTGTGTTTGAGTTAATAAAGGAAAGAGGAGCGAGAAGTGCAGATCAAAACTCTGGCAGCCGTCATTTGTTATTCCTAAGTATCTAGGCAAACCCTACACTAACGCTTGGTTACATAAGTATTATTAAAGTGGTCCATGTGACTCCATATATTCAAGTACTGTACGTACAATAGCTTTGGTGAGAAACAGACCAACATTTAAATCATTATTATGTGAAAATGTGTTCTGTTGAAATTAATTGGTCAACGATTCACTCTTGAGTCAGATATTTTCAATGAATCAATGGATTCAGTGCAGAAAACCTCTCTAAATGATTTGTTTACAAATCAAAAACATTCAGAGTGGCTAACAACCCACTGCAGGGCAAGATTTTTTCAATTTTGGTTAAATTATTCCTTTCATTATTGTGGGCGATATCGGTAAGTCTAGATGGTGAATGCCTTTGAAAGAGGCTGACTGAAGGATGGACTGGCAAGAATATTATGAATTTGAGGATTGCAAATGTCCTAAATGTCCTAACTGCAGAGTATCAGGCTGAGTCAGCCATAAAAGTAAGTAGCAGATGATTGACTCACCACGATTCTGCTTTTGCTTTGGTAAACACATGCTAAAGCATGTCTACATTACTGGTGCAAATGCCAGGCCTGATCCCAGTTCACACAGCCAATGTGTGTTGACAGCTCTCTGACCACTGCTTGCTGCAATCGCACAGAAGCGGTGGCAGTTCTGGCTTATTTGATGCCCTAGGCATGATCCGACATGGCGCCCCCCTTGTAGGGATAGTTCACCCCAAAATTTTAATTCTATCATCATTTACCATTACCATTCTTCTGCTGAACACACATTAAAATATTTTTAGGAGAATATTTCAGCTTTGTAGGTGAGTAAATCATGAGAGAATAGACAATGAATCTAGAAATGAAGTAACTATATATATATATATATATATATATATATATATATATATATATATATATATATATTTAGCATATTATATTAAAATGTACATTATATACAGGACTTAAATTGCACAATTAAATTATAGAGTCAATAAATAAAGAAAATGGCAGAATACTAAGAGATTGCTGCTTGTGCTATAACTCATAATTCCTAATTTCAAATTTAACCCTCCCCTCCTAATGCCAAATTATCAATAACTTTGTCAAATCTGCAATCACATGGTTGATACTTATTTTCTCAAGACCACTGAGTTGATACTGTGTCACAGTGTAACTATACTGTTATGGTTATCTTATGTTTGTTCAGAATTTAAGAAGGCATTATGAACATCTATAATCCTAACCATTTAAAGCCTTATAGGCTGAGTAGCCTGTCAGGAACAAATTGGGGCACCTTTCCCACATTGTGCTCTTGCGAGCTCTGTGCACGTGCGGTCGATCAGGTCATGCCACCCCAGAGAGCAATGCCGCCAGGATCCGCTACTGCGCAGAAGCATTGCAGGGTTTATATTGAGGAAATAGTGCTGGGAATCTGAAAGGACCTGGTGATACATTTATAGATATCTACACTGTCTGTCTGGCCATTTGGATTTAAATAAGCAGATACTGTACTTAATAGCCAATGATTGGATCATTATTGCAGTGATTAATATGTTTCAGCTGGCAATTGTTTTAACCCTAACTGATGTAGTGTGTAGTTTCTAATTTCTTAACCATGTCAGACGTATCCCTTGGTCGTGGAAAATATGTTACAGTGTTTCAGAAGGGGCAAATTATTGGCCTGCATCAAGCAAAGAAAAAAACTAAGGAGTAGAGGTGGGTAGAGTAGCCAAAAACTGTAGTCAAGTAAAAGTACAAATACTTAAAAATTATTACTCAAGTAGAAGTAAAAGTGCTTACATAAATAATTACTCAAGTAAGAGTAAGAAAGTACCAAATTAAAAGAGTACTCAAGTAGTGAGTAACTCGTTACTTTCACAAATGACATAATAGACGTTAACACCCATATATTCCATTACATAATACACATTTAACATGTACTACAGAATTATTATTATTATTATTAATATTATATAATTAATGGAAATTCTATCATCATTTACCATCATGTTGTTCCAAACCCATATGAATTTCTTTCTTCCATGCAACACAACAGGAGATTTTAGACAGAATGTTTGAGTCACTATTTACTTTCAGTGAATGTTTTTTATATATATATATAAAAGCGAGCACACCGCAGGAAGCAGACGCCCCCCCGTCTCCCGGACTCCCCCAAGGACCCGGAAGGCTCCTAGGCGGTCCTGAGACGGACGACCCAGCGACACAGACGTTAGCTCCGGAGGTGGTAAGACCACTCCGTCCCCCGGTGGAGGGCCGGGAGGAGAATCTTTTGTTTTCAAACAATTTAATTTGCCGCTCCCCCTTAGACGGGGTTGCGGTACCCACATTCTCAATAAAAGAGCTATTTCCTATGTCTCTGGGTCACCTGGCCCGCAAATGCCATTCTCACGGCACTTTGCCCTTAGATCTCAACAGTCCTGGCTTCCTGGACACGGACCACCCGTCTTCAGCCCCACGACTGTCCCCCGGCCGGCCGGTTCTGATGAGTCTAGAGGACGCCTACCCAGGACCTCCTCCTCAGTCGCTAACCCGCCCCCTGCCGGGTGTGCGGAGCAAGGTAAGTGCTTTGAGTCTTTTCTGAGCACCTCAGCCGAGGGTCGCCCCGTCGCCGCCCAACGCTGCCCTACCTGCTCCGCCCCACTGCGAAGCCCCGCCGGGTACGTCCAAATTAACCGTCCCTTTGGTGCCCCTAGCGCAGAGGTTGGACGCGTGGCTTTCACTTCCCAAGCCGTCTCGCTGGCTGGCCCGGACCATCCGACTCGGTTACGCAATTCAGTTTGCCAGGCCCCCGCCCCCCTTCATGGGCATCCGCTTTTCCGCAGTACACGGTGAACACGCCCACTCCCTGCGTGCGGAAATCGCGACTCTTCTGGCCAAAGATGCGATAGAGCCTGTCCCTCCAACCGAGATGAAGAAGGGTTTCTACAGCCCCTACTTCATCGTACCCAAGAAAAGCGGCGGCTTACGACCAATCTTGGACCTTCGAGTTCTCAACCGAGCTTTGCACAAACTCCCGTTCAAGATGCTCACGCAGAAACACATTTTAACCTGCGTCCGGCATCTAGATTGGTTCGCAGCGATAGACCTGAAGGACGCGTACTTCCACGTCTCCATCCTGCCCCGACACCGCCCCTACCTGCGGTTTGCGTTCGTGGGCCAGGCGTACCAGTACAAACTCCTCCCCTTCGGCCTGTCTCTGTCCCCTCGTGTCTTCACGAAAGTCGCAGAGGCAGCTCTTGCTCCACTCCGAGAAGCCGGCATCCGCATACTCATCTACCTCGACGACTGGCTCATTCTGGCCCACTCGAGAGAGTTACTATGCGCCCACAGAGACCAGGTGCTCAGGCACCTCAGCCGTCTGGGGCTTCAGGTCAACAGGGAAAAGAGCAAGCTCGCTCCAGTTCAGAGCATCTCTTTTCTCGGGATGGAGTAAGACTCGGTCTCAATGTCCGCACGTCTCACCAACGAGCGTGCCCAGTCAGTGTTGAACTGCCTCGCCGCCTTCAGGCCAGGCACAGCGGTCCCCTTAAAACTTTTCCAGAGGCTCCTGGGGCATATGGTGTCCTCCGCGGCGGTCGCGCCGCTGGGGTTGATGCATATGAGACCGCTCCAACACTGGCTCCAGACCCGAGTCCCGAGACGAGCATGGCGCCACGGCACGCACCGGGTAACAATCACCCCCGCCTGCCAACAAACATTCAACCCCTGGACAGACCTCTGTTTCTTACGGGCTGGAGTACCCCTACAGCAGGTGTCCAGACGCGTCCTGGTCATGACCGACGCCTCCAGATTGGGTTGGGGCGCCGTTTGCAACGGGCACGCAGCCTCAGGCCGTTGGAAAAGGGCCCAGCTGCGTTGGCACATCAACTGCCTCGAGTTGTTGACCGTCCTTCTAGCCCTGTGGCAGTTTCTCCCGTTAATTCGCGACAAACATGTCCTGGTCAGGTCGGACAGCACCACTGCGGTCGCGTACATAAATCGCCAAGGCGGCGTACGCTCCCGTCACATGTCGCAACTCGCCCGTCGTCTCCTCCTTTGGAGCCAGCACCGACTCAGGTCGCTGCGTGCCACTCACATCCCCGGCAACCTCAATGTGATGGCGGACGCGCTGTCACAACAACGCTTGCCTGGAGGAGAGTGGAGGCTTCACCCCCACTCGGTTCAGCTGATTTGGGAACGGTTCGGCAAGGCCCAGGTAGACCTGTTTGCCTCCCGAGAGACCTCCCACTGCCCGCTCTGGTACGCCCGCTCAGAGGCTCCCCTAGGGGCAGATGCACTGGCACACAGCTGGCCGGTGGGGCTGCGCAAGTACGCATTTCCCCCAGTGAACCTTCTTGCACAGGTGCTGTGCAAGGTCAGGGAGGACGAGGAGCAAGTCACTCTCGTGGCTCCTTACTGGCCCACCCGGGCCTGGTTCTCAGACCTCGTGCTCCTCGCAACAGCCCCTCCCTGGCGAATTCCCCTGAGGAAGGACCTTCTTTCTCAGGGACGGGGCACGCTCTGGCATCCGCACCCAGACCTCTGGAACCTCCACGTCTGGTCCCTGGATGGGATGCGGAAGATCTAGCTGGTCTACTACCCACGGTCGTAGCCACGATCAACCAAGCCAGAGCCCCTTCTACCAGGCAACTCTACGCCCTGAAGTGGCGTCTGTTCGTCAATTGGTGTTCTTCCCGGGCAGAAGACCCACAGAGGTGCGCAGTTAGGTCGGTGCTCCTGTTCCTACAGGAGAGGTTGGAGGGGAGGCTGTCCCCGTCCACCTTGAAGGTGTATGTTGCCGCTATCGCAGCTCACCACGACCCAGTAGACGGCAAGTCTCTGGGTTAGCACGACTTAATCGTCAGGTTCCTAAGAGGCGCCTGGAGGTTAAACCCCTCCCGGCCAAACCTGTTCCCCTCCTGGGATCTCTCGGTGGTCCTCGCCGGTCTTCAGAGATCCCCTTTCGAGCCGCTAGAATCAGCTGGACTCAGGGCCCTCTCTCTAAAGACGGCCCTGCTGATCGCGCTCGCCTCCATCAAGAGGGTTGGGGACCTGCAAGCATTCTCTACTAACGACACTTGCCTGGAGTTCGGTCCGGCAGACACTCATGTGATCCTAAGACCCCGACCGGGCTATGTGCCCAAGGTTCCTACCACGCCCTTTAGAGATCAGGTAGTGAACCTACAAGCGCTGCCACGGGAGGAGGCAGACCCAGCCCTCTCACTATTGTGTCCAGTACGTGCCTTGCGTGCCTACCTGGAACGCACCCAGAGCTTTAGGCGCTCTGAGCAGCTCTTTGTCTGCTTTGGAGGACAGCAGAAAGGGAACGCTGTCTCCAAACAGAGGTTGTCTCACTGGGTGGTGGAGGCCATTCAATTGGCCTACCACACCCAGGCCGTGCCACCCCCCTTACGGGTTCGGGCCCACTCCACTAGGAGCGTGGCATCCTCATGGGCACTGGCGAGGGGCACCTCCCTAGCAGACATTTGCAGAGCTGCGGGCTGGGCAGCACCTAACACCTTTACAAGATTCTACAATTGAGGGTTGAGTCAGTCTCGTCCCGTGTTCTCTCAGGTCCGAGCCCGTAGAACTCGGTACATGTCGACGATCTGACCGGGTGAACCGCTTGTTCCAGCGCCGTTTCCCTCTGCCAAGGCAAAACAGTGCGCTTTTGTCCCAGAGGACCTAGGTCCCTGGTTGATTCCTCCCTAGCCCTTCGGGCCCGCAGCAGTTCAGCGGAGGAACGTGCTGGTCCAGTCCACTACGGGTACCTCCGGCTACCCCTACTGGAATAGGTGCTCCACAGATCAGGCCTCCTACGGGACTCCTCCTGTGTGTATTTCCGCGGTACGGTCACCTTACGAGCTGACCCGCGTCTCCCTTAGGCAGTCCTTCGCTGCCCTCCGGTCGCCGTGTTGTAGCAACTCCCCCCTCCTCGAGGTTGGATCTACCACCGCGCCATTTCCTCCCACATGCCCAAAGTGGCCATGTGATGTATTTTGCCACCTTTACCTCCCCTGCTGGGCGGGTGTGGCCTCCGCAGGGTCTTTTCCCCCTAAAAGAATAGGAATTCGGGAATAAGACCCCCTTCCCTCGATGCGGTAAGGGCCCCGGCTGCTCTTGCTCTATGCCGAGAAAACATAGAGAGAAAAGAGGCCCAGCCAGGCTTGGCCCGTTCCCTAGTTGGGAGCATCACCTTGTTCCCCCCTAGGGTAACCAAAAGGATGCTGATGCTTTTTCTGGGCATTGGGGAAGATTACGTGCAGCCTGAACACAGTTGGTCGCTTGTGCACGTGCAAATACCTGCCCGCTTCTGTGTCAGCAGTACACGTACACGGCTCAGCGCATGGCGAGTTTTGAAGTGGACCCCTAGTGTCGCTTCTTCGACACGACGTCGAAGTGAGCGACAGACGGGGAACGTCTCGGTTACGTATGTAACCTCCGTTCCCTGATGGAGGGAACGAGACGTCGTGTCTTCCCGGCCACATCGCTGTGCCGAGCCGCTGAGGTGCCCGTTACACTCCCGGCTCCTCAGAAAAATCCTGAATGAACGAGCGTATTTCTCTCGCCTTTATATCCGTATCCGGAGGCGGAGTATGCAAATACTGTTCGCCAACTCTCATTGGCCTTTTTTCATAGATCAGAGGTATCTTTCGGCGCTCAAGAGAGACCCCTAGTGTCGCTTCTTCGACACGACGTCTCGTTCCCTCCATCAGGGAACGGAGGTTACATACGTAACCGAGACGATTTCCATTCCCACAGTTGTCATATTCAGCATTAGAGCACAGGCATGTCAGTAGTTGGATTTCCAACCACAGATTTTTATGCACATTTTTGAACATTGCATAAAAATTGCTGAATGGAAAAACCAAGATGCAAATAATATATCAAAAATGTGCATAAAAAAACTTAAATCCTCACTTGAGGTGGATACTCTTTTTATTCAATAAGAATAAGAATAAAACCAACAACGATGGAAACACTTTTACAGAATATGTTTCTTTAGCAACAAAAGAGACAGTGGCTTCCCCAGTGGCTACAACTTCCATTTCCATTTATATTTATTGCTAGTTTCCCTGGAAGTGACCATTTTGTTCTCTTCAACACATAGGAGACACTGCTTTATTCACAAAATGTTTTTGAGATATTATTTTTCTCATGAATTAAATTCATAACTTAGATAAAAAAAAATACATGCATGTTTATCACTACACAAAAACCAATGCAGTCTGCATGCAAGGAGGATAATGTGCAGCCATCCTTAAAAATATGTTATAGACTCTTTGTATTTTGGTTGAATAGAAATAATTTACTTTTTCTCTCAAAAAGATATAAAAGTAAACAAATATTTACAAAAAATATATAGCTGGTGTTAGAATATCAATAAATTATTATGAGGTAATTTTTTGAATTATCTTTACCCCAACCAGACATGAGGAACCAGACATCATGATGTAATGGGCATCTTTCTCTCACTCTTTCTCTGCCCTTCTTTCATAGTTCAGAGGAGCACAAGGTGACTGCTCATATTAAGCATTGCTCTGCTACGGCAGGATGGCTCCCTGATGGCTGTTTCATGTAGAGCTGTAGACAGCTTTCTTCACGTTTCATAAACTCGCTTATTATTCAGCGGTCCAATGTGATCATGCCTTGTTGTTTCCAATGGAGAGGCAAACAGAGCTAAACTTACTCCTAATAAACACCATCCATGCTGCTAAAGCATGCAGTTGTACACAGCTATCGATCATAGTCAGGAATGTCTGGGGACCCCCATCTCCATGTTCATATGGACATTTTTACATGCATGGTAGCCTAGGACAATCTGGACAAGTGATGTGGCATGACTGTTAGGAGGCAGCTGGTGGTATGTGTGGTAAACGGCTGGCGTTCTGGAGGTTAGGCAAACAAAAATGTCAAGGGATGACATGGGCCCATTATGGAGGGAAGTGAGGGGGAAAGACAGAGGGGTGGAAGGAGATCCATCAGTGGCTACATGAAGCAAGAAGTTTAGCCTTCCGTTGCTTTGTCACCACAAAAAACAGAGATATGTTTAAGGTAGATGAATGGCCTTGGAGAGAAATGTGAGAACATTGTGTGTATGTGGGTGTACAGCACCCTCAGTAAGTTTTAACACTATGAGGACAGATGTGTAAAGTGAACCAGTTGCTGCATGTTCACAAAGGCCAGATGGCCGGTTTGCTCTGGCCAAAGTAATGTAAAAAAGTATCTCCAGCTTTCACACCAGCTGTGTTGTAATAAAACACATTTATATCATGATGGCTGTGGCATCCCAGAAGTGTGTTTCCAGTGTGCTCTCTTCGTGTGGCTTTATGGTTGACTGGGCAGAATAAAGCCTGGCAAGCTGAAGCCTGCTGGCACAACATTCTGTAGGACACCGATTGGCAATTTGTTGTAAAACTGCCAATTTCAAATACAAGAGAAACTTACTGTGGGAAGTTTATGATGATAATGATTATTCTTCTTCTTTTATTTAGCATTAATAATAGTAGGGATGATTCACAATGGTCAACTAGTTGGGTAGCCTTCCAACAACCCAGTAGTTGACTAGTGTTGTCAAATGTTTTATCTAGCTTTTTGGTTATATAAATATTTTAGTTTTAATATTTTAATTGAAGTGCCTTAATTAGCGTGCTTTGCTTTAGCTGTTTTATAGCTTGCTTGGTAAAACCCTCCTAAAGTTGCATCTTTATGGCAAAACAGGGTAAAATAACATACTCATACATACATTTTACCAGAGTGGTCTCATGAACATTACATGACCGTGGCAGAATTTTTTTGTGAATTTGAAATGACATGCTTTATCACAAGTTTTGCTGTAGTTTCCCAGTGAATTGTCCAGTGGGTGGTGCCAAAAGCAAGTGAAATGGTGTTGTAATTTTAAGGTCAATATTAGATGACATCCTTACCCTAAACCATCACCTAAATTAACCAATAGTTTTGTGAAAGCAAATGCAACATGAAAAGCACATTTTCTGTAGCAAGCACATCATTTTGTGTCGCTTTTATGACACTTTTGGCTCACATGCCACCTTACATGCTTGGCTGAGCTTGAGGCTTGGATCTCCAAGTCCAAAGTCCAACATTCTCTCAAGCAAGCCACCGCGGAAGTTAATATAACGGAAGTGTGTAAATATACCGTAGGTGGGTCTGTAATACAAACTTTAAAATGTATTGTTTTTGAAATGATGCATTATAGTAAAAGTGTTTCGATTTCATAACATAGCAGTGTGTGATAAATGGAGCAAAAAACAAGTGTTTATAAAGTCATAATCAGCTATTGTACTCATGATTTGTGTGAAAGTGAATAAAATGTACAGTGGTTGTAGTGCCTCTAGTGTTCATTTCACAAGGAAACTGCAGCAAAACATAGAATGATGCACGTAAAACTGAGTTTGCTAAAAAAAATTTAGACATAATAAAATATATGTGTATTCATGATGAAAAGGTCTTAGGCCTAAACACAGTTGTAAAATATTATAGAAACCTTCTATTCTAGTTAGAAATAAGTAAATACATAAATAAAAGTTGCATCTTTAAATATATTCACTTTAAAGCACAGCTGTTACAGCCATGTACATTCTGATGGATGTCTGTGGATGTCGCATTACATTTCATGCTGTTTTTTTGCATATCTTGCCAAGAACATTACATTTTTCAAGAATGTGTCATACGTAAACGCCCACTTAGATTCAAATGCATTCACGGTCAGGTGAGTTTGAAGTCAGCCTAATTATGCAGGGCTTCCTGAAAGAAAATTTTTAGTTTTAGGAACTTGCAACTTTGTGATTAATATTAATACAAAAACATTATTTTACTTTATTCATGTTTTTATACAGATTTTAAATCCACCCACGTATGTGTGCATGTATATTTGTATAGACTAAAATATGACCATCCTTCAGCCTACACAGTCTCCAGGGCACGTCACACATCAATATGCGGATATGGCCAGGCAGTTGTGCGGTCAGTGGTGAGGTGAGCTCACCACCTTCGTAAATCCTATCCCTCTGTCCCCAGCTTTCTCCTCTACCGTCAACCTACAGCCCAAGGGAGCCGTTAATGGAATGTCAAATCAGAAGTGGACCAAACGGGTGACAGAGTAGTCAATAAGCCAGGAATGTTCCGTCTGGTTGAGGTCGTGACCGCCCTGTCTATGCCCTTGTTGCCTCTATCAACAAACATGGAATAATTCAACTTTTCTGGACTGGAGATGTTGTTGAATCTCATTATAAAGTCATTACACTGACAAGGACCCCTCATGACTGTGAGAAATACAACACAAAACGCAGCTGTTAAGCTTTATTACAATAAAAACAACAAAAACATTTCACATCGTAGATGAGAAATAAAAGGCCATGGCTATGATTCATCAATGTAGTGATTCTCAACCAGGGGTTCTTGTAAGTAGGTTCCAGGGAATAACTGGAAAGATTTAGATGTTCCTTTGTTAAAAAAGTATTTTTTAAAGATAAGTTAATACAAATTTGAATGAATGATGGAGTGTTTGCTTGTTGATAATTTTAAACACTTGTTGACTTGATGGTATACCATCTTGCCATACAAAGACTGCAGATGACTTTACTTTTGTTAAATGTCCTATCTGGATTTAATTTATTACTAGATTCACCATTAGGCCTTTATCAGAGAATGTTCTTCCATGATTACCCCCAGAAATGTCAAAACTTGTGATAAACTTGTGATAAACTTGTGATGACAAATAAGCTTAGGTGCCTCATTAAAGAGAGAGGAAACACTTGATGAGTGTTTTCCCACCCACATATCAATAGTTTTTAGTTTAAAAGTGAATCATTATGACAATGGACACTTTAATAATTGTAATGATAATGCTAAATCATATCCAGTATAATGAAAGGAGCATGTTTCAGGTCAAGGGGTACTTACTGATGGGGCTATGGAGGCACCTGAGACAAAAAATCAGGTTGCTCGAATCCCATTAAACAATTGCAGGCTTTGGATTAACCATTTCCTAATTTGTCAAAGCCTCCTGGGGAGCTGACAGGGATTTAAGAATTGTTAAAAATCACAAAGATAAAAAGGTGGTTTTGTAGATTTTGCTCTGGGCTGTGTTATCTTCAGACATTCCCAGGCTTTCATTCGTGTTGCACCTGTCTTTGTTTCCCCATTAGATCTGTCATTTAGCTTTACTCCATTGCCAACCACGATTTGATAGTATAGTCACTTTTTTTTTTTTTTTTTTTTTTTTTACTGAATTATAGATGAACTTACACAAGAGAAGATTCCCAAGGAAGTGTGTAAATGTTTACAAAATTCTGAGGTGATTTATAGTCAGCCTTGTTCTTTTATTTTTTTCACATTGCCTGCAGATGCAATGTTGAAGGTTAAAAGAGGACTTAGCTGAATGCGTGCTTATGCACGTCTGAGGATGACCATCACTCAAAGTCGCCTGCTTTTCTTTATTCTCAGTGCCAGAGAGTCTGGAGTCAATGCCATCAGTTTTATGTATTATTTCCAATGTCCATGTTAAGGAAACTCTCTAGAATATGTTTAAATAAAGCATTTGAAAGGCCAGTGGTTTGCAGAAGGAGGACACGATCCCTGCCTCTGAGAGTCAGAAAGCGTAGCTGACTCTGAATGATAATAATCTTTCTCCTTATTGATGAATTATTTACGCAAAGAACTGTTTTGTAAAACAAAAAATATTTGTTAACGGAATGAAAACTACGGTGAGAAGGTAATCAATATTTGATTTTATCTGTAGACAACAGCACACCTCGCAATTGCTTTCTGCTGCATAATTAATGACAAAGACAACAAAACCAACAAAATATGTGTAATTACCTTTAAGCTGTCATGTTTCCTGAAGAGCCATTTTATCAGAAACAGCATTTCTTGTTTGCAATATCTGTGAATTGTTTGTCTCATTGAGTGTTCAAAATAATGATTTATGGAACACAGCCTCATCTTCTTCAGAAAACCATGAGTGGATCTCATTTGTGCTAATTGATTAATGTGAATGTAGTGATCTCTGAGGTTTTCCTTTCTGATCGCTGTGTATGGCATAATTAATTCTGTTTTTGAGGTCATCAGGGTTAGCAATCACTACATAAATTAATAAATATATATAATAATACACATACATACATACTCTTTAAAGAAAGAATGTGTACTTAATAACATGCACAAAAGACTAATCAGTCATGAAGAAAAGTTTTATGTATTCACACTGTAAGTAATTACTGCACTTACCTAACATGCTAACACTATTAATTTACATGTATTCGTTTATCAGATTCTTTTTTCCAAAGTGACTTACACATGAGAATAATACAAGCAGTATCCAGAATTTTTGTATCCAGAAAATTCTGTCATCATTAATTCAGCCTCATGTCTTTCCAAACTCGAAAACTGTTTGGGAAAGCTCTTTTGTAAGTAGAGTTTCCCAAGTTACAAATTATTCATAATTTAAAGTATTTCAACTACATTTAAGCTATGCATCTACTGACTGTAGACAAGTTTATTAATTTGGTACTATGAAATCACTTGCCATTATATCAAACACAGTTGAAAGCTATTTGGTTTGTTAAATGAAGCTTAACATTGTCTTTTTGTTTTGTTTTTGAGTTGCCAGAGTATGCAGTAGACTGGCATGACTTAAGGTTAATATTAGGTAAAAAATGGCAAAAAAGAAACAGGTTTCTCTAGCAACTCGTCAGTCAATCACAGCTGTGGGCCGTGTATTTAAAGTCTAGGCCTTCAGTGCGATTCAAGCCATTAAGAAAACACAGTTCCACAATGAATAAGACACTATACCACACACTATGCCATCATACATTACGTGACAGTCAACTAATAATTCCAACTGACATTTTAAAAGCATGTCCACGCATGAAAGCAGAACTTGAAAAGAAACTTAATGCTCAAGCAAGCCTGATTTTAACTGCAGCATAATTGTTTTGTGAAATGAACTGCAAAATGTATAATTTTTCATATGAATCTACCAAGGAGGTCTACCTGGAAAATCTAACTTATAAAATTTGTGAATTAAATGTTGCTTGCAATAAATTTCATTTCATCAGGGTACACGGTTATGCTGCGTTCCATACAAGTTAGATGTGGGATATTCCTACTTGATATCTCCGACCATAAATGCATTACATTCCACGATATTCAGAACTGCAGTGCTCCCGTTAGCTTAGCAGGGGTTTGACTCTCATTAGAGATGTCTCCTAGCAACCCAACTGATAAAAAATACTGCAGGGCTAGAATTTGTGCTTCAGGTGTACGATTATCAAAAGAGATTAGAATGTTTTATACACCTGTCTCTGCAGGCATTTGTTAAACAAGCTTTAATATCACGTAATGTGGAGACAAACTCATTTATTGATATTAATTAATAAAGTCAATGTTTATCTCTTACTTTATATATCTCCCTGTAGTGTTGACATGTTTGTGTGACATCATGCACCTGCATCTCGGCAAAATCAGTTGAGAATTTCTGCATAAGTCTACAAGTTGTATTTCTGACTTTCAAGATGCATTCCATTGCACTTTTCCTAGTAGAAAGTTGTCAAATCTGACTTTCTGAGTTGAATGTAATGCAGCACTACTTCTCAAAACTTGATCCGACACTGAATTCTCAAGCAGCCTAATTTACACTTAGAAAACTCCTGATGTTGCTATAACAATGCAAAATGCACTTACCAATTTAATTGAAGTGAAAATCAGTCCTCCTTTCCTGATTAATAAATTAAGCTATAACACAGTCATGCAGAACATCTTGTGTTTTTTATTCCATAAGGATCTCTTTCTCAATGGCGATAGCGGCAGTAATGACAGCCAACCTCTCAGCAAGATCTTGTGCTATTTGCTCTTTAATTACATACATAATTTAAAGCATGATTGCATAACTCAAGGCCAGCTAGAAGGCATTGACTTGGACATATCCTAAAGATTACACCCACCAAGAACAAATAAATAAATCTGATTGGTTGATGAATCTGTCAATCTGACTTTAGTTGCTCATTCAATTGCACTGTTGAGGGATTCTGTGGAAATTCTGAAGACCTGAGGGGGTGGAGCTCAGACTCACTTGCTGCTTCGGCAAACAAGGTCAACTTTGGGCATGCAATTTGTGAAACAGTTGTCACACTTCCCTTGTAAGCATCAAGGAATAAATTCTGACTGGATAAACTTTTAGTTTTTCTCTATTGTTTGTAGATTAATTAAGAGTGGAAATTGATTAAAAATACAGAGGCAAAAAGATGATTGAGAATGAAAGGATGAAAAATATGTATTTATTTATTTGGCATGTTAGGCCAGCAGAGAAGGTTTTGCTGGCCCTGAGAATTCGCCACTGGTCAATCATTGTTTTGAGGAATGAAGGCTATACAATGCTTGAAATTGCCAAAAACCTGAAGATTTCATATAAAGGTGTTCACTACAGTTTTCAAAGACAAAGGATGACTGTCTCTAACAAGGACATAAAGAGATGTGGAAGGCCCAGATGTACAACTAAACAAGAGTATAAGTACATCAGAGTCTCTAGTTTGAGAAATAGACACCTCACATGTCCTCAGCTGACAGCTTCAGTGAATTCTACCCGCTCAACACCAGTTTCTACAGGAAGTGTGGGGTGAAATGTCAAATGAGTATCTGGACAAACCGACAGCTAGAATGCCAAGGATCAGCAAAGCTGTAATTGCTGCAGGTGGAAGATTATTTTATGAGAACTCTTGAACGCTTAAGAAGTTCAGAATTTTTTTTTCAGATTGTAAATAATTTTTCAAGTTATTAATGTCCTGACTATACATTGTGATACATAAGAGGAAAATGTGTACATTATTCCAAATTTTTGGAAAACACATTTGCCACAATAATTGGCACCCCTAGAATAGAGTAAAATGCACTCACCGGCCACTTTATTTTCTTATTCATGCAATTATCTAATCAGCCAATCATGTGGCATGAGTGTAATGTATAAAATCATGTATATATGGGTCTGAAGCTTCAGTTGATATTCACTTTAACCATCAGAATGGGGAAACAAAATGTGATCGCAGTGATTTAGAACATAGCATAATTGTTGATGACAGACGGGCTGGTATGAGTATTTCTGTAACTGCTGATCTCCTGGGATTTTCACACACAACAGTCCCTAGAGTTTATAGAGTATGGTGCGAAAAACAAAAAACAATCAGTGAGCGGCAGTTCTGTGGATGAAAATGCCTTGTTGAGGAGAGAGGTCAACGGAGAAAGGCCATACAGGTTTGAGATGACAGAAAGGCTACGGTAACTCAGATAACCACTCTGTACAATTGTAGTACGCACAATAGTATCTCAGAAAGCACAACGTGTTGAATCTTGAGGCGGATGGGCTACAACAGCAGAAGGCCACATTGGGTTCCACTTCTGTCAGTCGAGAACAGAAAACTGAGGCTGCAGTGGGCCTATCATTTGTGTACCTCAGTAGACATCCAGATTTGTCAGACTAGGTGATGTTTTTCCAATTGTCTACTGTTGGAAGGTGAGCCTATGCCCACTGCCTATGCCCACTGCAGCCTCAGTTTCCTGTTCTAAATGACAGTTTTGGTACCCAGAAGGGTCTGCTGTCTGGGTTACTGCCACCTTCAGTCAGCTTGGACCAGTCTGGCCATTCTCATTTGACCTCTATCATTAACAAGCCGTTTTCGCCCACAGAACTGCCACTTGCTGATTGTTTTTTGTTTTTTTGCACCATTCTTTATACCAGAGGTGCCCAAACTTTTTCCTACAAAGGGGCATAAAATCAAACTTGATTGAGGGCCATGGGTCAAAATAGAACATTGCATTATAACAAATTCAGGGCATGAAATTAATTTCTGAAAATTAATTTCACCCCCTTACATGGCTCATATTGAAGGCATTTTTTTTTTTTTACCTTTACAAAGGTCATTTTTTTCTAGCCTTATGTATCAAGGCTCCAGTGAGTTTGTTGTTTAATTAGTGTGTTTTGTTATTTTCTCACCCTCATGTCTCATAGGCGAAGCCGGAATGCATGATCAGTGTTTCCATGGGAACATTGATTGTTCCCAGGGGAATGCTGATCATGCCACTAATTAGCGTGCGAGCAACACCTGGTTCTCCTCTAATTCACTCTCTACTTAAACCCTTCATGTTCTCAGTATCCTTGTTAGATTGTTGTTAGTGTAGTAACTTACTTCTCTCTCGCTCTACATAGTTAGACCTGTCTCGTATATCTGTGTGGTTGCCCATCTCTGCCCATGTTTCGGTAGTGTGGACAGCACAAAACAAACAATTTTCGCCGACATATTTCGTATGTATTTGTGACAATATCAGATTGCAGGGGAAATTGTTTTGCCCAGAGCCTCTGTTAATTTCCAACCCTGGATGGAACTAGAGATGGAGATAAGATATGTATCAGGTGTTTAAGTGTCTCTCTTCATCGTGCAGTTGGTACATTTCACAAAGCATTTTTGCCTTTTCTGCCATTGTTATAAATTCGCATTATGACTATTGAGTTAGTGCCAAGATATGAAAGGTGCACGCGCTTGCAATGTTAACAGCTTTGTTTTTTATAACAGGAATGATAGTTTTATCACACGTTCGCTTACAGAGATGTGGTATAACAGGATGGCAACAACACCCGGATCTCAATTCCATTGAGCACATCTGTGACCTGTTGGATCGGAGGTTGTGGGCTAGGTCTCAACCCCCCCAGAAATGTCCGAGCACATGGAAGAGTGGGGTAACATCTCACAGCAAGAACTGAAAAATCTGGTGGAGTCCATGAGGTGGAGATGCATTGTAGTACTTAATACAGCTGGTGGCCACACCAGATACTGAGCCCCTTCTTTAAAATTTAAAAGATTTAAAATTATTAAATCTTTTTAGGTTCATACAAATATTTACACGTTAAATTTGCAGAAAATAAAAGCAGTTAAAAGTGAGAGGACATTTCTTTTTTGCTGAGTTTACATCTGTAACATTTTAAGTTCAGTAACACAGCCACAGAGCACTTTCTCACTGTGTGCGCTTACATTTCTGACACTGCTGACAGCTGCACGAGAGATAAAGTGAAAGACAGAGCGGATTTACTCGTGAAGCTTCAGGTTGCTCATTGCTTCAAACTGCAATTACAGTTTGATACAAAAACTAGTTTATTGATTTGATTTGTTCATCTCTGTCTATTGGCTTACTAATTAGCAGCTGCAATATAAAGTGAATAAAAGTGTGCAGGAATTTCCTGCATAATGAACGTGGAAATTGCGATAATTATTACAATGTGTGCAATACCCGCAATCCCTCAACAAATTTCAGGCACTGCAAACTGTATTGTATTGTAATATTAAAGTTGCCCTGGTTCCCCTCCTTCATTATTTCATTATACAAAAAACATTACTCTGCAGTCTGCTAAATTGATGAAATGAAAAGCTGCGTCAGTAGATTTTTTTCCCACTCTTGTCATATACGTCCAGGTGGCCCAAATCAAAGTTCATCAGGGGACAACTTTGACCTGTGGGCCCTAGTTTGGGCATCGATAATCACATGAATAAGTAGATGTACAGGTGTATCTAATAAAGGGGTCGGTGAGTGTATATTATATATATATATATATAATATATGAATATATATTATTAATATATTATATATATTATATTCCCATTCATATTTTACATTCCCCGTCTGTCGCTCAGAAGCGACACTAGGTCGCTTTCGGTCTCTCTTGAGCGCCGAATATGCCTGTGATCTATAAAAAAAAAGTTGGCAGACAGTATTTGCATACCCACCCCTGGACATACGGGTATAAAAGCAGGAAAATATGTCGAGTTCATTTAGTAATTTTCTTCATAGCCATTGGTCGTGTATGCAGTCAACTGCGAGTCACACACCTGTTCCTTTTCCTCTGACGCTTCTCTACTGTTGGATCTACGGCGCACTTCAGTGGCTGTCTCCCTCTCTGCACGGCAGTGCAGTTTGCCCCTGGGTGCTTCTATAGTGCAGAAAACTTAAAATAGTTATTAAAAGAGTGATTTTCCCTGAGGAAAGGCCTTCTTTCTCAGGGAAGGGGCACGCTCTGGCATCCTAACCCAGACCTCTGGAACCTCCACATCTGGCCCCTGGACGGGACTTGGAAGATCTAGCTGGTCTACCACCTGCCATCGTAGACACGATCAACCAGGACAGAGCCCCCTCTACCAGGCAACTCTACGCCCTGAAGTGGCGCTTGTTCGCAAATTGGTGCTCTTCCCGGGCTGAAGACCCACAGAGGTGCACAGTTAGGTCAGTGCTCCTATTTCTGCAGGAGAGGCTGGAGGGGAGGCTGTCCCCTTCCACTTTAATGTTGATGCTATCGCGGCCCACCACGACGCTGTAGATGGCAGACCCAGGCTTATCATTGCTGTTTTTGGTATGTGGTTTGCATACCTATTTGGACCACATACAGAGCTTTAGACTCTCTGAGCAGCTCTTTGTTTGCTTTGGTGGACAGCGGAAAGGGAACGCTGTCTCCAAACAGAGGGTAGTCGACGGCATCTCATTGGCCTATCTGACCCAGGCCGTGCCCGCCCCCTTGCAGGTCCGAGCACATTCTACAAGGAGTGTGGCATCCTCATGGGCACTGGTCAGCGGCACCTCTCTAGCAAACATCTGTAGAGAAACGGGCTGGGCAACACCCAATTCCTTTGTGAGATTTTACAATCTCCGGGTTGAGTCGGTTTGTATATGACTGACTGGGTACACCGCTTGCACTAGTGCCTTTCACCTCCACTGAGGCGAACACGTGTGTCACTACAATCGACACAACGTCAAGTGAGTGACAGAAGGAGAATGTCTAGGTTACTAGTGTAACCCTGTTCCCTGATGGAGTGAACGAGACATTGTGTCCCCCTTGCCACAACACTGTACCAAGCCGCTATAATGGCCAAACCTTATTCTCGGCTCCTCTGTGCAGAACCTGACTGAATAGATGCATGATCCCCGCCTTTTATACCCTTATGTCCGGGGGCGGGACATGCAAATTGTGTTCGCCAATTTTTCATTGGCCTTTTTCATATTCAGAGGTATCCAAGGCACCCGAAAGTAGCCCTTTGTGACACTACAATCGACACAACTTCTTGTTCCCTCCTTCAGGGAATGGGGGTTACACTAGTAACCTAGACGTTTTATAATGAAATAAATGAATATGTTGGCACAATTATATTTTTGTCTACAAAACTAATTTCAAACATTGAAGCATAAGCCTTCAGATCAAAAGATTTTTAAGATCATGAGAAACATTTGAGAACTTTTCACCGGTAGTTCATTTATATATATTTAAGCAATATCACACGAGCAAGAGTGTGATATGGCCCTACATCAGCACTGCTGTGATTCGGCCGTTGGTAATCACAGCATTGTTGATTTAGGGACATATAGCACGATTGTGAGTGCAATATTGCTTATATACAACACTTCAATGAACAAGTAAATAAAAAATAAAAAAATAGGAAAAACTGATTACGGTCATAAAAACGCATTTGTGCATGGAACTACTTAACTCCAAAGCGGATCAGAATCTGCCATTGCTGGTTCAAAACAAATTATGCATCAAAGTCTTCGTTAGTAATTCAAAAAGTTCACTTCAGAAATAGTATCATGGCTTGTGCTGTTTCTAACAAGTTATTGGATAAACAAGGATGGATGGATGGATGGGTGTGTGTGTGTGTGTGTGTGTGTGAGAGAGAGAGAGAGAGAGAGAGAGAGAGAGAGAGTGCATGTGCGATCACCTGTTGCCACTTGTACTTGGCCCTCCTTTTCTTTAAAAAAAAGGAAAAATCTGTGTTCCAGTGAGGCACTTACAATTGAAGTGAATGGGGGCCAATCCATAAACTTTCAAATACTTACTGTTTCAAAAGTATAACCACAAAACATAAACAATGTTTATGTTTTGTGTACAATGTTTTTTGTAAAAAAGTTATTGCCAATTTTACTACTTTATTGTCATGATTATGTAATGTCAAGAAACCCTAATACCATAGAATGACTGAAAAAATTACTATTTAAACAACTTTACAGTTTAAATAATACACCGGTTTTAAAAGCCAAATTAATGCAAGTGCTTTTATAAAATGATAAGCTTCACATTTCTGGCTTATACCCCTCCAGAAATTGGCCAATTCACTTTCATTGTAAGTGCCTCATTGTAATCTGTATTTTGATTTAAGAAAAGGAGAGACAAGTCGAAATGTTATTATTATTATTATTGTTCGCTTTTTTGTGCTTGTATTGAACCTGGAATATTCCTTTAACAAAAAGAAGCTAACTACATAGAAGCATTTTAAAGAGAATTTGTTTTCAATATATATAACAATCAATTAATAATTGTTTATTATGTATTTAATTAAATAAAAACACCTGATAGTTATAGTAAACATTAAATTAGGGCGACGTTACACAATAAGGCTGACTACATAAAACTGAACATATACATATATATACATAGATATGAAATATAAACTAAAGTCAAAATATTTCACTTCAAAAGAGTGAATCATGTATGTGAACAAGTTCATGAATTTGAAACGTCCGAATGAACTGACTCACTAAAATGAATTGGAGTTCATAACCCAAAATATAATCTTACTGACATCTCCAACATCTCTCTGAGCAGTGCCGTTTTTCCAACATGCTTCAAGACCACCACCATCGTCCCCATGTCAAAGAAATCTTCAGTGTCCTGCCTCAACGACTACCGTCCCGTCGCACTCACACCCATAATCATGAAGTGCTTCGAGAGGCTCGTCATGAGGCACATTAAGACCCAGCTGCCCCCTCACTAGACCCACTGCAGTTCACGTATCGTCCCATCCGTTCAACAGATGACGCCATCGCCACCACCCTCCATCTGGCCCTTACCCACCTAGATAAAAAGGACTCATACGTTTGAATGCTGTTCATAGACTTCAACTCAGCATTCAACACAATCATTCCCCAGCACCTAATTGGAAAGCTGAACCTACTGGGCTTGGACACCTCCCTCTGCAACTGGATCCTGGACTTCCTGATTGGGAGACCTCAGTCAGCATCTCCACCACCACACTGAGCACTGGACCCCCCCAGGGCTGTGTGCTCAGTCCACTGCTCTTCACTCTGCTGACTCATGACTGTGCAGCAATGCACAGCTCGAATCACATCATTATGTTTGCCGATGACACGACCGTGGTGGGTCTCATCAGCAAGAACGACGAGTCAGCATACAAAGAGGAGGTGCAGCAGCTAACGGACTGGTGTAGAGCCAACAACCTGTCTCTGAATGTGGACAAAACAAAAGCACAGAGTGACCACTCTATGCTGAACATCGACGGCTCCTCTGTGGAGATCGTCAAGAGCACCAAATTCACTGAAAAGTCACTTCTAATTGGACACCTTTGGGGATGCGGCCAATTTCAGTTAAAATGTTTCCAAACAGGAAGAACACGCTCTCTTTCTTCTCTCTTCCTCTCTTCTCCACATGCTTCATTTTCTGCTCTGCTGACTGCTAAGACTTCACTCTGACCATCCCTCGTGGTCCTCTCTGGATCTCATCGGAACCAGGTCCATGCCATTTGAGGCCCAAGGAAGCTCGGTACTCGACGTCCCGAGAATGCTTGTCACTCTCTATGGTTTACACACCCATGAGAAGGCCTCACTTCAAAGCCAACCTCATAATTCATACAGACAGTAACTCTTCAAACTTACAGAGGTTCAAAACATCAACGGAACGGACTTTCGACCAAGCATCAAGAACCAAGCAACACAAAGAATGCAAGGAAACACCACAAAGACATGCAAGTACATCTCCAATATAGTGATAATGAATATATTATATCAGAATTTACTTTTCCTTTAATAATGTTTCCCATATATATTGTACTTTGTTATTCTCTTAATTGATGTTTCATTTGACACTGAAAGGTCTCTTCTCTTCTGACACATCAGAACGCTGCTGTGGAACATCAAGCATTGTTGTGGAGGTCGTTGTGTGGCACATTCACTGGCACCCAACAGTGGGAGATTCTTTAGAACCTTCTTTTCATCCCCACTGTGCCGCCTGTCACTCAGATCTGTCTTTCACTCAATTCATCTCTGTCAGGACTCTGCTGACGAAAGCATTTGATGGCTTCTGTTGGCTCCTCAGGTGTCATATCACAAAGCGTTTAAGGCTGAGCTTGGTCTCATTATGCCACAGTCTTCTCCAGAGGGTTGTAACCACAATGGCAGACCATCAGTGCCATACTCATTTAGCGCAGCAACATTTAATGTCACATGCCATGGTCTATAAATGAGCGGATTTAAGGGTGAATGCAAGGACCCTTTTTGTGTGATTTGTATCAAGGTTTGCTTTAAATTCTTAAGGTTTTAGTGATCGCACTTAATGTGACTAAAGCTCAAAAGCCATTTACTGTATCATTAGAGCACTGCTTAATTGATGATTTTGAAAAGCTTCTAGCACATTCAGAAAGATAGGGAATGTACATTATGCTAAGTATTCTGTGACTGTGTAGGGTCTTCAATGGTCTATGACCATTTAAGGTAATCCAGGAAGCTGCTATTATATGAATGCATGAGAATGTGGGAAGAGTGGCACATTTTTAGTAGAGCTCCATACAGGAGCTCCAAAATAGTGGAGAGAGAGGTGGAAGGAGGAAGCCACTTTGGCAGTTCAACATCTGCAAACAGTGGCACATGCCTTCTGCATTAACACACGGCTCCCGCCGTGCATTGCTTGCGGCCTAGCAGGCTGTGACCTCCCAAAGGCTCAAGAGGAGCTCTTCCTTATAAAAGCCAGCTGCATCCTTCTCTCTGCTAGCCAAACACTCCGCAGTCCAGCTGTTCAACTGAACCCAACAAGGTATGCCCAGCTAATTTTTTTATTCATGCAGTGTTGGTTTGAAAGTACATGATGATAGGTAGAGTTTGAGTGAATGTCTGAGTAGATTATTACCTCCATAGGTGTTTACATGCCACTGATGCATACACAGAACTAATGGAGTGATATGTTGGTAACACTTTATAATAATAAACTTTACAATTGGTTAAAATTAGTTAACTTGAACTAAAAATGAACAATACTTTTACAGCACTAATATATTTTCAGTATTAAAAGTTGTATGTCTAGGTAAACATTAGTTCCCCGTCTGTCGCTCACTTCGACGTCGTGTCGAAGAAGCGACACTAGGGGTCTCTCTTGAGCGCCGAAAGATACCTCTGATCTATGAAAAAAGGCCAATGAGAGTTGGCGAACAGTATTTGCATACTCGTATAAAGGCGAGAGAAATACGCTCGTTCATTCAGTAATTTTCTTCGGAGCCGATGGTCGTGTGTATGCAGTCAGCTGCGAGTAACACAACTGATCCTGCTTCTGATCCTGTGACGCTCTGCTTTGCTGTTGGATTTACGGCGCACTACAGCGGCTTTTCTCTTCACTGCCGGCGTGCAGTTTGCCCCTGGGCGCTTCGACAGCGCAGAGTTAAAAGAGTTGAAAGAGTGATTCTCTCCATAAGAGAGTTTATTTCTCTGAAAGAGCATTACACAGCGGCGTTGAACGTCCTTTTCAGGACGCGTCTTTATAAAGATGTAATTTCCGCCCCTGAGTAGTTTCTGGATGCGGTGATTTCTCCCCACCTCTCTCGGTCATAAAACACTGTCTTGCATGCCTGGGCTGCGATCACACGCAGGCAGTGTTTTATGAATGGTTCATGTTCTCAGTGCGAGAACATAGCCATGGCAACATTGCAGTCGTGTGGCTTTCTTTTGTAATGAGAGAAAGCCGTTTCAGCCGCCCCCCGCGCCTCGCCTCCTTCCTACGGGATTGACGCAGGCGCCGCGGGCGATGAACACGATTTGGGGACAATGACGGGCTCTGTTCGCCGGGTAAACCCCCTCGAACCTCCCGCCTCCCCGGCACGCTTGCTTGCCTCAGAATTGGATGACATCACCGCTGCATCGGAGAGCGTTACAGCAGCATCGGATGCTGATCGCTCGCCTGGGCCGCCACCTTCGGGTCTGCCGCCCAGCCTGAGCCTGACGCACGGAGATCCGCTATGCTTTCCCGGGTTGATCGGTCCCGCGGGCAGGTGCGCCGCTCACAGCCACGCCCCCCCCCGTTCCTTTCTTCCCGGATGTGCACGACGAGTTGAGCAAAGCCAAGGCTACTTCGCTCCTCCGCTCTCACTACCCTCGTGGTGGAACGGTCCCAGACCGCTTCCACTCTGCACGCCACGGCCCTTCCTGCAACCAACGCCAGGCCAAGGCACTTCAAAACTTGCACCTTGGGTAGTCCTGTTCTTGATGTGCTGCAGGAACTGCGCTGGATGACCAACCGCGCCCCCGGGCCACGGAGGTCAGAAGCGCCGGCACTCGAACAGGCGATGGCCACCCCTTGTGGTCCAGAAAGGCACCTGTGGACTGGACCTGGTCGAAATGCGGGAGGCAGACAAGGCACACCTTCTCCCACACCCCCGTCTCCCAGCTCTGTCCATTCGGCGCCACCGTTGACGACTCTGCCCAGCAGTCCTCAGCGGTGAGGCAGACGGAGGCCACTGCACATCCTGCCCCGCCACAAGCCTGCCGCCATGGGCCATGCCCCGTCTGCTCGCCGACGGGCGTCCTCCTGCGGCTATGAAACACCCTGCTCCGCCTCAACCCGGGCCCAGCTCTCAGCCCCAGCGTCGAGCACTCCGCAGGAAGCGGACGCCCCTGTCTCACGGACCCCCTCGAGGACCCGGAAGGCTCCCAGGCTGTCCATAGACGTTCGACCCAGGGACCAAGATGTTAGCTCCGGAGGCTGGTAAGACCACTCCGTCCCCGGTGGAGGGCCGGGAGGAGAATTTTTTCTTGTCGAATTAATTTTCACATTCTCATATTCTCTGTAATGAGCTATTTCCTTTTGTCTCTGGGTCACCTGGCCCGCAAATACCGTTCTCACGGCACTTTGCCCCCAGATATCAACAGTCCTGGCTTCCTGGACACGGACCACCCGTCTTCAGCCCCACGACTGTCCCCCGGCCGGCCGGTTCCGACGAGTCTAGAGGACGCCTACCCAGGACCTCCTCCTCAGTCGCTAACCCGCCCCCTGCCGGGTGTGCGGAGCAAGGTAAGTGCTTGAGTCTCTTTTCAGCACCTCAGCCGCGGGTCGCCCTGTCGCCGCCCAACGCTGCCCTACCTGCTCCGCCCCGCTGCGAAGCCCCGCCGGGTACGTCAAAATTAATCGTCCGTTTGGTGCCCCTAGCGCAGAGGTTGGACGCGTGGCTTTCACTTCCCAACCCGTCTCGCTGGCTGGCCCGGACCACCCGACTTGGTTATGCAATTCAGTTTGCCAGGCCCCCGCCCCCCTTCATGGGCGTCCGCTTTTCCGCAGTACACGGCGAACACGCCCACTCCCTGCGCGCGGAAATCGCGACTCTTCTGGCCAAAGACGCGATAGAGCCTGTCCCTCCAACCGAGATGAAGAAGGGTTTCTACAGCCCTTACTTCATCGTGCCCAAGAAAAGCGGCGGCTTACGACCAATCTTGGACCTGTGAGTTCTCAACCGAGCGTTGCACAAACTCCCGTTCAAAATGCTCACGCTTAACCTGCGTCCGGCATCTAGATTGGTTCGCAGCGGTAGACCTGAAGGACGCGTACTTCCACGTCTCCATCCTGCCCCGACACCGCCCCTACCTGCGGTTTGCGTTCGGGGGCCAGGTGTATCAGTACAAAGTCCTCCCCTTCGGCCTGTCTCTGTCCTCTCACGAGAGTTACTATGCACCTACAGAGACCAGGTGCTCAGGCACCTCAGCCGTCTAGGGCTTCAGGTCAACTGGGAAAAGAGCCAGCTCACTCCAGTTCAGAGCATCTCTTTTCTCGGCATGGAGTTAGACTCGGTCTCAATGTCGGCACGTCTCACCAACGAGTGTGCCCAGTCAGTGTTGAACTGCCTCGCCGCCTTCAGGCCAGGCACAGCGGTCCCCTTAAAACTTTTCCAGAGGCTCCTGGGGCATATGGCGTCCTCCGCGGCGGTCGCGCCGCTGGGGTTGATGCATATGAGACTGCTCCAACACTGGCTCCAGACCCGAGTCCCGAGACAAGCATGGCGCCACGGCACGCACCGGGTAACAATCACCCCCGCCTGCCGTCAGACATTCAACCCCTGGACAGACCCCTGTTTCTTACGGGCTGGAATGCCCCTACAGAAGGTGTCCAGACGCGTCCTGGTCACGACCGACGCCTCCAGATTGGGTTGGAGCGCCGTTTGCAACAGGCACGCAGCCTCAGGCCGTTGGAAAGGGGCCCAGCTGCGTTGGCACATCAACTGCCTCGAGTTGTTGACCGTCCTTTTGGCCCTGCGGAAGTTTCTCCCGTTAATTCGGGACGAACATATCCTAGTCAGGTTGGACAGCACCACTGCGGTCACGTACATAAATTGCCAAGGCGGCGTACGCTCCCGTCACATGTCACAACTCGCCCGTCGTCTCCTCCTTTGGAGCCAGCACCGACTCAAGTCGCTGCGTGCCACTCACATCCCCGGCAACTTCAATGTGATAGCGGACGCGCTGTCATGACAACGCTTGCCTGGCGGAGAGTGGAGGCTTCACCCCCACTCGGTTCAGCTGATTTGGGAACGGTTCGGCAAGGCCCAGGTAGACCCCTCTGCCTCCCGAGAGACCTCCCACTGCCCGCTCTGGTACGCCCGTTCAGAGGCTCCCCTCAGGGCAGATGCACTGGCACACAGCTGGCCGGCTGGGCTGCGCAAGTATGCATTCCCCCAGTGAGCCTTCTTGCACAGGTGCTGTGCAAGGTCAGGGAGGACGAGGAGCAAGTCACTCTCGTGGCTCCTTACTGGCCCACTCGGGCCTGGTTCTTGGACCTTGTACTCCTCGCGACAGCTCCTCCCTGGCGAATTCCCCTGAGGAAGGACCTTCTTCTCAGGGACGGGGCACGCTCTGGCATCCGCACCCAGACTTTTGGAACCTCCACGTCTGGCCCCCGAACGGGATGCGGAAGATCTAGCTGGTCTACCACCCACGGTCGTAGCCACGTTCAACCAAGCCAGAGCCCCTTCTACCAGGCAACTCTACGCCCTGAAATGGCGTCTGTTCGTGAATTGGTGTTCTTCCCGGGCAGAAGACCCACAGAGGTGCGCATTTAGGTCTGTGCTCCTGTTCCTACAGGAGAGGTTGTGGGGGAGGCTGTCCCCATCCACCTTGAAGGTGTATGTTGCTACTATCGCAGCTCACCACGACCCAGTAGACAGCAAGTCTCTGGGTGAGCACGACTTAATCGTCAGGTTCCCAAGAGGTGCCCGGAGGTTAAACCCCTCCCGGCCAAACCTGTTCCCCTCCTGGGATCTCTCGGTGGTCCTCGCCGGTCTTCAGAGATCCCCCCCCCGAGTCGCTAGAATCAGTTGGCTCAGGGCCCTCTCCTGAAAAGACGGCCCTGCTGATCGCGCTCACTTCCATCAAGAGGGTCGGGGACCTGCAAGCGTTCCCTACTAATGACACTTGCCTGGAGCTCAGTCCGGCAGATACTCATGTGATCCTAAGACCTCGACTGGGCTATGTGCCCATGGTTCCTACCACGCCCTCTGGAGATCAGGTAGTGAACCTACAAGCGCTGCCCCGGGAGGAGGCAGACCCAGCCCCTCTCACTGTCGTGTCCGGTACGTGCCTTGCGTGCCTACCTGGAACGCACTCAGAGCTTCAGGTGCTCTGAGCAGCTCTTTGTCTGCTTGGAGGACAGCAGAAAGGGAACGCTGTCTCCAAACAGAGGTGTCTCACTGGGTGGTGGATGCCATTCAGTTGGCCTATCACACCCAGGCCATGCCCCCCCTTACGGGTTCGAGCCCACTCCACTAGGAGCGTGGCATCCTTATGGGCACTGGCGAGGGGCACCTCCCTAGCAGACATTTGCAGAGCTGCAGGCTGGGCAGCACCTAACACCCTTACGATCTCAGGTTTGAGTCAGTCTCATCCCGTGTTCTCTCAGGTCCGAGCCCGTAGAACTCGGTACACGTCGACGATCTGACCGGGTGAACCGCTTGTTCCAGTGCCGTTTCCCTCTGCCAAGGCAAAACAGTGCGCTTTTGTCCCAGAGGACCTAGGTCCCTGGTTGATTCCTCCCTAGCCCTTCGGGCCCGCAGCAGTTCAGCAGAGGAACGTGCTGGTCCAGTCCACTACGGGTACCTCCGGCTACCCCTACTGGAATAGGTGCTCCACAGATCAGGCCTCCTATGGGACTCCTCCTGTGTGTATTTCCGCGGTACGGTCACCTTACGAGCTGACCCGCGTCTCCCTTAGGCAGTCCTTCGCTGCCCTCCGGTCGCCGTGTTGTAGCAACTCCCCTCCTCGAGGTTGGATCTACCACCGCGCCATTTCCTCCCACATGCCCAAAGTGGCCATGTGATGTATTTTGCCACCTTTACCTCCCCTGCTGGGTGGGTGTGGCCTCCGCAGGGTCTTTTTCCCCCCTGAAAGAATAGGAATAAGACCCCCTTCCCTCGATGCGGTAAGGGCCCCGGCTGCTCTTGCTCTATGCCGAGAAAACATAGAGAGAAAAGAGGCCCAGCCAGGCTTGGCCCGTTCCCTAGTTGGGAGCGTCACCTTGTTCCCCCCTGGGTAACCAAAAGGATGCTGACGCTTTTTCGGGGCATTGGGGAAGAGTACGTGCAGCCTGAACACAGTTGGTCGCTTGTGCACGTGCAAATACCTGCCCGCTTCTGTGTCAGCAGTACACGTACACGGCTCAGCGCATGGCGAGTTTTGAAGTGGACCCCTAGTGTCGCTTCTTCGACACGACGTCGAAGTGAGCGACAGACGGGGAACGTCTCGGTTACGTATGTAACCTCCGCTCCCTGATGGAGGGAACGAGACGTCGTGTCTTCCCGGCCACGTCGCTGAGCCGAGCCGCTGAGGTGCCCGGAACACTCCTGGCTCCTCAGAAAAATCCTGAATGAACGAGCGTATTTCTCTCGCCTTTATATCCGTATCTGGAGGCGGAGTATGCAAATACTGTTCGCCAACTCTCATTGGCCTTTTTTCATAGATCAGAGGTATCTTTCGGCGCTCAAGAGAGACCCCTAGTGTCGCTTCTTCGACACAACGTCTCGTTCCCTCCATCAGGGAACGGAGGTTACATACGTAACCGAGACGTTAATGCATTATGAACTAACCAGAACTAACAATGAACAATTGTACCTTTATAAATTAACATTAACAAAAAATACATTCTTGTTAGCTCATGATACTTAATGCATTAATGTTAATAAATAAAACCTTACTGTAAAGTTTTACCATGATATATTTTTAATCACCAGTGATGTTGTGTTTGTATAATTTAAATAATTTGTAATTTTGACCCCCAACAACAGCGATATCTCCCCTCAAAATTCACCCAAATAACACCTTATTCTATATGGGCCATGTCTGTTATGCCGTACCTTTTGAGGTCTGAAAAGAGAAGAAGATCATGTTGTAATTTAAGGAAATTATATTCCCAAGAAAAGATGTTTTGTCATGTAGCCAGGGACCAAACAAAATGACAACATAATTTAATTGCAATATTGTGATAAAGAAAACATAGTCATATGATTTTCATCTATATAAATTTAATTTTAATATTTAATACAATATATTAAGACATGGACATTACAGGAATGACCCTTACAGTGTTACTGTATATGTAACTATGTTGAGAAATACAAATAAATTCATTGTACTCACTCATTATATTGTATGCTGCTCGTATCATTAATTATAGTTATATGTACATTATGTGTAACATCGACACTAAAATTTTGTGTTATTACATTCTCTTAGACTGTGCACTTCTGCTAAAACTAACTAGAGGAGGCTTTAGTAAACAACGTTGAAATCCATTTTGAGCTGAGCAAGTTAATTGGCTTGGCCAATCAGATAGCGTCTTTTGGTTGCCCTGTTCTTGTTGCTGATGGCATGTAGCCTGTTTATCATTGCTTATTCTTATTCTCATACGTTCTTCTTTTTATCCTTTATCATTTTACCGTGTTTGGTTTGTTCTTCTTTTCTACTTTTTCATCTGTGTGTATTTTACCTGTTGGCACTGGCGCCTAGCTCGAGTTTGTCTTTGTAGCCTGCTAGCTTTTTTAGCATCGCTTATATATCTGTTTTCAGCCTTTAATCCTTAACATCTGCAATTTTTCAGCACACATCTGGTTTACCCCGCATTATTCTCTTATCATGATTCAACTGCGTATATTTTCCATGTGCATCTGCTTTCTATTTTTATTGCGATGAAACTGTGTGCATTTTACAGCATGCACACCCGTTTTTCTCCTCTGTGTTACATGGATTATTGCATCGATCTCAAAGCACTACTTATCAAGAACAACCAACAACAACAAACAATTGTGTGAGGGATTCACATCGATCTCAAACCCTCACTGCTCAGGAACAACCAACAACAACAGACAACTGTGGTAAGTCATGGCATCCGCTCATGTTATTTCTTCCTGCATTGCATGTCACATGTTTACAGTAGCCTTTTCTGTCAGCAGAGAGGGATTCTCATGTGATAAATATAAGGAATTAGTCAGGCTGACGGAGAAGTTTAAAGAGTTATAGACACGTATCCGAATTCTAGTGGAGGTCAGTGAGAAAGAGAAGTCAGTAGATACTGTTTTGGGTGCGGGCAATACAGAAAGCAACACACACACTTTGGTTGCGGCTGTAGAGCCCCTGCAGCTGTCTCGGCAGCATACTCACTCAGCAAAGCGACACCACTCTCCCGTTCATGTTAGGGTTTCCAATTGATTCTCCCCACTCAGTGATGCACCCACTGAGAATCATGTTGAAAGAGCCCTTGTTATTGGTGATTCTATTGTAAGGAACGTGGAAATAGAGACTTCAGCCATTATTGTTAAATGCATTTCGAGTGCCAGAGCATCTGACATCAAATCAAATATACAAATGCTTGCAAATACTAAATGTCGGCACTAACGATGTCCAGCTTCGCCAGTCAGAGATCACTAAAGATAATGTTAAAGAGGTATGTGAATGTCAGACACTGTAATATGCTCTGGCCCCCTCCCTGCTCGTCGTGGTGACAAGGTTTATAGTAGATTAGAGTCACTGAATGGCTGGATGTCTGAGTGAAGACTGGAGAATAGAATAGTATTTATAGACAATTGGAAGATTTTTTGGGGTAGACATGACCTGCCAAAGAGAGACGGACTCCATCCCTCCAGGGAAGGTGCTGCTCTCCTCTCTAGTAATTTGGCTCATAGTCTTGATAATGGTAGTATTTGACTAACCGGGGCCCAGGTCAGGAAGCAGACAAATTGGTTAATCCGAACATCTTCTAGCTTCCTTGAGACATCACACAGGCCACATAAACTACAACACATAGAGACTGTATCACCTAGATATCATATAGAGACTGTGTCTGTTCCCCGAACTACAAACACAAAACCCTCACTAAATAATTTAGAAAAAATGTGATTAAGACAAACTTGAACAAAACAAACAAATTAAATATAAACATAATATAAAGATAGGGCTACTAAAGATTAGACCTTTTTCTACCAAAGCACTAATGGTAAATTCAATTATAACAGATCATAGTTTGGATGTGCTCTGTTTGACTGAAACCTGGCTTAAACTGTATGAATGTATTAGTTTAAATGAATCTACTTCCCCAGGTTATTGTTATAAACATGGGCCTCATCTGAAGGATCGAGGAGGAGGTGTTGTTACAATTTACAGAAAAGTTTTTGGTGTTACTCAGAGGACAGGATATACAAGTCTTTTGAACTAATAATGCTTAATGTGACACCGTCAGATATAAATAAAAAAACTCTTTTACCCTTGCTACGGTTTATAGATCACCTGGGCCTTATTCTGATTTCCTTGGTGAATTTGCAAATTATTTATCAGATCATGTAGTTACTGTTGATAGAGCGTTAATTGTTGGTGACTTCAATATTCACATAGATAATGAAAATGACACATTGGGATTATCATTTATCTATATTCTCAACTATCTTGGAGTCAGACAAAATGTAACAGGACCAACTCATCACCATATTCATAAGCTAGATTTAATTTTGTCATGTGGAATTGATGTTGATAATATAGAAATTCTGCAGCAGAGCAATGACATCTCGTATCATTACCTCGTCTCTTGTATGCTGCGATCAGTTAATTTAATCTAAACCATCATTCAGGTAGAACTATTCTTTGACCACTAAAGATAGCATCAGTAACAATCTCCCAGATCTATCTTATGCACTAAGTAAACCCTAAAGCCTAGAAGAACTTGATGAAATAACAGAAAAAATAAATACAGTCATCTCTAGCACTCTTTGATAGTGTCACCCCCTTTGATTAAAGAAAATGAAAGAAAAAAGCAATGCACCATGGTACAATGATCACACTCATGCTCTCAAGAAACCAGCTCAAAAAATGGAGTGCAAGTGGATGAATACAAAATTAGAGGTATTTTGCGGTGTGTGGAAGGATAGTGTCTGTAGCTACAGATAGCTGCCAGGTCAGCATATTTTAGCAAACTCAAAGTAAATACCCACAACAATCCTAGGTATTTATTCAGTACTGTGGCTAAATTGGTTAGGAATAAAGCCTCTACAGAACCAGATATTCTGTCGCAGCACAAGAGTAATGACTTCATTAATTTATTTACAGATAAAATTGAAATAATCTGGAACACAATTTTACTAATAAAAAAATAGAAAAGGTAGTATCCTCCCAAATATTTTAATTTCTACACAGAAATATTATAAATGAACAATTCCAGTCAGGATTTAGGCCTCATCACAGTACAGAGACTGCACTTATCAGAGTTTCAAATGACCTGCACTTATCATCTGATTGTGGCTGCATTTCTCTTCTAGTGCTTTTAGATCTTAGTGCTGCATTCGACATGATAGATCACAACATTCTCTTGAATAGGCTAGAGAATTATGTTGGCATTTGAGGAGTTGCATTAGCATGGTTTAGTTTCTATTTAGTAGACCGCTACCACATTGTCTATGTAAATGAGGAATTGTCAAACCAAAAAAGTTAAGTATGGATTGCCACAGGGATCAGTTTTATTGTCTCTACTTGTCTCATTGTGTATGCTTCCCCTGGGAGATTATCAGAAATCGTGGAATTAGTTTCCACTGTTATGCCGATGATACCCAACTTTATATTTCTTCAAAACCTGATGAGATTTCACAATTCTCCAAATTAGTATAGTGTGTCAATGAAATAAAAGCTTGGATGGCTAGAAATGTCCCTCTATTCAATTCCGACAAAACAGAGGTAGTAATTATTGAACCAAAAACTGCTCAAAATAAGCTGCTAAAATATTATTTGACTCTCGATGGATGTACTGTTACATCATCTTCAACAGCGAAGAACTTAGGTGTTATATTTGATGCCAATCTGTCCTTTGAAAATCACGTTTGTTGAACAGCATTCTTCCGCCTCCGAAATATTGCTAAATTATGGCATATGCTCTCTGTTGCTGATGCCGAAATACTAATTAATGCGTTCATGTTGTTAAGACTAGATTATTGTAATGCATTACTGGGAGGATGTCCAGCAAGATCAATAAATAAACTTCGATTGGTTCAAAATGCAAGCAGCCAAAGTGTTGACGAGAACCATTGTTAAATTGGCTACCTGTTAAATTTTGTTTTAATATTAAAATTCTGTTAATCTCATACAAAGCTTTGAATGGTCTAGCTCCGCAGTACTTAAGTGACCTTCTTCCACACTATATTCCATCACGTTCATTATGATCGCAAAATTCTGTCCTGTTAATAGTTCCTAGAATATCAAAATCCACAAAAGGAAGTAGATCCTTTTCATATTTGGCTCCTAAACTATGGAATAGTCTCCCCAACACTGTTCGAGATGCAGACACACTCACTCAGTTTATGTCTAGACTAAAGACTCATCTATTTAGCCAGGCATACACCTAATTTATGCTCCAACTCACAATTAGGCTGCTTTAGTTAGGTCTGCCGGAACCAGAAACAGTGATCATGATCTATAACTCTGGAATAAATTGAATGGGATCTATGCTAATGTTATTTTATTTTTTCCCTGTCTCAACCTCGGGATTCCTATCCTGAGGTCACCGACTGGATCCAGCTCCATTCCTGCTTAGTGTTGGACTCTGTGTGATGTTGACTATTATCAGCCGGTCCCAGCCAAACATCCCTTCAGTCTATTACGATGGACTTCAGAGGATGAACAGATGCCAACTCCAACAATAAGACATGGTTTAGGATAGACCTCACTGAAATTACTGGCCAGGTTGAACTGTGATGCACCTAAATGATCTCTGCCTGCATCATGTCATTCTAATGATAGACTACTCTCTTGAAATTGAGTACATAGACTATCAATCAATTGCCAACAAAACCCTTCATCAGCCAAATAACAAGGACAATTGCATCTATGTGAACTTCTGCAGTTAATCCAGGATGGACTTCAAAGACATTAGTCATTAATCTTAAAGTTCATACAAAATCTTTGTTTAAACACTGACCCTTAACACTTTCTTAGTTTAATAATTTTAAACCATGACTTGCATTATGCACAATTAATATTGGGATTATATTCATGATATATTCATTCCCGCCAAATGGGAACTGGCCCCCACTGTGAGTCTGGTTTCTCCCAAGTTTCTTTTTCTCCATTAACCAACATCTTATGGAGTTTTGTGTTCCTTGCCACAGTCGCCCCAGCTTGCTCACTGAGGTTAAAAATACAATTATTATTTAATTACTTAATTTAAACACAATTCACAATCATATTTCATCAAACTACACAATGATGACTCGAAGACATAGATATTACAGTTTTATATTCTGTTAATGTCTGATATTTTGTAAAGCTGCTGTGTTGTGAAAGCACTATACAAATTAAAATGTCTTGACTTTATTAGGCTTAAGTATATTAAAAGAACACATTGTATTTTCAAGTTTAACATTACATTTTGCATTATCTTTCATATACTGTCACATGAGCTTTTTATTTTGAAACACTTCCCCTTTCGGTTATTGGTCAAAGAAACAGATAGTCGAGCCCTAAACTCAAAACAATTGGTCAAGCCAATGTTGCTGTGTCAAGCTGGTTGGGATGCTTTAGCAAAAAGTGCAATTTTTTGACAGCTCCAAAGTGAAACAGTGTTTACACTTTTTAAAGTAAATCAACAGTCACTTATTTATAGTTGTCTCTACGTATTAAACTAGAATAGAAGAATGTTTTTTTTTAACTAGAGCTTTTGATTTAATGTGTTAATTCATTATGATTAATTATATAAAAATAATGTGAACATTTTGTTTTTATCATAATCATGTCCCCGCAATTCAATCTTGAAGTACTACCTGTTTTCAGCAGGGGGCAGTAAGCAAAACTCCAGCTGTATAGACAATGCACAGCTGTACAGAGAACAAACCAAACTCAGGCACTAGCTATAGCACAAGATGAGAGTGCATTCTTGTGTTCAAATAGGTGCTGTCAGTGGATTACATTTTTTGCAATCACGATGAATCATATATAATTTTTTGTAGTTAGAAAGTGCTGAAATTTGAAATTCATATATATACTTCTTGTCAAAATGCATTTATTTCCATCATAGGAAAGAAAAAAAAACAATATGTAACAATATAATAATTTATTAACATTCTAAACAAAGTATTCCGCAGTATTAAGATAGAAATGCACTAAAATAACACCAATTCAAATAGCACTAAACGTTTCCCAAAGTTTTTTCAAAGCAGGATGACCTTTGTGGATGTGACCAGGTATTTTTTATATTTTTTTCTTGTTATTTATCTGTGCTAGTAATTTTTATGTTCACTTAATATATAATATTTCATGTTAACTGTTGAGAATGCAATACAGTATATCTTGGTCTAAGTGAGAATCTAATAATTAATCTTATGTTCTGATGCTATCCCTTCTCTACTAATTATATAGTGCATATACAGTATAATGAAAAGATGTATAGATACATGTTTTGAAACCAGTTTGCACTGATGTATACCTGAATCAATTATATTTAGACATCCACAGTTACATCCATAGTTATAAGATGATACTATTCTAGGAGGCTTGCAAGTGGTTATTTCTTAACTGTTTTAATTTACTCAGACAAGTTAAAATGATCCTTGTCATTCTCTTCAAATAAAGTATAAATAAATTGCTGCAAATATCAAGTACAAAATATTTTTTTTTTTAATTGGTGGTTTTCTGTATCAGACAATTGTTAGGTTATGAATTGAATAAACATGTATTTTTTCTCAGGCAGAGATAAAGGAAGAATGAATGGGAACTCCTACACATAATGCCTCAATCACACAGACCTTGAGCTGATAAAGACACAGTGATCCAGAAAAAAAGACACATGCTCTGGTATGTATCTCTCAGTTACAAACACAAAATACCCTTACCAAACACACAGATGCCGACCACACACACAAATATCAACACCATGCAGTGAGTTGGATCAGGGACAACCACGACACCTACTCACAAAGGCTCAGACACGAAAGCAGTCTATATCTTGCAGACAAACATGCACACACAAACAGCAACATTTAAACAAACATTTACAAACAAAGTGTGAATAGACTTAAACATGCTAATCAAGAGGATCTGGTGTGTGGATAGGTTCTGAAGATGAAGGGATCATATAGTAATTTGAATTCGATTCTGGTTTTAATTTGATTCATTTAATAATCCTTAGTATCAAATAATTAATATAAACTTTATTATACCTTAATATATGGCTCTCTAGAATACACGATTCTGTTTGGTCAATCATGTTATCCAGCGGTCTGATATTTCTGAATAACAACAGCACATCCAGGAGATAAAGTAATATTTCACCAGTCATCTAGGAAAGGCAAGACCTCATTCCTACTTCTCGTATTACTCTGTGATCTCTACAAGTAAGCAAAAAATTATAATAATCAACTCAACTTAATATTTGTCAGGATTCCTCCAGCTTCACTCACTCCTCCCACTCGTTCACTATCACCTGAGTTTTGATTCCCATCACCTGCACCTTATCTATTCACCACCCTTTATATTCAACCCTCCTTCACACTCTCATTGTCTGGTCTCATCTATACATGACACACAGATTCTCATGCTACTTACCCGTATCCACTGGACCCTCTTCCTCTCCTGTTTCCATCGGCCTTCTACAGTCTTCGGTCATCCTCCTTCTCTCTTTCCAGCGACCTCACCACCATCTGTCTGAATACCCAGAGACTCTAGTTATTCCTCCAGCTAAGTTCCCTTCCATTTTTGATCAACTGTCTGTTTGCTCCAATCTCCGTCTGCTTCTGCTTAACAATAATAAACACGATTTCACTTACCACCTGTCTGACTCCTGTTCGTTCCGTGACAGAAGACCAGACCAAAAATGCAGAATCCAGCAGAGCCTGTGGGGAATCCATCACGCGATCCATTCGCAGAGCTCGTTCAGGCTGTTCGCCAGTCTCTTCTTCCTACGCTACCAGTTAACCCACCCACCGTTCCCGAGGATATCCTTCACTCTGCGTGTCTTCATTCACTTCTGCAAACACCCTCTGCTTCGTCAGCTGCCTCTGCGAGTCCCATGGCCCGACCAGCGACATTCACCGGAGAGGCGGAGGACTGCAGCGGATTTTTGCTTCAAGTATCGCTCTATTTCCAGATACAGGCTCATCTGTTCTCTAATGAATCAGCCCGGGTTGCCTTCGTCATCTCCCTGCTTTCCGGCCGAGCCCTTCAGTGGGCTCAATCCCTTTGGTATTCTGATTCCCCAGTGTTAAAATCACTGTTAAGCTTCATCCAACATTTCAAGGAGGTTTTTGGTCAAACAGTTTCCGATCTCACAATTCACGATCAACTATTCAATCTTCACCAAGGAACTTCTTCTGTGAGTGAATATGCTCTTCAATTCCGCACGCTGGCGGCCTCTAGCGGCTGGAATGAAACCGCTCTGATTACTGCTTTTCGGCATGGCCTCAACTCTAACATCCGTCAGCTGATAGTGGTATATGAGGATTCTCTGGGACTCGAAAGCCTCATTCAGAAGACCATTTGAGTATTCCAACGTTTATCTGCCTGTGAGCATCCTGCCACCGCTGTAAGTACTCCGCCCTCGGCTCCATCAGTCGCTCCTCCAGCACCTGAACCTATGCACATAGACTCCAACCATCTCTCTTCTGGGGAGCGACAGCGTCACATTCAACACCGCCTCTGTTTATACTGTGGGGATGAAAGACATCTCATCAACACATGCCCCGTTTGACCTCAACGTCCGGCAGTGAGTACCATTCAAATTCCTCCCAAGATTGCCACTTTGAACCGGACTACTGTCCATCTGCTAACCTCCCATGTATGTGTCTCAGCACAAGCCCTCCTCGACTCTGGTTCGGCGGGAAACTTCATTTCCACGCAACTCCTACAAAAACTGAATGTCCGAAAGCTCCGAAGTCATCAAGTCCTCCAAGTTCACACCATCCAGAGTAAGCCGCTGGGTCGAGGTCGAATTCGCCATTTCACCCCCACTCTGACACTCTGCATAGGCTGTTTGCATTCCGAGGAGATTTCCTTCATGGTGCTGGAGGAGTCCACCGCTGAGCTCATTCTGGGATGCCCTTGGATGATCCAACATCAGCCCACCATCGACTGGAGATCAGGGGAGGTCCTTCGTTGGGGTGAGGATTGTTCCCGTTCCTGCATAGCTTCGCTTAAGAGGGACCCTCCTTAGCTTCACCTTCTTCTGAGGAAAGGTCAGAGTTTCCTATTTGTTCCACTTCCATTGAGAGTCCTGAGGTCCGACTCCAAGTGGAGATTCCTGTTGCATACCGGGCATTCCAGGATGTGTTCAGCAAGCAATTGGCGACCAAACTACCACCTCATCGGCCATGGGACTGCGCCATCGACCTGCTACCTGGAGCCACTCTACCTAAGGGCCGTGTGTATCCTCTGTCCATCCCGGAACAGAAGGCCATGGAGGAATATGTGGAGGAAGCCCTCAAACAGGAGTACATTCGCCCCTCAACATCCGTTGCTGCTTCCAGTTTCTTCTTCGTGGTTAAAAAGGACGCGGGCTTGAGGCCATGCATTGATTATCGTCATCTCAACTCCCAAACAGTCAAGTTTAGCTATCCCCTTCCTCTGGTCCCAGCAGCACTGGAACAGCTGCGTGGCGCCCGCATCTTCTCCAAGCTTGATCTCCGCAGTGCATATAACTTGATTCAGATCCGTCGGGGGTGATGAATGGAAGACGGCATTCATCACGCCCTCTGGCCATTATGAATACCGGGTCATGCCTTTCGGGCTGTCCAACGCTCCTGCAGTCTTCCAGGGGTACATGAATGAGGTCTTCCGGGAGTACCTCAACCGTTTTGTGATAGTCTACATTGATGATATTCTCATCTACTCCTCAACTCCCTCTGAACACCAACATCACGTCACTCTGGTCCTGGAGAAGCTGAGAGCTCACAAGCTGTACTTGAAGCTGGAGAAATGTGAGTTTCACACCCCCACTGTTCAGTTTCTGGGCTACATCATAGACCAACAGGGAGTTCAGATGGACCAGAGGAAGGTGGAAACCATTCAAAACTGGCCCCAGCCCTCTTCTGTGAAGGATCTCCAACGTTTCCTCGGGTTCGCAAACTTCTATAGGAGATTTATCTTTAACTACAGCCACATCGGGGGGCGCTCGTGCGCAGTGATGGAGTAGACGTGTTTTCGGCGTGCTCCGTGTCATCTCCTTTATTTTACTTTTATACCATTGCACTTTAACATTATTTTACGCTGGCCTGCATTTATAATTGTGTTGTAGCCTGTCGGAAGTGAGTTTATGTCAATATGCCAAAGAAAGACGATAGTCAGAGGGATACATCCAAGACGAGTTCGTCGGCCGCTAGCAACGAAGCTATACTAGCTGGTATTGCTAACCACGGGGCTGAGCTGTCGAAAATCACCACTCTCGTAGATGGTTTAAAGAAATCTTTGGAGGGCCACCTCGACGCAATTAAAGTAACGTTATCATCGCTTCAGAAAAAAAGCCATGAAAATGAGCGCCGCTTTGAGGATTTCGACGAAGCCATGTCAGCTACTGACAGCCGCATAACAGCGTTGGAAGCTACATGCAACGAGCTGCGTGTGGCTAACGGTCTCCTCAGGGCTAAAGTGAATGACTTGGAGGGCCGATCTCGCAGACTCAATGTCAGGATTGTGGGCATCAAAGAAGGGGAGGAGAAAGGCAGCCCTACTGACTTTGTTTCTAAGCTGATCCCAGAGCTACTCGGCCAAGACAACTTTAGCAGACCCGTAAAAATAGACCGGGCCCACCGCAGCCTGAGACCGAAGCCTCAGCCTAATGAGCGGCCATGGATCATCATTGCTAAGGTCCACAACGATCGGGACGTGATCGACATACTGCGACTCAGCCGTCAAAAAGCACCTCTGCACTATCACGGTGTGAGAGTTTCCATTTTCCCTGACTACACGGCGGAGGTCTCGGCTCAGCGGCAAGCCTATACAACCGTGAGGAGGCGGCTAACCGAAGCTGGTGCTAAATGTTCCTTGCGTTTTCCAGCCAAGCTCCATGTCGACTACAACAACATATCGAAGATGTTTGTGTCTCCAGCTGAAGCTGAACGGTTTGCCAATTCTTTAGGCCCAGAGAATGACTCTTAAATCATATATATATTATTTTCATTGTGTATACGGATATGCAACGTTATGTAGGCTATGTGTTTATGTAGCCCATGTATGTGTATGTATATAGCTATATTTCTTTTCCTATCCAGCGGTTTGATAAAGATTCAGGTCAAACTGTTACTTTCAGTTGGTCATTGATGCAGTGTAAGGTAACGTTATGCGTTTAAATAGTGTTTCACACAGTGTTTTTTTTTTTGTTTTGTTTTGTTTTTTTTTGTTTTTTTTTGTGGGTACACATATACAGTAAGTTACTGGGACAATTCTATTTTTATACTTTAGATCTTTATTAATATTGATTGATACTCCCGGCCATATGTTTTAATCTGCTTTCTTTTTCACATAAACACACTTCCTTATGGCACTTTATTTTTATTTTCTTAAGTTCGATTTTTTTATATACTGCATCGTTTATACCCTCTCACCTGTTACCTATATCTCACCAAGTGTGTGTTCTGAATATCGCTTACACGGTATACTTTATGTGGGTGCAATTTAAGCATTAGTTAATGTGTTGGAGATGTACACGGGGCCCCGTGGTAAGTGGGCTTTTCTGTGATTAGTGTGGCTGGCTCTGTTACCTGGCAGCCTCCTTGTTAACTAGTGGGATGTTCCGCTTAGTTCTGTTAGCGGGTTTGGGTTTTTGGGGGGTTTTATTTGTTTTTCTTCATCTGTCTTTTTTGTCACTTGTTGTTTCGCCAGCTCATAGTATGTCGTATATTAAACTTTATCTTATGTCTCTCCACATAGATCTATGTCATTTAGTTACTTAGGCCAGAGATGAGTCACATCACTTTTACTACTTGGAATTGTAGGGGTATGGGCAGGGCTCTAAAACGAGGTAAAGTATTCTCACATTTGAAGTCCCTGTCTTCTGATATTGTATTTTTGCAGGAGACCCATATCCAGCCTTCAGAGCAGAGGCGCTTAAGATCTGCGTGGGTTTCTCAGGTGTACCAGTCCACTTTTTCCTCCAAGGCGAGGGGGGTTGCCATTCTTGTTCGCAGAACCATCCCATTTGTATTCAAATCGCAGATTACCGATCCAGGTGGGAGGTTCATACTTGTCACGGGTACGGTCAACTCAGTCCCTTTAGTTCTCTTAAACATCTATGCTCCAAATTTCGATAACCCTGATTTTTTCTGTAAAATATTCAATCTTGTCACAGAATACAATGATTACAACATAATTATAGGCGGCGACTTTAATTGCTATTTTGATCCGCTATTGGATAGGTCCTCCTCGTCCGTGGCCCCGTTGTTGAGATCTGTCTCTGTTCTCAACAACCTTGCCAAATCTCTGGACCTGGTTGACATTTGGAGGCACCAGCACCCCTTAGAAAGGAAATTTTCTTTTTTCTCCCCTGTGCATGGGAGTTTCTCTAGAATTGATTATATGCTGGTTGACTCTAGACTTATTTCGAATGTAATAAGCTCAACTTACCATAGCATCTTAATTTCCGACCATGCGCCCCTCTCACTGGTGATTGATTTCAAACTTTATGCCACTCAATATAGTTGGAAATTCAACCCTTCGCTATATTTAGATGACACGTTCAGTGGCTATATATCGACGAAGATTGCTGATTTTCTGCTCATTAATGACAATGGTGCTGTCTCAGATTCTATATTGTGGGAGTCGTTTAAAGCCGTGATAAGAGGGCACATCATCTCATATCAGTCATCTCGCAAAAGGGCCAGGCTCAGTCGCCGCATTGATATTGAGGCTGAACTAGCGGAACTGGAGGAGGATTTTCGAAATACAGGTTCTGAGGACACACTTAGCTCTATTTTGAAAGTGAAATATGAATATAATCATATTTTGGGCGAGCAGGTTGTGAACTAGATTCGTAAACTAAAGCAGAAGCACTTTGAGCTGGGTGAGAAGGCCGATAAATTGCTTGCTAGGCAACTGAAGGGCGTCATATCTGATAGGGCAATACACAAAATTGCCTCCTCCACCGGTGAGATATTAACTGATCACAAGCAGATTAATGATAGATTCTTTAGTTTTTACAGCCAGCTATATATTTCCAGATCTACTGCCACGGATACAGATACTGCCAATTTTCTACATACTTTAGATATTCCAGTCCTTTCTGAGGTCGCAAGACTAGATTTGGAATCTGAATTTACACTGGAGGAGATCAGAAATGCTATTCGTTCTTTTCCCGGTGGCAAAGCATGCGGTCCAGATGGATTTGGGATAAAATTCTACAAGAAGCATATAGACGTTATCGCCCCACTCCTGCTTCGGATGGTCAGTTGTTCAGTAAAAAAGGGTACTTTCCCTCATACTCTCTACGACGCCCATATCTGTGTCCTTTAAAAAAGGACAGAGACGAAACAAATGTCTCTTCGTATCGTCCCCTATCTCTGCTCAACTCTGACCAAAAATTCTAGCAAAAGTCCTGACTAACCGGCTAAACAAATATATTGGCACTTTAATTCATCCTGATCAATCAGGTTTCATCCCCAATAGATATTCCTTCTCAAACACAAGGTGTTTGCTTAATTTAATGTATTCAACTAAATTGCCCCACTCTGCTGTGATCTCACTAGATGCCCAGCAGGCCTTTGACCAGGTGGAGTGGAGATACATGTTCGCTGCTCTTGACAAATTTGGTTTTGGGTCGAAATTTATGAACATATTAAAAATGCTGTATGCTGGCCCCCAATCTTCTGTTATAACCAACCACGAAAGATCCACCCCGTTCCCGTTGCACCGTGGCACCAGGCAGGGCTGCTGCCTCTCTCCAATGCTTTTTGCTCTAGCTCTTGAGCCGCTGGCCATAGCCATTAGAACCAACCCCCAAATCTCCGGTATAAGGTATGGTATATCTGAGTGCACCATCGGTCTGTACGCAGATGATGTAATTCTGACCCTTTCAGATGTAAAAACATCCCTTTCACCCCTGCTTAATCTGATTGATGGCTTTGGGAGACTCTCTGGGTTTACTATAAACTGGGAGAAATCTGTTTTTATGCCTCTGTCTAGCAGTCTTGACTCCAGTTTCCTTCTCAATCTGCCCTTCAGAGTCTCTCATGACCACTTTTCCTACCTGGGGATTAACGTCCCCAGAAATCCAAAACTGCTTTTTAAACTTAATTATATGGATCTGATTGACAAGCTCAGGGATAAGATAGATAAATGGAAACTTCTCCCCCTCTCATTGATTGGGCGTATCAATATTGTTAAAATGATCGTGCTCCCTAAATTTACTTATTTATTTCAGAATGTGCCCATCTTCCTCACTTCTTCCTTTTTCAAGACGTTAGACTCCGTTATCATGCCCTTTATATGGGCCTCCAAGCCCCCCCGTATTTCAAAGGCCCACTTACAGAAGCCCACTGAGGAGGGTGGTTTAGGCCTGCCTGTCTTTCGACATTACTACTGGGCCTGCAACGCTAGATCATGGGTTTTCTGGAATCACTCCACGGTTGGGGCTGCAGGGGTGAGTGGACCCTGCCCTAGATGGCCGGAGATTGAGCTGAGTAGTGCTGCGTCACTTACTGGTGCTTCCTTGTCAGCAATTCTATTCTCTAAACCTGATATTAAAATTAAATCGTTACGCAATAATTTTTTACTTTGCAACTCGATTAAAATTTTAAAGCAAATCAAGGTGATTTTGAAACTCCCAGAAAATTCAATTCATGTCCCCATATGTCAGAACCCCTGTTTCAAGCCTGGTTTGATGGATTCTGTCTTTACGCAATGGTCAGATAAAGGTTTAACTACTATCAGGGATCTTTATGTTGATAATTACTTTGCATCTTTTGCCCAGCTCCAGGCTAAATTCAAACTCCCTACTAACCAATTTTTCCGTTATCTACAAATTAGGAATTTTGTCAGGCAGACTTTTTCTCGCCTAGAAGAGACCCCCATGCAACATGTCTTTTTTGATATTATGACCAGCCTTCCCACGTCCAAGCATTTGATCTCACGGTTCGTTAATCTCTTTGTTCTGCCAATCCCCTCTCTCCATATTTAAGAGGCGTGGATCAAGGACACTGGCGAAGTTATATCTGATGAGCTATGGGCGAAAGGGTTAAATAGGATAAAAGCATGCACCATTAATGCTCGACTTCAGCTTATTCAATTCAAAGTAGTTCATAGGTTGCATTATTCCAAGACTAGACTGAACAAATTATTTCCGGCTGTCTCCCCCACCTGCGATAAATGTAATTCAACTAATGGAACTCTTGGACATCTTTTCTGGTCCTGCTCTAAGCTCACAAAATTCTGGGCCAATATTTTCAGTTTGTACAGTGTTGTTTACCATAGACAACTGGTTCCTGACTGTCTCTTAGTAATACTGGGCTGCTCTGAAGGTTCTTTGGCTCTTCCAACCGCTTTACAACAAGCCCTCATGTTTGGTATGATCATTGCAAAAAGGGTGATCCTAAAGGAGTGGAAGTCATCTTCATCTCCTTGCTTCAAGAGGTGGCTTAATGATATGGTTTCCTGCTTACACCTTGAAGAAATTCGGTTCTCTATGTCTAACTCTCAAGATAAGTTCAAGAAGATTTGGGGCCCTTTCATAGATTACATCAGGAAGGATAGATCTCAAACTGGGTCCTAAATGCAATGCACTTTTTATTTATTTAGTTATTTATTATTATTATTTTTTTTTTTTTATCTTTCTGTACTTATCTTTACTGTGACTGCCACTCCCCTCTGGCTCAGGCCTTTTTGACTCAATTTGTGTGAGTGGACTGTTTGTGATATCTATTCATCGTACTGACTTGTATATTTATACCTGTTGGTTTCTACAAAATATGTTAGTGCTGGCTGTAAGTGTGGGTTTTTTTTTTGTTTGTTTTTTTTTTTTTTTTCTTTCTTTGTTTTGTGTGTACTCTTGTGTATAAAAAATCTGTATAAATAAAATATTTAAAAAAAAAAAAAACTACAGCCACATCAGTTCTCTGCTAACCTCAGCTTTAAAGGGCAGGCCAAAGACCCTGTCCTTATCTCCAGAAGCCATCTCAGCTTTTCAACACCTCAAAAAAGCCTTCCTGACCGCTCCCGTCCTGGTTCATCCTGACCCTGAAGTCCCATTCGTTGTTGAGGTGGACGCATCCTCTACAGGAGTTGGAGCGGTCCTCTCTCAGCGGCAGGGTGATCCTCCTAAACTCCATCCATGCGCCTTCTCCAAAAAGCTATCCCCAGCGGAGCGGAACTACGATATCGGGAATCGGGAACTGCTCGCCATCAAGCTGGCTTTAGAGGAGTGGAGACACTGGCTAGAGGGGGCTAATCACCGCTTCGAGGTAATAACTGATCATCGCAACCTGGAATACCTCAGAGAGGCGAAGAGGCTAAATCCTCGTCAGGCTAGATGGGCTCTCTTCTTTACTCATTTTGATTTTACCGTGTCATACCGACCTGGAAGTAGGAATTGCAAAGCGGACGCTCTCTCCCGTCTTCATCACTCATCCTGTGAGGATTCTCCCCCCGAACCTGTTCTTCCTCCAGCCGTGTTCGTCAGCCCGATCGTCTGGGATATCGATGAACAGATTTCCCAGGAGAATCGTAGTCATCCCGCTCCGCCGGGAGGTCCAGCAGGATCCGTCTTCGTCTCTCTCCACCTTCGTGCCGCTCTTCTGGATGCTGCTCACACCGCTTCGGGCTCTGGACATCCAGGTAGCAGGCATACCCTCTCGCTCCTCAGTAATCGGTACTGGTGGCCTTCCATCTCTCAGGATGTGTCCCGGTACGTCAGAGGATGCTCAGTCTATGCCACTACCAACACCCCCAGAAGGCTCCCGGCGGGCAAGCTCGTTCCACTGCCCATTCCTCAGCGACCTTGGTCCCACATTGGAGTAGATTTCATGACCGACCTTCCCAGGTCCAGTAATCACACCTGTATCTTCGTTGTTGTGGATCGTTTCTCGAAGGCTTGCAAATTAATCCCTTTGCCGGGACTCCCAACTGCTCTGGAGGCCGCCAAAGCCCTCTTCAATCATGTCTTTCATAACTTCGGCATCCCCGAAGACATTGCGTCGGACAGAGGTCCACAATTCATTTCTAGGGTTTGGAAAGCCTTCTTTAGACTCCTTGGGGTAACGGTCAGCCTGTCTTCTGGTTACCACCCTCAGACTAACGGCCAGACTGAGCGGAAGATCCAGGAGGTCGGACGTTACCTACGCTCCTATTGCCACCAGTACCAGGACAGCTGGTCCCAGTTTCTCCCCTGGGCTGAATACGCCCAGAACTCCCTTCGGCAGTCCACCACTGGCCTCACTCCCTTTCAGTGTGTCCTGGGATATCAACCTCCACTCTTCCCTTGGTCCAGTGAGCCTTCGGAGGTTCCAGCTGTCGACTACTGGTTCCACTAGAGCGAGAGGGTGTGGGACTCAGCTCACGTTCATCTCCAACAGGCTGTATGGAGGCACAAGGATCAAGCGGTTCGTCGTCGCTCGGAACCTCCCCAGTACCAGCCTGGTCAAAAGGTGTGGCTTTCGACCCAGGACATTCGACTCCGCCTGCCCTGCTGTAAGCTGAGTCCCCGATACATCGGTCCATTTACCGTGCAGAGACAGCTGAACGAAGTCACATACAAGCTAAGTCTTCCTCCTCAATATAAGATCTCACCTTCTTTCCATGTTTCTCTGTTGAAGCCCTTTGTTGAACCAGTCACTTCTCCTCCCACAGAACCAGTCCCTCCTGATGTCCTTCATCCTCCAGTTCCTATCGAGGAGGATCCCATCTACCAGGTCCGCACCATCTTGGACTCATGGCGATGAGGCCCTCGGCTGGAGTACCTGGTCGACTGGGAGGACTATGGCCCTGAGGAACATTCGTGGGTTCCGCGGGAAGACATTCTCGATCCAGCTCTTCTCACTCAGTTCCACGCGGACCATCCTGATCGCCCTGCTCCCAGGGGTCGTGGCAGACCTCGTCGCCGTCTCCGTCCCTCTTCTCTGGTGTCAAGAGCCGCCTCGGAGGAGGGGGGTACTGTCAGGATTCTTCCAGCTTCACTCACTCCTCCCACTCGTTCACTATCACCTGAGTTTTGATTCCCATCACCTGCACCTAATCTATTCACCACCCTTTATATTCAACCCTCCTTCACACTCTCATTGTCTGGTCTCGTCTATACATGACACACAGATTCTCATGCTACTTACCCATATCCACTGGACCCTCTTCCTCTCCTGTTTCCATCGGCCTTCTACAGTCTTCGGTCATCCTCCTTCTCTCTTTCCAGCGACCTCACCACCATCTGTCTGAATACCCTAATTCAATCTCAATCTCCGTCTGCTTCTGCTTAACAATAATAAACACGATTTCACTTACCACCTGTCTGACTCCTGTTCGTTCCGTGACAATATTTAGGTCTATTAATTTATATATTTGACAAGTAATCGTAAAAAGTTGGATAATGAGAAGTCAGATGGTCATTTTCACAATATAAATACAAAACTCTAATCAGAGGTTGAATTCAACTATTTCTGGAGACTCTTGGTTGTCCATTTAATTAAGTAATGAACAGCTGAATGTATTATATATATATATATATATATATATATATATATATATATATAAAATTGAGTATATTATAAACAAAAATACTTTTTCTGGTAACATTAGTTCAGTTGCGGCTGCTGGTCTTTCAAAGAGGGGAAGCTCATTTTCGGCCTACATTATAAACTTGTCCATTTATTTAAAAGTAAATTCTGCCCTACTTTCCTTTTCGAGAAAATGCACTGTGACCATGTCGTACCAACTATATGCCCTGTCAAAGTTAGACAGATCTCCAAACCCCACCTTTGACCAAACAACACATCCGTGAGATGGTTTCATCAAGAGGCATGGCCAGCAGTACATTTTATTTGTCACAGCACTTCCAGTCAGCCAGCTAACTTTGTCATACAGGAGAGCTGAAAAGACCTGTTATTTTTCCCTATCTTTTGCACTAATTCAATCTTAGGTGTTGATCTGCCCTGCTGTTTAATTATAATTTTTTCCTCGTAAGGAAGACTTTCAAATGGCTTCGCCAAAATCAGGTCGACAATATTAGCACTGTCTGCCATCGTGCGCAGTTTCACCCGTACGTATAAATGAATAGCCTACTGTATAAATGAATGAATGAATGAATGAATGAACGAGCGATCTAAAAAAAAAAATATTAAACTTGGTAAAACTGAAACAAGGAATGTGGTGTATAATTGTGTGAAATGTATTATGCAAATTGACTAGCAATTTTGTCAAACAAATATCAAGAAATAGGTTGCAGCAGTTTGTCTTTCGACTACACTTGAGAAATCCGCGATGGGACTGAGCGCGAATAGCTTCAGCGACTTCTTATAGTACAGATTTGCTGTCAGTCAAAAGGAGATGCAGTCTTTCGACAGATCCTCCAATCATTACGCGGAAGCCTGGAGTCCGGGCCAGCCCACTCCTCATTCACCCCCAGAGACGCTGAGCGTCCGTGGGAGGGACATAATCGCAGCATTTATCTAATGACCGTCTAGTTTCGGAGCACTCAAAAAAACTGTTCAAAGCAGCCCCATTGAAGTCAATGGACGCTCGGCTTCAACAGGAAAATGCACTGTGACGCTACAGAATGTATGAGAATGAAATCGAATCAGCCGACCTGCTATATGTAGCTGATTCTGAATGAACTCGTTTTCGAGATGAACATGTTCTAACGCATTTTTAGTCAATAAATTGTTTACACAATAGTACATATTTGACCATTATTTTTTTGACATTATAGGGGAAGCCGAGCTTCCCTTGCAGTGTTAAAGAAATCCCCTCTGCATTAGTTCTAACAAAACTCCTGATGTGGATCATTCATTATTTGTCATTGGGATAACCAGTCAAGAATTTCTATGTAAATTTCACAAATCTTAAGTTCAACGTATAAAAAACAGTAACAGTTCATGGTTTGTTTTGAGTTGAATATGTCTAAATTAATTGAGAATGACATGTTAATTCAGTTCTATGAATGATTGTGAGTCATTTCCCCCAAATCATTATGTCCCACTTTATATTAGGTATTTTTTACTACTATTTACTAACATTAAAATACATACAATACAATTAATTTATTATACATTTGCTGCTACTGAAAATAAGGTACGGGTAGGTTTAGGGGTAGGGTTATAGTTTAAATTAAGGTTAGGGTTAGGATAGGGTTAGGTTTAGGCAACATGTACACTGTACATAACAAGTACATTGTATAAAATGCTTAAGTAAATAGTAGTTAATGACACCTAATATAAAGTGGTCCAGAATTTGCTCATAAGTGTCATGAATCTGATTAAACTGGCCAGAGGTATATTATATTTTAAAAAGAAAAATGTAAATTCAAGAACTTAGCTTAATGTTAGCATCATGAAAATGATTGGGTTCCACTAATTCTGAATAAGAACTGGTTCTTGATTCCCTATCCTAATTATCATACCATCTCATATAAGCCTACAGGCAGGTCTTTGGAGTCATCTTGCCTTTGGGTTAGGTTTAGGTTAGACATGAATGAGCATAGTGGAGCACAAGGCTGAACATCAAAGACAGGCCAGTGCTACTCAGGTACCATTAAGTATGACACTGGCTCTGATTGATGACTAATGTGGCACTGATTTATGACCTCACTCATAATTGATGAGAGACCTCATTGAAGCTGACTGTAGCCCAGCTCAGCATGTGTGTATGAATCAAACTGGATAGGTGATGAGATCTGACAATAGTGTCTGAATGGACTGACCATGTCCTTTGGCTCTGACACCCTCACAGTCATCTGCCCGAGCTACATAAGCAGACAATTAAGACAATAAGTAAAAATGGCACCATTTCAATATAGTTTTAATGGGCCCAATGGATAGATCAGCTCTCCTTCACCTCACAGAAAATGACGGCTGAATTTGGAGCTAGTGCAATGCAGTTGTAAGGTGCAAATGTTTAATGAAGATTTGGAGTCTGTTAATTGCAATACTGGGTGGATGGCATTGATGAATACCAACAGCAATATGCTTGGAGATGCATTAAGTTATTGTGCAAATGGGAGAAACAGAAAACATTTGCATGATGCAGGTAATTAGGTTTTATTGGTTAACAAGTCCTTAATGTTAATTCCTAAACACACAAGTCATTTTTTTACATTTAAGGTGACATGAGCAGTTGCTGAGATGAGACAAAACAACAAAAGGGAGCTGACAAAGAAATGCAAAAACTAAAGGTATTTATACAAACAAAAGCTAATGAGGGAATGGAAAACAGGTGAGAACAATAAGGAACAGATGGCAATGATGAGGGCAGTGCATACTGGGTAACGTAGTCAGGTGAAAACACTTCAAAATAAGAGTCCTAGGAAACTCGAGGGAGACAGACTGTGACATAACCCCCCCCCCCCCCCCCTTTAAGGGGCAAAATAGGACCCAGAATAGGACCAGGTGGCCAGGGAGGAGACCCCAAGGCAGGGACGAGGTTGGAAGGTCTGGGAAGCGGCCTCATGGCTTGGATAGATTCAGGAGGCCTGGGAGGTGGCCACAGAGCTGAGACTGGTTCAGGAGGCCTGGGAGGCAGCCACAGGGTGGGGACGAGATCAGGAGGCCTGGAAGTTGGCCAAAGAGCGGGGATAGGGTATGGAGGCCTGGGAGGTGGCAACTTCTGTACTAGGTAAGGAGGCCTGGGTGGTGGCCACAGGGCTGGGACTGGGTCAGGAGGCTTGGGAGGCAGCCACATGGCAGGGACTGGATCAGGGAGCCTAGAAGGTGGCCATAGAGTGGGGACAAGATCAGGGGGCCTAGAAGGTGGCCATAGAGTGGGGACAAGGTCAGGAGGCCTGGGAAGCGGCCACAGAGTGGGGAAAGGTTCATGAGGCCTAGGAGGCGGCCACAAAGCAGGGACTGGGTTAGGAGGCGGCCACAGGGCAGGAAATGGGTCAGACGGTGGAGCCGATGGAGGAGGGGCGGGCAGAAATATTGTAAGAGGAGTATCTGGGAGGGTGCACAGAACAGCTGGAGTCTCAGGAGGAGCTGGTGGAACCGCTGGATGAGGGGTCTCTGGAGGAGGGGGCTGAACCGCTGGAGGAGGAGTCTCTGGGGTAGCGGGCAGAACCGCTGGAGGAGTCGTCTCTGGGGAGTGGGCGGAGCGGGTGGAAACCTCTAAGGGTGGAGCCAGGAGAGGCATGATGAAGGCAGGCGGAGCCAGGAGAGGCTCAAGGGGCGGAGCTATGGAAGATGGAGCCGTGGGAGGCTCATGGAGAGCTGGCAGTATCTGAGGAAAAACCTCCATGGTCATGAGCACTGGCAGCGACTGGGGAACGACCTCTGTGGGCAAAACCACAGGCATTGGCTCTGGGACGGTTGAGGCTACATGCATGGGCGCTGGCTCGTCGGCTGTGGCAGACATGGGTGCTGGTTCGTTGGCCTGAACAGGAGTGGATGCTGGCTCGTTGGCATGAAAGGCTTGGACGAAGGAGCCGTGGAGGGCTTAGTCAAAAGAGACATGGAGGGCTTGGACAAAGAAGCCATGGAGGGCTTGAGCAAGTTGCTGGGATAAAACAGGAGACGTAGGATCTATTTTTCTTTAATAAAAATGATGACAGTGAAAACAACAAATGGGAACTCAAAACAACAAACAAACAACAACTGAAAAAGAAATGCAAAAACTAAAGTGTATTTATATAAACAAATGCTAATGAATACAATAAGGAACAGAGAGCAATGATTAGGAAAGTGTATACTGGGTAACATAGTCCGGTAAAACATTTCAAATAAGAGTCCTTGGAAACATAAGGGAAATACAAATTATTGAATGCTGTAAAAATCATTGCAGTTCATGATACCTAATGCATTAACTTCCTGAATGCATAAATGATACCTGAATGTAATAACCCAAAGTCAACAAACTCCAAAGAAAATAGATCTAAAAATAGATTCACTTTCTTTTCTTTCTTGATATTAGTTGATTTATATTCAATGGCTAACTTTTTCAATAATTGAGGACCCCTCTTTCTTCACAGTTGAGATACACTGAATTTACATTGCACAATTTGTTGATATCTTTGCATTATTTTAATCTTTTCTTTGGCTGAATTGACTTGTCTTCCAAATGTCAAGTTAGGCTTAAGTGTGTCTTAAGAAATGTTTAGTGCTTTAACAAAAGTGAGATCTAAATATTTTTAGATATAGACAGACTTGCATGCAGGATGCTTCTTATTACTGATCCCCCAGGACACACTAAGCCCCGGCTTTACTGTATCTCTTACCTTACAGTCCCACTGTCCTGTATTGTACGCAAGGACTCCCTAATATACCCCATTGGTGTAACAAAGTGGGCAGACGAGGGAGTAAGGATCCAGGTGCAGCTTTATTTAAATGTCACAAAGTAAAGGGAAGTATAAACACAGAAACAAATGAAACATCCACGAGGGGAAAATAAAGACATGAGCACAAGATAATGACACGGGGAGTCTTCCAAGGAGGGCATAGGCAGGAACACGGACTAAGGCAGGATATCAAACAACATGGACTGAACATCTAACATCAAACAACAACCAACAAAGGACAAGGTGAACATGAGGGCTTAAATACAAACAAGGGGAAACATAGACCAATGGAAAACCAAAACTCAAAACAAGATAACAAGACAATAAACTAAAACCAATGATAAATTAGAACTGATAACAAGATAATTAGACAATGAACCAATGAAAATCAGACACATAGACATGGAGGGAAAACAGGACATGACAAGACTTCAAAATAAGAGTGCATAATACAAAAGGCAATGTGGAACATAAAAGGTGCCAAAACTTAAAATAAAAGGTACACAAACCAAAGACAGTGTGGATCGTTACAATTGGGGTATCATTCCTATTCTGCTCATGATAAAGTCATCTCTCCCTCATAACTCTCTCCTCTCCTCTCTTTCATTCTCTGACTCTATGGAGAGAGTAGTGCAGATCTATGGAGAGTAGATCCTCATGGAGGATGCCAATACAGAACCTTTATGAATACATGCTGAAAGGCCCCTTTTTGAACAGATAACACACTGTATTCTCTCTTTTTTAAGTTAATTACTATGTTGTGTACACACATGTATTCAGGGTGTAATGACATAATAAGAATACCATTTACTTCATGGTTATACCACTCCAATTTTTTTTAGAAAATGCTAAATATTTAAAAAAAAAAAATATGAAAGTTTTTTTTTTTATAACCCTGTACAACCTAATTTATTAAGGATCAATATATGTGATATATGAACAGAACAGCAGTCAACAAAAAATAAAAACTGAAAGATACAGTGCGGTTTTTATTTATTTATGGTAATATATCTTCTACCCCGTTTAACATGCAGGGAGTCATTACTAGGTTGATTCCATAAAAAAAACTGTAAACACTGTGATGCTGTGGTGCAATCAAAACAATCCGTTGTTTATGTGAGCATCCCTACAACAATTTTGGCTCAACCAACGGCTTGAGTGTGGGGCAGGACTTTATATTGGGCCAGCCAGTGACAGAAAACAATTCAGTTCAATTTGATTACACTAGTGGTACAGAAATTGCACATCTTTACTTGGAAAAAAAATTTACTTAGAGTTTTTGACCACGTATCCTAGAAATTCAAGCAGGAGTTGTGTCCCGAATTTCCACACTGTTTAGAATAAATTTAAATCCTTATCACTGACTGTGTGAACCTATTGTGTGGCTCTTTTACTCCTAACCGTAACCCTAACCCTTCAGTTGTTCTCCTGGCAATAATTATGACGTTCTACATCTACATCTAAATATTCTACTGCCATCCTTATGTTGTCTTTCTTTTTCAGCTTGAAGTAAAGGTAGATGGCACAGCTGGAGGGGGTAACATGCTCAAATGTGTTGTGTTCTAAATTGCCACTTAGCCAAAGTGCAGAACAGAAAGGATGGCAATGCAACAGGGCTGCTTCTAGCAATTTTAAGGTATTCTGTCCACATGAAATAAAGATCACACATTAAAAAGCCTGCACGCAATCTGAGCTTCACTGAAATATTTAGCATGCTCTTTAGCAAGAGCTGTGGTAGTTTAGGTGTATGAAGGCAAGAGATCGTTCCACTCCGCGAGAGCACCAAGGCTAAATCCTGTTAGGTTAGCATGTGTGGTCTCGCTGTATGCCTGTAGGGATTTGTGTACAGACATGAATGGCAAGTGTTTAGGTAAATCAACACCAACACATTTTTCTGCTCTTCTCCACCTCTTCTTTTTTGTGCCATTGTCGTTGATCAGTGTCTCTCTTTATAAAGCTGTGACCCGAATGAGCTTGTGTGGTTTTATATTTGCGTGGTTGGCCTCTCTCACTTAAAGATGAAAGCAGACTTTGAAGAGAGAGGGAGGGAGTGCGTTTATATATAATATTGGAGGAGAGAGAGAGGAAGCACCAGATCTCCGCCCTTTACTGGGTTAGCTCATTAATCTTGAAGGGTGCAACTGTTTTGAGTTGTACCTGATGGTTTGTGCTGCAGGGCTGCCAGGGTCAGGAGAAAAGAAACAGTCTCATGAATCATACTGCAGGGAACAAAGCTTAGCTCTGAAGGAGAGAGAGAGAGAGAGAGAGAGAGAGAGAGAGAGAGAGAGAGAGAGAGAGAGAGAGAGAGAGAGAGTGAGAGAGGGAGGAACAGGGAGAGGTAGGACTCACGTAGATAGCACCGCTATGTAAAGTGCTGCCTGCACGTCCCGCAGGCTTCCACCATCAATCAGACTTCATCATCCACAATTACTGCCCACCCCAATGGCAGCTGAGCTCCATTTCCTCCTGCACCATATTCCGTCATCCTCCTGAGACCAGGTTGTAAGATTGTCTTGGTGGTTTTTGCTGGTTTTTGCTGGTGAATAGCATGTCCTGGACACCAAGCCAGCCTAGACCAGCATACATCATCAGCATTCATCCTGGCCTAAGAAGTAGGCTGTCTTCTGCCCTTCCTCGCCATCACTGTTTACCCTCCATTTTGGCTACCAACTTTCACCTTCGCCGCTCCTTCCCTCAATCGCCCATTCTTACCCTGCTGCTGTGTTGAACGAGGGACCATGGGGTGAGGTCTGTGTGGACAAAGTAATGATTTCTCCTTCACACCTCCCCTGCTAATTAGTGCTGCCTGCCTGCCGACTTACAGGGGGTGGTGTCTGGGGAGCCATGCTATTTGTCTTGAAGAATTACTGACAAGGACTCTGCGCCAGTCTAATCCCAGAGATGCTGGATGGAATTCAGTGTTTGCCTCTCTCTGTGGCCACCTGTCAATTCACTTTAATGATTGCAATGAACATTTTTAGCTTTCTGCTGAAGACTGGGAGAGCCACCGCCTCTCCCTATGGAGTCTTTAATACAGGCTATTTATGTACCCTGCTCGGCTTGGTCGCCCAGTCACAGATGTGTCTGCCACATCACCTCCTACCTCTCTTTTATACACATACATACACAGCGTTTTGAAGGCTGTCAGCACAGCAGTGGCACAGCCATTTAGAACTTTGTTGAGTACTGAGCAAAACAGCTGTTGCCTGTAAATATGATATTATTTTAAATGTCTTAAATCCACAATCTATTAACCTCCGCTGTATCTTCGACCACCAATCTGAGCTCCTCTGTGATGAAGTGAACCGCTTGCTGTTCTTTGAAGTCTTTCTCTTTGTTTGAAAAAAGGGGGGTGGACAGAAAAACAGACAGAAGAGTTGTGAAATAAAACAGCGCTAACTGTCAGTTTGAATAAGTGCGTGTATATAAATGTGTATGCAGGGGAGAGGGAGAGTTTGCATTTGTTTTACTCAGTGATGGAATTATAACATAGTACATAGTTTATCAGAGCTAATCTCTTCATCAGATCTTTAGATTATCTTTAGAAGTTTGTTTTGCAGTGGACAAAATCAAGATTTTCTATGATTTAGATACTGATTTGGAATCTCATTGAAACTAGTGTGTCGTGTGACAGACTGCTGAAATGAAGAGGTAAGAGCAAGTCATTTCAAGTTGGTTCAGATTCACACATGAGTTGTTCATCCATTTCTACAAGTTTTAACAATTTGAATATATTGACAGGCTTATCAGCGAATAACTGCCTCCTTTAACACAACTTTTTGCCTGAATTTTGTTGTTACATCTCTCAAGTCAAGTCAAGTGGTTTTTGTTGTTTCAACCATATACAGTTAGTAAAAACAACCTTTGCCAACACCCCTTAGACTCATCATACCCTTTCGCACTCTCTGATTCCCTGTGAACAAATAGGCTATACTAAATGAAAGGTGATACATTTTTAGCGTCGTAAAAAACAAGACCACTGTAACATATACTGAAAAACACCAGACAGAAAGCATTGCAGAGGAATTGAGTTGTCCGATAACATTGCCGGATTGGTAAGTAGTAAGCGTAACGATACATATTCAGAGTATCTTATGAATTTATCTGGAGCTTGACTGTAATGGCTTGTGTGGAAATACCTTGAGTGTAGCTTAGCTGTTGGTAAGTTTGGCCTCTCCATCAAACCCCAAAAATTCATCCACATTGTAAATGTGATGCCAATGTTCCATCTGGTTTTACTCCCTTCTCTGTCTCTGTGTATTTTTGCAAGTCTTCGAATTTTAGCGAAGCAAAATTTATTTTCCTCTGTACATGTCTGACCTGGATGTTAAAATTCCTCCAACTGAACAAGTAGCCATGCCCCAAACTCACGCAACAGGTTGAGCTAGAAAAGATGGGTGGAGCTGAGTGGGCCGCTCAAAATATAAACATCAATGTTTTGATAGTTCCTGGTAGGCTCAGTTTATACATTTTAGGGAGGTAAACCCTCGAATGGCTTACTTATAGCTGTCAGTGAACAATAAACTGGGATAGTAGAATGTATTTTGACAAAAAAACGTACAGTACATACATACTTCGCCTTTAACAGTCAATGTCGCTGTTGAGCAGTGGTACTTTAAAAAAAAAAAAACAGTAAGTGATTTGCACATTATGCTTACACACTATTTGTTTTGTATTTTATTCCTATGTATTCATTTATTTATAAATTTTTAGGAAAAGGTACGGCCTACCTTTCCATCTTCTGAGAAAATGCCACCCTCTCTCTGCCTTTTAGAAATGTGATTTGACGGCTGACTGACACTTCTGAGATGTGATGAAAAAAAAAAAAAAAAAAAAAAACGAATATATAAATAACAGTTGTGTGTGAGTATTTGAATATGCGTGTTTACTTTGTTCCAGGCAGCAGTGTGGCAAAGACATAATTACACTCTCTCTCCACCAAACTAACACAGAAGGTTGTTATGACATAACCTGGCTGCAGGCCTGCCTCACCTTGGCAGGGGTGGGTTTGCAGTGGTTTGTGTTCAGGCCGAGCTTCTCTGTTATGCAGATGAATTTGAAATACTCTGGAAGCTAAACACACTCTCTGCTAAGAGGCTTTAGTAAAGCTGCAGCCTACCAGGTGTTAATGTCTGTCCTGTCTGTTTGCTCGCTGACTGCAGCAAGGGATATCAGCTCCAGCGCCCCCCCCAACCCCAATCTCTTCTCAATTATCCCTTCCTCAACCTGCACATCAGTCCTATTTCTTATCCGATCCCTTCTGTCTGCTTACACTATACACTATGTGCTCGACCATCAAGTGTATGTTTTTTTTAAAGAAAAGTTTTGTCTTAAATGTAAAACAAATGTTTTTTTTGTTTTTTTTACTAAACAGAAGGATTCACATTTTTTTCACTTGAGAAAAATCTAATTTCAAAACCACATCCTTTCATTTGGTGTTGACATTAGCTTTAGCATGTTAGATAACCGGAATACAAGTTTAGTAGTTGTGCCCTGGGTTTTAGGATTCACACAATGTGGGATGATTTTAAAGCATGTAACTAACAATTGTGATACAAGGTGCTTATTAGTTCTACTAGTTGACATATTCGCCATCTTGAAATAGTTTTTCTTCAGATCAGATACACACTGCACTTTTGTTACATAAAGTACCCACAATTCCACATTTTTCATTGTGAACACACTACTTGCACTACTTACAACAACAAAATGGCATTGCATAGTGCAGTATGTGAAATGGGACAGATCGTGTTTTCTTATTTCTCTCTCAGTCTCTGCAGTATTTGTATTCTTGTTGTTTCCTGACGCATTTAGCTTCTCACTAAGGGAGATGTAAAGAGTAAGAAAGCAGAGACAGACAGAGGGAGAGAAAGCCTGAGGGCTGTTGGGTTTTATAGAAGGACAGAGTTAGCCATGTTGCTGGGCTGCAGTGAGACTGAGATGTGATGTTAAGATACAGGTGGGCGTGGCTGCTGACCTCTGCTGGAAAGCAGGGCAGCACAGGGCTTGGTGTGAAAATGGCTTGGGGAAGTGCTATACAGAGACATGTCCAGGCAGACCAAAATATGCTTCAGACCAGGGGCTCTTGAGCAGTTACCCAAATGTTTTTTATTTCTTTCTTTTTTTATTTGTGCTCTGCAGAAATTTTAATTATAATGACAATTAGATAAATATGCAATGTATGTATTTTAACTAGGGCTGTCAATCTATTAAAATGTTTGTAAAAAAAAAAAAACTTTATATAATGATTAGAAATGATTATTACATAATTAAAAATAATTCTATTTAAATAATGTAATAACATATATAATTTAGATTTTTAAAATACATTACATTATTGTGGCAGGTGAGTAAAGCATTGAGTCATTGAAAAGTGTCTTTAGAAGGCAATATATTGATTAATTTCATATCACTGAACTCAAGCCTTTCAATAGCCTACAGTCAGTCCACAACTAAACATTTTGCAATTGAATTCATCAATAAGGTAGACTTATTATAAGGGCTTATTTAAGGCCTCGTCTACATGTAGTATGTACTTATGAATCAGATGGACACTTTTGGAACGTTTCACTTTCATAAACAGCCTTTTTAGGATGCTGTGTCAAGTTAAATGTAGTTGAAGCTAAATGAAGTTGTCTCCAGACCGATGCATTCAGAGCTATATTCCGTTCAGCTGTGTCTAAACACAAGAATGTGTCCTTATTTTGTGCTGTCTGGCATAGTTAGCTATGTTTGTTGCCTATACAGCTGCAGTTGAGCTTACTGACCCCTGCTGTTCAAGACAAAAAATTGAGTGTTCCTTTTGCCCAACTGGTAGAGTGTGGCGCTAGCAACACCAAGAGCATTGGTTTGATTCCCAGGGAACACACAAACTGATAAAATGTATATGTTGTGCCAAATGCATAAATGTAAAGAAAAAAAGAAAGAAGAAAAGAAAATATGAATCTGGTTCCAGGGAAGAGAAAACTTTTTGTATCTATACTGTGACTGTTTATGACATAGGCAAGGTTGGTTGTATGCGATTACAGCGCAATTATTTACTGCAATCTAAATATTTTTTAGTAGGGAAGCACCGAAATTTTGGCCACTGAAAACTTTCGGCCGAAAATGGCATTTTTTGTTTTGGCCAAAAGAGAAAAAAGGCCAAAAATATCACGGCGCTACCAAGCAAAGGCCGATGTCAGCGGTGTGGAACTACTTCAAAGCAGTAACGCCTCTCCCTATACGCATACTACGCAGTCTGCGTAGGGCACCAGCTCCCTTTGGGGACACTATCTTACCTAGGAGGGCACCAGAAAGTCCACCGGCTGCCCTTACTTGCACGTTATATGTTAGCCAAGGACCCGAAAGCAGTTGCGGAACACAGACGATCGCTTCACACTCATATCCGGCGAACGCGACAATCCTCTTGACTACTGGTACATGAATAGGTATAATAGAGAAGAGTCTCTCCTGCCAGAAAGCTGAGCAACTTTTGTTCTTGAAGAGAAACCTGCCACTTTTACTTAAATAGAAAGCAGTCCAATTTGCTGTGTTTAGCAATTACATTAAAATATGTTTAGCCCTGCAAAACTTTGTTCTTCACTTGAGGCTACATCCGTCATTTACAGTTTGAGGTTGGTTTTAGTTCTATTACTGCTGTTTTGCACTGTTGTTTTGTACAATAATTTTATATTAAAGTGGAAATACGTCTACATAAACAGAATAGAGGCCTTCTGCCATTCTGTGTTTTGCCTGTTGTTTTTATTAAAATGTGTAGCATATTTCAACTTTTTGTATTTGCAAGATGCTAACCTAGAGCTGCTAAGTTCATTACTTGACTGCTGTTTTGCATATCATTATAGTTTTCTAGAATGTTACATTATTTGGATAATTGGTAAAAAATAATCTGTTACATTTTAAATGTTTAAGTACTGAATAAAGAATAATATATTTAATATTGTTTTAATATATTTTCTGTCCAATTTTGGTGCGTTAATTTCAATAAAAGTGTGATCATTTTATTGGTTTGTAGTTTTTCAATTCAGATTCATTAAATTCATGAAATTAATTAAAAAGTATATTAATACAATTATAGGGCGGCACGGTGGTGCAGCGGTTAGCACTGTCGCCTCACAGCAAGAAGGTCGTGGGTTCAAACCCCGGTTGCCCCGGCCATTCTGTGTGGAGTTTGCATGTTCTCCCCGTGTCTGCGTGGGTTCTCTCTGGGTTCTTTGGCTTCCTCCCACCATCCAAAGACATGCAGGTTAGGTTAATTGGTGTCTCCAAAAATTGCCCTAGGTGTGAATGTGAGTGTGAGTGTGTGTCTGTCTATGTGTGGCCCTGCGATGGACTGGCGACCTGTACAGGGTGTACCCCGCCTTTCGCCCGATGTTAGCTGGGATAGGCTCCAGCCCCCCGTGACCCTGTATGCAGGATAAGCGGTTGATGATGGATTAATACAATTATCAAAAAAAAAAAAAAATATTTTAAAATTTTCATGCATCCTGTCTCCTGAATTTTCGGTTTCGGACCAGAATTTTCATTTCGGTGCGTTTCAAATTTTTAGTCAAAAAAGTTGTGTAACTCTACATTTTAAATCCTTGTAATAAGATTACAGTTACTGACTTTCAATTCAAGTAATTACTTTTAAGTATATTACTTGCTTTAAAGTAATATGTGTAACACATTTAAAATATTAATTAATTTGTACGTCTGTCAGTGTTTCTGTGACAGCTGAAGGGTGTGGGACAGTGAATGAGGTGGACATATAGAAGTTTTAAATTTGAGCGTAAAACCAAAAACTTTTCTAAGAAAAGTGATTTAGGAAGTAACATAAAAGTAAAATAACTAGTAAAGTGATTACTTTATAGATGAAGTAATCATTAAAGTTATCTGATTAAATTTTAGAGGAGCAATTAGTAATGGACTATTTATTTTGAGTAACTTACCCAACACTGGACATAGGCCCATAAAATTCACAGCAATAAATTCACTCATATGATATTTGACAATATAATTTTATTTTAGTCATATGGGAAAAAAGGGCTTTAGTTTAAAAATCTTTTGAGAACATAATTTATCATAAAAAATAATGAATTCATAGCAGTTTTTTATGCCATCACAAGCTGCTTTGGATTAAATAAATATAAGTTATAACGAATAAAAGTCATAATCAGTTCCTACATATGATATTTGTCCTTGAAATTATTCTATTCTTAAACAATACATTGTGGAGTTTAGAGTGTTAGAGAGTTTTGAGAGCTATTTAATTCAGTATCTTACGTCAACTCAGTCTGGTTTTGATGAACAGGTAAGAAGTTATTTAAATATATAGCCTAATTAATACAATTCATAGCAGTAAATTCACATATATGACATTTTTTACAAATATTTTATAGGAGGGGGGAAAATAAAGTGGTTGGAGCCGCTGCACAATACGAGATGCCCGTCAACTCTATGTGCCTCTCTTTGCCGCATTATGTGTTTAAAGTGTAAATAGTGTAGTTATAATGAAAGTAACTTAGTTTTGGTTTTTGGGCAGCTCTTGTTTTGAAAGCTTTGATGCTGACAGTGTCAAGCCCAAAAACCTCTGATTTTAGCAGTTTGTGATTCGCAAGTTTTGGCTGTTGACGATACAGGGCCAAAAGACAATGATTGGGCAGGCCTGAATGCCCAATGGATGGCACTGATCCACCCAGGCCCACCCACAGCTAAGCCAGTGATTTAAACAAACCCACCTACACCGATAGCGTGCAATGCAAGATAATTAAAAAAAGCTTTTTTTATTAAAATAGGAACGTTCGATTAACTATTCATAATATTGTAATTTTGGCTACAGAGGGGCAGATAAACACTATTGTGTGTGTGTGTGTGTGTGTTGCATGTTATATAGCTTGCATCTTAAAGCCACAGAATCTTCAACAACAGTTCCAGACAACCTAGTTAATTTTACCACTTTGAAGTTTGTGTGCATTGTTCACTGCTATAATAACAACATGACAGGTACAAGGAAAAATATTAGGGGTAAAAAGTAAATTTCACAATTGTTGTTAACTGCTAGTGTTAGCTGCAAGTAGTACCATATGTAGCCATTTGTAACAAGTGTTTTTTTTAATCATTTCTTTTAATGTCAGTATTCTAGTTAATATTCCCTAATGAACAATTTTGTAAGTATATGTCAAATTAAGGTTAATTCAATTAGTAAATACCATGAGTTCCTTCCTTGTTTTACACTAATATACATTTTTTATGCAGTATACATTTTTTTTGTACTTTATTAGCTCCAAATGAGCATGTGGTGTCCACACTCATAATGTATAATGCATAATGCATAATGAGCATAATGACTAAAGGTTTCAAGAATTAGCCCAAAGGACACTTAGGTCAAATGTTCCAGCCTGCCAGCAAATGAAACAGACCTATGACCATGTGCATATTTTAACTGGGAGAACTTGGCAGTTTATCTTTTGGTCCAGTTGCAAGAAACCCCAAGAAAGTTAAGAAAACACTTAGCTATTATTGTAAGTGTATTGTCACTAAAGGTTTTCTTACGTTAAGGGATTTCCTGCAACTAGAGGCTTACATATGTTTAAAATGGACCCTGCAATCAGCCCCTGATGTTGGCAGTCTGGTCACACCTCTGCTTCACACTAGGCGTTGAATGACCTTAGATTTATGTGAGGCCGATAATTATGTGATTAAAGTCGATTCGACGTTGACTAATCGCTGATGACACATTAATAAAAACACAAGAGAATGGAATGATTGCAACATGCCACAATTTGCAATTTATTTGCAAAAAATGATACAGATGCTGACAGACAGCTCATAACATGTTGCAACTTAACGGTAACAATGCAGAAATAACGCTAACTCCCATTTTAGTGCAAAAGAAAAATTATTGATGCATGTCGGCATAACAATAATGACACGCACGCAAGATCTAGGCTGTAAGCCTACACACTGTCACAGTCCTGCTCAGTCACCGTTTTTTCTTTTCAATCCTGGTTTGCATGTAAGAAGATGAGGGCATCGACATGAGCCGGATGGATGCTTGCCCACTGTCGGTTGATGGTATTTCCAACCGGTGAAAAAATTATCTCGCTTGGGGTGCTGGTAGCTGGGACAGCCAAGTAGCTTTTGCAAAGCTTGGCCAAATGGGGTAATTTTACCTGGTTGTGGGACCACCACTGCAGGGGGTTCTCCATGGTGGGAATATGTGGTGTTGTTAATAAATATTCACAGACTTTTTCGGCTGCTGAGGAGTGGTGTCCCAGTTTCCTCCCACTGTGATAGTGTGGCCCAAAAAAAGTGCTCAAAATCTTGCTCAGGTCGGGCCTTTTCCCAGTTACTGGCTCACCTTCGTTATCAACTGTGTCCTCGCTGTGTACATCCTCACCTAGAATGAAAATTATTTAGGCTATAAATTCACCACATCTGCGCGTATTATTAACAACAACAACAGATCAGCATTTTAAATCAATTATGCTAGTGCAGATTCATTCAGCTGACCCAAAATCACATGATCAGCGACTAGTCAACGTTAAGCTTAATGCGTCATGGCAGAGCATTAAAGTCGATAAGTCGACTAGTCTGTGCAACCCCTACTTCACACTATTTCTGATGTTGACCTCTTATCTCAGAGTTCCCCGTCTGTCGCTCACTTCGACGTTGTGTCGAAGAAGCGACACTATGGGTCTCTCTTGAGCGCCAAATATGCCTCTGGTCTATGAAAAAAGGCCAATGAGAAGTTGGCAGACAGTATTTGCATACCCCGCCCCGGACATACGGGTATAAAAGTGGGGAAATATGTTGAATACATTCAGAAATTTTCTTCGGAGCGATGGTTGTACTGCAGAGAGCTGTGAGTCACACACCCGTTCCTGTTCCTCTGATGCTCTCTGCTGTTGGATCTACGGCGCACAGCAGCGGCTTCCTCCTTCCTTGCACGACAGTGCAATTTGCCCCTGGGCGCTTCGACAGTGCAAGAGCATATTAAAAGAGTGATATTTCTTTTAAAAGAGCAATACATAGTGGCGTTGAATGTCCTTTTCAGGACGCGTCTTTATAAAGATGCCATTCCACCCCTGTGTAATTTCTGGATGCGGTGATTTCTCCCCACCTCTTACGGTCATAAAAGCTGCCTCACGTGCCTGGGCTGCGATCACAGGCAGGCAGTGTTCAGCCGCCCCCCACGCCTCACCTCCTTCCTACGGGATTGGGGCAGACGCCGCTGGCGATGAAGGCGATTTGGGGATAATGACAGGTTGCGTTTCACTGGGTAAACCCCCTGGAACCACTGCTTGCTTCAGAATTGGATGACATCACCGCTGCATCGGAGAGCATTACAGCGGCGTCTGATGCTGATGACTCGCCTAGGCCCGCCAAGTCTGAGCCTGATGCAGAGGTCTGCAATGCTTTCGCGGGCTACCGCGAGCGTGAGGCTGGACCGGTAACCCCCCCCCCCCCCCCCTGACTACTTGATTGGTCCCGTGGGCATGTGCGCCGCTCACAGCCGCGGCCCCCCTGGTTCCTTTTTTCCCAGATGTGCATGACGAGTTGAGTAAGCCGTGGCTTCCTCGTTCTCCGCTCTCACTACCCTCACGGTGGAGCGGTCCCGGACCGCTTCCGCCCCGCACGCCATGGCCCTTCCTGCAACCAACTCCAGGCCAAGGCAATTCAAAACTTGCACTTGGGTAGTCCTGTTCTTGATGTGCTGCAGGAACTGAGCTTGATGACCAACCACGCCCCCGGGCCACGAAGGTCAGAAGCGCCGGCACTCGAATGGGCGATGGCCACCCTTGTGGTCCAGAAACGCAATCTATGGACCAGACCTGGTCGAGATGCGGGAGGTAGACAAGGCACACCTTCTCGAACGCCCCCGTCTCCCAGCTCCGTCCATTCGGTGGCGCCGTTGACGACTCCGCCCAGCAGTCCTCAACGGTGAAGCAGACGGAGGCCATTTCAAATCCTGCCCTGCTGCAAACCTGCCGCCACGGGCCATGCCCCGTCTGCTCACTGAGGGCGTCCTCTTGCGGCTATGAAACACCCTGCTCCGCCTCAACCCGGGCCCAGCTCTCAGCCCCAGCATCGAGCACACCGCAGGAAGCAGACAACCCCTGTCTCACGGACCCCCTCGAGGACCCTTAAGGCTCCCTGGCACTCTTGAGATGCTCTTCCCAGGGTAAGACCATTCTGTCCCCCAATGGAGGGCCGGGAGGAGATTTTTTTGCTGAATTTATTTTCACATTCTCAGTAACAGAGCTATTTCCTTTGTCTCTGGGTAACCTGGCCTGCAAATGCTGTTCTCACGGCACTCTGCCGCCAGATTTCAACAGTCCCAGCACACTGGATGCGGACCACCCGCCTTTAGCCCCACGACTGTTCCCCGGCAGGCCGGTTCCGATGAGTCTAGAGGACGCCTACGTTGGACCTCCTCCTCAGTCGCTAACCCGCCCCCTGCCGGGTGCGCGGAGCAAGGTAAGTGCTTGAGTCTTTTCTCAGCACCTGAGCCTCGGGACGTGTCTTTATCTCCCGATGCTGCTTTACCTGCTCCACACTGCTGCGAAGCCCTGCCGGGTATGTCAAAAATAATCGTCCCCTTGGTGCCTCTAGCCCGGAGTTTGGACACGTGGCTCTCACTTCCCAACCCGTCTCGCTGGCTGGCCCGGACCATCCGACTCGGTTACGCAATTCAGTTTGCCAGGCCTCCGCCTCCCTACACGGGCATCCGCTTCTCCGCAGTACATGGCGAACATGCCAAATCCCTGCGGTGGAAATTGCTACTCTCTTACAAAGACGCGATAGAGCCTGTCCCTCCAAACGAGATGAAGAAGTGTCTCTACAGCCCTTACTTCATCATACCCAAGAAAGGCGGCAGCTTACGACCGATCTTGGACTTGCGAGTTTTCAACCAATCGTTGCACAAACTCCTGTTCACAATGCTCACGCAGAAACACACTAGATTGGTTCGCAGTGGTAGACCTGAAGGACGCGTACTTCCACATCTCAATTCTGCCTCGACACGACCCTTCTTACGGTTCGCGTTCGACGGCCAGACGTTTCCATACAAAGTCCTCCCATTCGGCATGTCTCTGTCCCCTCGCATCTTCACGAAAGTCGCAGAGGCAGCCCATGCCCTGCTCTGAGAAGCCGGTAGCCGGTAGAACTCGGTAACACGCTGATGATCTGGCCAGGTGAATAGCTTGCACCTGGTGCCTTTTCCCTCGGCCGAGGTAAAACTGTGCATTTTCTCTCTCAGGAATCCCACCCATCCGGTTCCCTGGTTGATCCTCCGTAGCCCTGTGGGTCCGCAATTCAGCGGAGGAATTCGCCGACCCAATCCACTGCGGGTATCTCAAATCTACCCTGCACTGGGAAAAGTGCTCCACAGATCAGGCCTCCTTCTTGGACTCCTCCTGTGTGTATTTCTGCGGTACGGTCACCTTATGAGCTGACCCGCATCTCCCTTAGGCAGTTTTCGCTGCCCTTCGGTCGCTATGCTGTAGCAACTCCCCCCTCCTGGAGGTTGGGTCTACCACTGCGCCACGTTCCACATGTTGCCTAAAAAACCCATGTGATGTATTCACCACCTTTACCTCCCTTTTTGGGCAGGTGTGGCCTCCGCAGGGTCTTTTCCCCCTGAAAGAATAGGAAACTGGTTAAGACCCCCTTTCCTCGATGCGTGTAAGGTCCCCGGCTGTTCTTGCTCTATGCAGAGAAACAGAGAGAATAGAGGCCCAGCCAGGCTTGGCCATTCCTAGGTATGTAACCTCCTTTCCCTGATGGAGGGAACGAGACGTCGTGTCTTCCCGGCCACGTCGCTGAGCCGAGCCACTGCAGTGGCCGGACCATTTCCGGCTCCTCAGAAAATCCTGAATGTATTCGACGTATTTCCCCGCTTTTATACCCGTATGTCTGGGGCAGGGTTTGCAAATACTGTCTGCAAATTTCTCATTGGCCTTTTTTCATAGACCAGAGGCATATTCAGCGCTCAAGAGAGACCCCTAGTGTCGCTTCTTCTTCACAATGTCTCGTTCCCTCCATCAGGGAACAGAGGTTACATACGTAACCGAGACGTTTCCTCTTCAATCATCAGAAACATGTCACATTTAGCATGACACATGCACAGAGCCGCCACTCATTCCTACGCATTGGACATTTTTGTCAAACTCTGCATGCCTCACTTGTTGTTTTTCTTTCCCTTAGTCTTTCTCAGTACTTTTCACAGCTCCCTCTTTTGCTCTCTGATCCGCTGGCTATAACTTGTGGGTTTTCCCTTCTCTCAGTGAGAGCAGCATGTAAACACCTTTCAAAAGTTCCATCCTCTTATGCAGCCTGGCTTCTCCTTCGAGTGTGAATCATTATTTTGTAGAAATGGTGAGCTGGGAGTCATTTAATGGGAACAAAAATTGTTCAGGGATTTTCTGCTCTGGGATAATACACATGATTACATACAGGATGTTTCTTTTTCTTGGTTTCCCTTTTATATTGATGCTTTTGCCCTTTATGGTTTTTTTTCGTTTTCATAATTGAAAGTGTGGACAAGGAGTTGCAGCAGACTTACAGCATACACTGAAGACACTTTTGCGGGTGTCCATGAGTGTGTTTAGTTTCATGATGGTCTATGCAACACTGCACTGCTACTTTGTAAGAAAAAACACTGAGGCAAATGCTCTGAAGATACCATTTGACAGTCTGTAGGCCACATATTATTACAAATTGTACTTAATCATTCAATAGTTTACCTCAGTAACCTACAGTAATGAAATTAGATGACTTTACAAAATCAATACTGCAGTTTCACATACACATACACTATTTTCATACACAGCGTGGGCTAGATGTCACATGGGGAAGGTGTCACAAGTACTATATAACTATTAGGATTTGAGCCAAATTTGCATGAATGCATGTTTTATCAAATTTTCTTACACATTTGTTTGAAACAAATTTAAAACCCTTGTAACGTAAAATATTTTTTGTGAATTCTCTCCTCTAAACTAAAATTCTAATATTATCATATTTTTTGTAATACACTGAAGAATTTGGCCCTTAGAAAATTGTTTGTTATCAAATTTTGCTCTTTTTATTCATTTGAATTGTTTTTCGTTTTTCTGAATTATAGTATGTTTTTTAATGTAGTCTATATATTAAAAAAAAAAAAAAATCAACTAATTTCAATTAAAGGGATAGTTTAACCAAAAAAGGAAAAATATACAAAGCAAGCAGTGTGTGTTTCCATATCTACGCTCTATGGCTGAAACTGACACACACCAGTTTTTGTTTTGTGTGTTTGGGGGAAGAGCATGCTGCTCTTGCGTTGCGTTGCAATCTGTTTACAGTCAAAATGCTTCATACTCGTCTCGCTTACTTCCAAGAGCCAGCACCCACACTTTCATTGTGGGGCTATCGCATACATCTGGCTGAGGAGCGAGAGACGGGTCTGTCCCTATCACTTGCTCTCTCCCAAGGTCCAGCTGATCCTTCTCGTAAGCCTGAAGCGCGCCTCGGCGCCTCTTCAGTTCAAGAGGGGGACGCTGAACCTCTGTACATTCCACACACAATAATAAAGCGGCTGAGGAATTACTCAAGGTGGTTACTTGGGATGTGGCCAGACTACAGCTAGACTGGCCACATGAACAAGAGACCCCCCCAAACGCTCCAAACTAGAAGACAGATTTCTGTCTGGTGGCCAAAAAAAAAGAGAGGAAGGGAACGCTATATCTGTCCCTTCCTTTCTTTGATGACCTCCATGATGAGCTTACTCGTTCATGGAGGAATCTTTTTACTTCCTGTGTCTTTGTGCCCTCGACGTCGACATATTCGACTATCGTAGGTGCTGAGACACAGGGCTATTCATTGATGCCGCCAGTAGAAGAGACACTTGCAGGTTATCTCTCGCCTGGCTCAACATCATCACTAAAGAGACCCACTCTCCCCACAAAGCCATGCAGGACCACCTCCATGCTTGTGGGGAAGGCTTATCAGGCAGCAGGTCAGGTTGGTGCTGCCCTGCACACTATGGCAGTGTTACAGGCGTACCAGGCTGATCTGTTGAAGGACCTGAGTGCGGGCAACACGGTCAACGAAGAGGCTTTCTCTGAGCTTCGTCAAGTCACGGATCTGTCTCTCCGCGCGACTAACCAGTCTGCTCGCGCCATTGGCCTATGTCTGCTTTAGTCAGCACCAGGTTCCAGGAGGCAAAAAGCCACGAGGAAGCCTTCGGGAAATTCCTTCCTTGCCGCACTCAGGGGGAGGGGCCGTCAGCCACCCAGCCCCGCTCCGGTCCTTCTAGACGGGAGGCTCAAAAACAAAGCGTGGCGAATTGTGCTCCCCCTCGTAAAGACTGGGGGCCGGTCCGTCGCCCTCAGCAGCCCCCAAAGCAAGACCTCAGGGCAGTTATTTCTAAAAAGGAAGAAACCCTGATGGTTTTGCACCCAGCCTTGTGGGGGTAGCCCCCCCTTGGGACGGGTCATGTGAAACATCCACCTGTACCCTCCCGATACCCCCACGAAACCGCTCCATTCCCCCAGCCTCTGGTGTTTCGGGAGTTAGCAGTTTCCAGCTAAATGTTGAGTATTCCGTTGCTTCCTGCCGTAGTCCAGGACACAGGACACTCGACATCCCCTCAACAGGAAGTGTCAGAATCGATACCCATCTCAGAGAACCTTGCAGTGTGAAAACTACTGCCAGTTGTTTCTATGTGGGTCCTAAGAACAGTAGAAAAAGGCAACAGAATTTAATTAATTCGCCATCCTCCGCGTTTCAACGGCATGGTTCCCACTACCGTGAAAGCGGAGCAAGCATGTTTACTGTGGAAAGAACTGCAAATCTCTTGGTCAAAGGGGCCATAGAACATGTTCCCCTTCCAGAGAGAGAGAGTCAGGTTACTAAAGCAGATACTTCCTGGTTCCCAAGAAGGATGGGGGGTTGCGTCCGATTATAGACTTTCGAGGCTTGAATCGCTCCGAGGGTGTTCAAGTTCAAGATTCTAACCGTCAAGACGGTCGTGTCTCAAATCCAACATCGCGACTGGTTGGTCACGATCGATCTCATGTACACATACTTTCATGTAGAAAGTCTGCCACAACACAGGAAGTTCCTGAGGTTCATTTTCGGGGGCGAAGCTTTCCAATATCGGATTATTCCATTCGGTCTAGCCTTATCACCCCGCACATTCACAGAATGCATGGATGCAACACTGGGTCCTTTGCGACTCTGGGGCATCCGCATTCTGAATTACATTGCTGACTAGCTGATACTAACACAGTCACAAGAACTGGCATTACAGCACAGGGATATCGTCTTAGCTCATCTGGTTTCTCTGGGGTTGAGGATCAGCACCAAGAAAAGCATCCTCTCTCCCATTCAGAAAACTACCTATCTGGGGATCGTATGGAATTTGATCACAATGCGGGAACAAATGTCTCCTGCTCGAATCGAGTCCATTCAGAACACCCTGAGCAAAGTCAGGCTAGGCCAAGGTTGCACTGTTCGTCAGTATCAACGACTACTTGGTCTCATGGCAACTGCATCCTGGTGATCCCTTTGGGCCTTTTTGCACATGAGACCATTTCAGTTGTGGCTCAAAGCCTAGGGGATTTCATCCAAGGGCCAATCCCCTAGGCTGATAAGGGTTACGTGCTGCGTGCTACGTACCCTTTCTATGTGGTTCAGACCCTGGTTCCTCACTTTGGGTTCCACTCTAGGTGCGTATTGCCATCGCAGTTTGCTAACGACAGACGACACCCTGACGGGCTGGGTAACGGTCTTAAGTGGTCGTCCAGCTCAAGGGGAATGGGAGGGTCATCAGCTCGATTGTCACATTAACTGTCTCGAGTTGATGGCTGTATTTCTGGCCCTGAAATACTTCCTCCAGAGGCTGCCATGTCTTGGTGTGGGTGGAAAACACAGCGGTAGTCTCTTACATAAACCATCAAGGAAGTCTACATTCACACCATCTGAACAGACTGGCATGGCAGATTCTTCTTTGGGCCCAGGGCAAGCTCCTGTTAATCAGAACAGATTATATCCCTGGATGCCTGAATGGGAGCAGATTTACTGTCCAGACAGAAAATACCGACGGAGAAGTGGAAACTCTAGTGGAACAAATCTGGTTGAGATTTTACAAGAGCAGAAGTGGACCTCTTCGCCTCCCAACAGACAGCGCAATGTCCCCTCTACTTCTCTCTGAGTCACCGAGCCCCCCCTGGGTCTGGATGGCACATACATGACCCAGAATGCGCCTGTATGCTTTCCCCCCGGTTTCTCTGCTCCCGGGAGTCTTGGCCAGAGTTCGCCAGCAAGGGTCCTGCCTCTTACTGATAGTGCCGTGCTGGCCGAACAGGATATGGTTTTTGGAGATAATGTCTCTCCTCGATGGCTCTCCTTGGGCGATTCCGGACAGGAGGGACCTTCTGTCTCAGGCACAGGGGACAATAGTTAATCCCTGGCCCAAGCTTTGGAACATTCATGTTTGGCCCCTTAAGGGTACAAACTGAGGGACACTGGGCTTTCCCCTGAAGTTATCGAGACCATTCAAAGTGCTAGGGCTCCCTCTACTTGGAACAAATCTGGGTGAGATTTTACAGGGCAGAGGTGGACCTCTTCACCTCTCAACAAACAGTGCAATGTTTCCTCTACTTCTCTCTGAGTCACCCAGCCCCCCTGTGGCTGGACAGGGTGGCGCATACATGGTCTAAAATGCACCTGTATGCATTTGCCTCTACTAGGAGAAGTTATGCCAATAAATGGGGTGTCTTTGAAAGAAGGTGCAGTGCACATAATGCAGATCCAGTGAACTGCCTGATTACTTCATTTCTGGACTTTCTGCAGGAAAAATTATCAGCAGGCACATGCCCCCCGCTACCCTCAGGGTCTATGTGGCCGCCATTTCGGAATATGTTGGGGTGCCATTGGGGAGACATCCTCTACTCGCTCGCTTCATTCGTGGAGCTATGCGACTGAGGCCTCCTGCTTGGACCAGGACCCCTTCACTGGACTTAGCAATAGTCCTTGAGGGTCTGGTTGAGACCCCCTTCGAACATCTAGAGTCAGTGTCTGATAAACTTCTGACTCTCAAGATGGTTTTTCTTATGGAAATCACCTCTCTAAAAAGAATTGGGGATCTACAGTCTCTGTCTGTCTTGCCAGCCTGCTTAGATTTTGCCCCAGGAATGGCTAAAGCAATTTTGCACCCTCACCCTGACTACCTACCTAATGTTCCTTTCTCGACTTTACATACGGTCACTCTTGAAGCCTTCTGCTCCCTGCCATTTACAACGCCGGAACAGGAAAGACTTCACAGATTTGTCCAGTCTGTGCCCTTCAGACTTATGTCCACCGCAATAGCCAGTGGCATAAGTCAGGGCAACTATTCGTTTGTCATGGGGGCCGCAACAGAGGGGCGGCCACCACCAAGCAGACTGTCGCATTGGGTGAGGGACGCTATTGCCCTGGCCTACAATGCACGCGGTCAAGCTTCGCCAGTAGGTATCAGGGCTCACTCTACCAGAGGGGTCGCCTCCTCTAAAGCCTTGGCTAGAGGTGTCCCTCTGCAGCATGTTTGTGATGCAACAGGCTTGTCCTCTCCGCACACATTCATAATATTTTATAGTTTGGATGTTCATGCCACTTCGGACACTCTTACGCAAATGGCTGCAGTTTCCTTCACTGCAGCCATTTGCGCATCATTGGTTGCTTGGTAATTTACATAAGAGTTGCTTACCGAACACGACGGAGTGGTTTAGGATTTCCTAACTAGAGATAAGATAATTTTGTAGGATAAGATCAATCAAGTTAGGATTTGCTTCTGTAATATAAATTTGTGAATATGAATATGAATCTGACTGATTAGAGCTTAACATAAGACTTCAGATAGGAAGTGTTCTGTAATACACCACCTGTTTCTTACCCACATTTATCATGTTGCTTCAGAAGATAAGGATTTAAACACAGGAGTCATATGGGTTACTTTTATGCAGCCTTTATATGCTTTTTGGACCTTCAAAGTTCTGGTCTCCATTCACTTGCATTGTATGGACATACAAAGCTAAGATATTCTACTAAAAATCTTTGTTAGTTTTCAGCAGAAGAAAGAAAGTCATACACATTTATGATGGCATGAGTGTGAGGAAATGATGAGAGAAATTTCATTTTTAGGTGAACTATCCCTTTAAAATAAATCAGAAAATATTTCAGATGAGCTGTGTTTGAGGAAGTTGCCATAGTTTAACTATTTAGGCCCGGGCAAGGTATGGGGGTCTTATGTGTAGTTTGAATAGTTGTTTTTGGTAATTAATAAGGGTTGTACTTGTTTTTACAGTTCTGTTCCATGCTGTATTTTGATAGATTATGGTGTTTTATTTGAAGTCACCATCATGGTTATTAGTGTTCTCCTAACTTTCTTATAAAAAAATTAAAACAATGTTTAATTCTCTTTCTGTGTTAACTGTTTTTTTTTCTGAGTATGTGTTCAGTATTGATGAGCAAAAACTATACCGTGGCTTCATTAGTATCTATCTGAAAGATGAGAATTTAAGAAAGACAACCAAATTACTCTTCATGTTCTGCTTAAGCTGTACCCTGCACCGTTGTTAGATAATTTTGAGTTAACCTAATAAAAGTGAATATGTAGGCTACCCTCATGTACATATTTTAATTAAGAATGAACATGATTAGATTTCATTGCATTTACTAAATATAATATAGCTGTTTTATCTTATAATAAATATCTCAAATGTAGAATCATTTTTGTGCAACCACTTCCCTTAAATTGAAGAATTCATCAGCTGACATAAAAAAATAAAAATAAATAAATAATAAAAAAATGTAATATTAAGGTAAACTATTAAATGAAAGTAGTTTTTGGATACTTTTCTCAAATTTCAGGTCAAATTGGTCAATCTGTGGAGCTGATTTTTATCAGGGCTGGTTGTCACAACAGGATTTTTTAAATTGTGTGTCGTAATTTATCAAATGTATTCATTATAATATTTGTTTCACAAAACAATAGTTTGATATTTTTATACTTTACCCTTTAAATTTTTGCAATTTATTTTATTTTTATTTTGTTGTTGTTGTTGTTTAACTGTTTAAATGTAGCTAAAAAGCATGTTATAGGCTATTTAATGGCCTAACAATGTTTTGGTGACAACTTACTCTACGTATAGTATACCAAAGGTCAATGTTTATTGAACACTGTAAAAAAGGTCTCCTAAGCAACCAAAATGGCCCAGTTACTAGGGAGAGTAGAGTCACATGGGGTAATCTCCTCGTGGTTGCTATAATGTGGTTTGCACTTGATGGTGTGCGTGGTGAGTTGTGCATGGATGTCGTTGTCAACACGCGCTATGTCTCCACGGTAACGTGCTCAACAAGCCACGTGATAAGATGCGCGGTTTGACGATCTCAGACGTGGAGGCAACTACGCCACCATGAGGACTTAGAGTGCATTGGGAATTGGGCATTCAAAATTGGGGAGAAAAGGGGAGAAAATAATAATAAAAAAAATAATAATAAAATAAAAAATGAACACTGTAAAAATTGATTTGTCAGGTAATGTAAAAATACTTAATGTAGTGACATCTAAATTAACTTAAAAAATATTTAATCTGATTAAATCAACCTGACAAATTAGGTTACACCTACAAGATAATTTATTTCCAGTTAGATCAAATAATAGAAATATATCACTGTGTGACAATTGCAGGTTACACTTGTATTTTGTAGTGTCTGTAATAAAAGTGGAAGTATTTTTTTGGCCAAGGCTTAAATGTGTGTCCACACAGAAATTTAATTTCAAAGAACTATAGACCCAGTTTTCCCAACTCAAGTTCATGTTCATTGTTGTGAACAGGTGACTCCTGATGTATAGTACCTAGCCATGAGGCAAAAATGTATACCTCTTTGGAAATAAATGAACCACATATATTGTGTGTTGTGTACAAATTGTATATTGCAGCAATGTACAATTTGTACACAAAATGCCGCCGCATTGCTGCTTCATGGCTGGTCCGGCTGCTTCGGCGTGGAGCTCTCTATCGTTTTTGTTACTTTTGTTTGTTTGTCATGTTTTTCACATGTTTTTGTCACTTTTTCCCAATCAGTTTCGTCAGGGAGGAATTGCAAAATATTCGGCAGAGCATATCTGATAATTTTTTGCCAGTGTTTTATTATTCAGATGTTTTGTTCGACATCTGGAGGCGCGGCGGTGTTCTACAAGTGCTCCAAGAGACGAAAGCGAGGGAAGTGCACCAGCACTCTTGTGAAGTTCCGTCAACATGAATTTAGGACTGCAGAGTATTCATCTGAAGAATGTCCGTTCCCTCGTCAATAAAATGGACAAACTACTTCTGCTCACTCAAACAAATAAAGACATTTCTAACTCCACTGCTCTGTGTTTTACAGAAACCTGGCTGAATGAAGGCATCCTGGACAACGTGCTACATATGCCAGGCTTCTGGTTGTTCAGGGCGGTGGGTGTGTACAACCTGCCACAAGCATGTGCAGCACTGCAACAACTGGCTGATCACATCACAGACACAGAGAAACAACACATGGGCACTCTTTTCATTATTCTGGGAAATTTTAATAAAGCTAACCTCACTCTAGAACTGCCAAAATACAAACAACACATCACATGACCCACCAGAGAAAGAAATATACTAGACCACTGCTACACCACTGTAAAGTATGAAAAATCGCTCTGTCCCATGTGTAGCTTTAGGACTGTGTTCACTGTCTGGCTCATCTTCTCCCCACCTACAAGCAGAAACTAAAACCAGCTAAGCCTGTGGTAAGGACTGTAAAGACCTGGACTAATGAAGCAGAGCTGGGACTTCAATCCTGTTTTGAATGCACTGATTGGAGTGTTTTTGAAGCTGCCGTCACAGACCTGGACGAGCTCACAGATACTGTGACATCATATATTAATTTCTGTGAGAATATGTGGAGCCCTACTAAGACATTTTTATCATTCAATAATGATAAATGACGGTTTACAGGAAAACTCAGATATTGTAGGTCAGAAACACACTGACCAAGGAAATCAGTTTGTCTAAAAGAAGCTACTCTGAAAAGCTGAAAAAACTGTATTCAGCCAAGAAACCTGAATCATTGTGGAAAGGCCTGAAAAGCATTACCAAGTATAAGACACCTCCCCCTCACTCTGTAGAGAATCAATCAAGAGAATCACCTCCCTCCTGTTACTCAACATGCTTTTATAGTCTGTGAGGAGGATGTCTGCCAGGTCTTCCAGAAACAAAAGGACTAGGAAAGCTTCAGGGCCAGATGGTGTCTCACCTGCCTGTCTGAATGTCTGTGCTGACCAACAGGCCCCCATCTTCACACAGATCTTCAAAAGATCACTGGAGCAGTGTGAAGTTCCCTGCTGCTTCAAATGCTCAATCATCATTCCAGTCACAAAAAAATAAAAAAAATCACAAGACTTAATGACTACAGACCTGTTGCTCTGACGTCTGTGGTCATTAAGTCATTTGAGAGACTGGTTTTGGCCTACCTAAAGGACATCACTGGACCCCTGCTCGACCCCCTTCAGTTTGCTTACCGAGCAAACAGGTCTGTGGATGATGCTGTCAACATGGGACTGCATTATATCCTGCAATACCTCGACAGACCTGGGACTTATGCAAGGATCCTATTTGTGAACTTTAGTTCAGTATTCAATACCATCATGCTTGATCTTCTCTCAACCAAGCTGACCCAGCTCTATGTGCCAGCCACAATCTGTCAGTGGATCTACATCTTTTTGACAGATAGGCAGCAGTTAGTGAGACTGGGAGAAATCACATCCGGGACTCTTACTATTAGCACTTGTGCTCCTCAGGGCTGCGTTCTCTCCCCACTGCTCTTCTCCTTGTACACAAACAAATACACTGCAAAGGACCCCTCTGTCAAGCTCCTGAAGTTTGCAGATGACACCATAGTCATTGGCCTCATCCATGATGGTGATGAGTCTGCATACTGACGGGAGGTTGAACAGCTGGCTGTCTGATGCGGTCACAACAACCTTGAGCTGAACACGCTCAAATCAGTGGAGATGATAGTGGACTTCAGGAGAAACCCCCCCCCCCCCCCCCCCCCCCATCATGAACAGCACTGTGGCATGAGTGGAGTCATTCAGATTCCTGGGCTCTACCATCTCTCAGGACCTGAAGTGGGACACCCACATAGACTCCATTCTAAAGAAGGCTCAGCAGAATTTGTACTTCCTTCACCAGCTGAAGAAGTTCAACCTGCCTCTGAAGTAGCTGACTCAGTTCTACTCAGCCGTCATTGAGTCTGTCCTGTGTACATCTAAAACTGTCTGGTTTGGTTCAGCCATCAAATCAGACAGAAAGAAACTAGGACTGTTGAGAGGATTATTGGTGCCCCTCTACCCACCCTCCAATACCTGTTACACTCTGGTAATTTACCACATGAACAATTAAACTGCCTTTAGAACTCCCATAGTGCAATAATGAGACAATATGTCATGTACGTATGTAAACTCACTCATATTTAATGCAATAACTGTGCATACCCCTACCTTGCAAATATATTACCACTTGCACATGTACATATGCCATTCTATATTATATGTCCTTTTTGTATGTCTATTTATACTCCTACCTTGTTTTATATTCTGTGTTTCACTGTAATTTTCTTTCCTATCACCAAAAATAATCAAATTTATTTATAATAATAATTCCTTGTGCACGTGAGCACACTTGGCAATAAAGCTCATTTTGATTATGATTGTAATTGTATAGCATTATAATCCCACATCTGCTATCCAGTTGGCTTAAAATAATTTCCAAAGCAAAAGATTCATACTATTATATGAATGCAATGGATCACCATCTAAATTTTGTCACAGCTTTATTCTTGGTACGGCAGTCAATATGGTTTTTGCACCTTTCTCTCTCCTCTTGGCTCTAAAGGTGAAAGAAAATATTGCAGTTTCCAGGAGGTATTCTTCAAACGGTTCGCCTATAGAGAGGCAACAGAGGGAAATACTGAAGTGCAATGTCACTCCCACGTCTGTGTAGTGATGGCAGGGTTCTCATCTCAATAGAAGCTGTAATTAGTTGTAATTTACAGGTGACTCCTCCCCGGTGACCCCAGTACTCAGAATTCCCTGGCCACTTAGAGAGATCATGTTTTCCTTTTGCTGTGTGCACCACACATATGAACCACAACATTGCCATAATAGCCCACTCCCCACTGGTTTGCCCACCTTCTGCAAGGTATCTGAAAGTAATTTGTTATAAGCTCAGTGGAGCATGCACACTCCTATTTCCATCTATTAAGATGTGAGAAGAATGGCACACAAAGTCCAGTAAACACTGTAATGACAGCAATTCACTGCAATGTCAAGAGATCAACAGGAAATTGGTGACACTTGGAGGTGAACTTGGCAAATTAATGTTTGCCATGAATCACGCTGCATATTTTTATATATAATTTTAATCTGAAATTAGTGCTCTACTGGTATAGCAATACAAATGTGATGTAGGTTATTTTGCATTAGAGACAGGGTATTATGTTGGCCTTGTGTTGCACTGGCCAATAATGGGGCAAAAAGCCAAATGGAAATAGCTTCCTAATGACCTGAGTGAGGCATATCAGATAAGCTAAATACATTTTCCAGCTAAAGTCAGATTCGCTTGTGATTAGCGGTGTATTAAAAGTTCTAGCATGTCTGTTCAGCACTGTAACCTACATAATTATGTAGACTACTTTACAAAGTGTTTGTTCCCTCTCCTTGTGTAGTAAACATTTAGAATCAAGTAACACTTTTATTTGCTCTGAGAACTGAATAACACCTTCAACATGGAGAAATAAAGAAAGAATAAAGAGACTACATTGATAAATGGAGAAGTTTCAATGACCAACATCTCTCTACAGGTAATACACCTGTAGCTGTGTTGTCTGCTGGGCTGGGTGTTTGGGGTATGAGGAGTGGGACTATAAAACACTTCCAAGAAATCCAGAGCCTATTTTATAACCTCTAGCACTTGAAGCCTTTTTTGGGGCCTGATATTCATTGTGAAATCTCAACTCCAAAAATTAATCTACAAAATACAAATACATCTTAAATTTTTATAATTGGGCACAATATTTTGCCTAAGCATTCAACTTTCAGATTTGACATAAACAAGCGCCTAAGAAATGTACCTGTGAGACCAAGAAAATTACCTCTTCTTTTCTTATTTATAGATATCGATTAAACAGTAAATACAATGTTAATTTGAACAAACAAAGATTTTAATATGACTATTACGGCATAAGTTATTTTTTTTTCATCCACAAACATATACCCCACTCCCAAAAATTAAAATGCAAATTAAATGGTAATACATTTATAATTTCAAAATGTCATTTTCTCTAGTCTTCATTTCATATTTATACAATTAATATTATTTCTGCAATTGTAATTCCTGTATAAATGCATTTATGCCACCACTAAACAGCCTTTTTAAAAATATGTTCCCCTTCTGTCACTCACTTGATGTTGTGTCGATGTAGTGACACTAGGGGTCTCTCTTGGGAGCCCCAAACAACTCAAATCTTTCTGAAAAGGTCAATGAGAATTGGTGAGTGGTATTTGCATGCCACTCCCCTGGACCAGTGGGTTCGGTTTTGCCCTGTAACCCCCTACAGACCGCTCATTCCCCAGCATGCTCATTTGCTCCCGTCCAGTTCTGGGATGAGACAGGCAGCTCACCTCAGTGCCAGCCTAATGTCTCTTTCGGAGCTCACGAGATGGATGAGATTTTGATCACTGCATCGGAGAGCTCCTTAGTGATGTCAGACGCCAAGGACTCGATTGGGCTAGCGCCTTTGGGTGTGCTGGCTCAGTCTGAGGATGACACGGAGCTGACCAACATGCTTGCCTGGGCCGCCGCGAGTGTCGGGCTGGAGTGGAACCCGGCTTGCCGATTAGTTTCTGGGGTCGGGGTGCCGCTCAAGGCCACACCTCCAGTCCCTTTCTTCCCAGAGGTGCAAGACGAGCAGATGAGGTCATGGGGGACCCCTTTTACTGTCCAAACACGATTCTTCAGCTCGTCTGCTCTCACTACACTCGACGGCGGGGCGGCCGAGGGTTATGCCACAATTCCTCAGATGGATAAGGCAGTTGTGGTGCACTTGTGCTCACAAAGCACCACCACCTGGTGGAGTCGCCCGGCACTCCCTTCCAGGGCCTGTAGGATTCATTGTTACATGAGTGCGTACTCCGTCTGCTTGCTGAGGTTGTTCTCCTGTGTCCTCGGCCCTGGCGTAAAGCCCCCTGCAGGAAGCTGATGGCCTCCGCCTCACGGCCTTGCTCTAAAACCTCCAAGAAGGTTCCTAAGCACCCCTGAGACAGACGACCCAAGAAGGAAGATGTCTGCTGGAACTTGGGAGCTGGTGACCAGACCACTCCATTCCCCAGTGGAGGGCTGGGAGGAGAATCTTTTGTTCCTCTTTTGTTTTGTGTTCACCGCACCCTGGATGGGCTGCAGTACCCACATTGTCAAAAAAGAGCAGTTTCCTCTCTCCTTGGGTCACATAGATGGTGCCCACAGCCGGCGTTACCTCGGCGACCGGACACTGAGCACTCGCAGCCAGGAACTCACAAACGCAGCACTTCGCCATCGCACGTCCGGCTGCACCGCATAAACCACACCCCCGGCCAGCCGTTTGTGATGAGTCTCGAGGACAGCACAAAAGGCCCACCTCCTCAGTTGCCGACCCACCCTTCTCCGGGTATGCAGAGATAAATAATTTGAGGTAGAGTTCTTCACGGGTCCACACGAACCCAAGGACCCGGTACCCGACCCGGGACTGTTTAGCATCTGCAGTGACACGATGACTTTACCAATTGACGATTGGCTCTTTTATTTAGAAGGCTGGACTTATTCTGCCATATCGGTGTTTGACAGATGACATAAACTGAAATGCATTATTGGCGTCAGCGTGATTTTTGAGATATTGTGGTTGGAGTTTGTTCGCTTTTTATATCTAAAATCTATGATCAGACACGTCTCAGAGAGAAACAGCAAATTAGGGATGCTAACATCAGCGGCCGTGGCACTGAACGAGCAATCATTGTTATAGTTCAAGGGTCGGGAACCTATGGCTCGTGAAAGAAAAGCCACCGATGCGTATCTGATTTGATGTTTGCGTGCAGTGAGCTTTGAGTGCAATGAAAGCGCTTCTCCAACACATGAACATTCATAGAGTTCTGGGACTCGTTTCCCAATAACTATTGATCTTAGCTGTTAAGAGAATATTCTGTTGAACATTTGTTATTTTTTTATGTGCAACCAGGGTGTGATATAGCAACCGCAAAATGTGATGAGACTACCTGCAAAAGGTGTCTCGGAGTGACACATGACAAGAAATGCTGATGTGTTTGAAGAAACACACTTTATTATATTTTTAAGAACAGACAAAAGAAAAGCAGCCAATGCTCGTGTCTGATTCACTGTTCAGAGGCATGCAATGGGACCCTGTCTCGTGAAACAAGCACATGTAAAGAGTTATCACTCCTTTTTCTCTGTTTCATTCAACTGAAAACTGTTTGCTAGAATAATGTAGTCAATCAAAGACGAAAGTGATTAAATCATAAGGTAATACAAGACACGTTCACCTTGAACATAAAATTGACTTCTATTTTTTTTTCTTTATGACCAAAACGGAATACAAACATATTTGATAAGAACACACATTTGTCAGCATTTTTTGGGAACAAAATATTTTTTTAGGCTTATTTATTATGATGGTTATTATAATTATCTTTACATTCATAATTGTCTTTAGTTGTTAAGTTGTATGTTAGTAATTTTCATCTATTGCTGCATACTGATACTTGCATGATGGCAAATCCGTTGGAGACAGTAAATGTTTGGATTTGGGGAGGTGGTAATATATAAGATTTTTCACTTTGTTATTTGTATTGATTTTTCATTCGTTTAAAGTGCAATTTGTATTTAGAAATGTCTTTTGTTCAAGTTTTCGTGTTTCAATAAATACATTTTATTTTTAATGCAAAATAAATAAAGCAAAAATATTCACAGATCTTGGGGATTGACCATATAAGCAGATATTGATATTTTAAATGCAATTACCATTAAAATGTTTTTTTAAATATCGCCCAGCCCAAAAGGGAATTAAAAATTTTCATGAAGCTTCAGCGCGGGCTTCAGACTCGAGTCCTGCAGAGGCTATTGCCGCTGATCCAGGGCAAGCACGTGTTGGTCAGGAAAGATAAAATAGCGAGTCAGCAGTGGCTGAGGTCAATGCAGGCCACTCACATCCCGGTCGGCCTCAATGCCACAGAAGGCGTGATATCGTGGCAGGTGACACTCAGGGGAGAGTGGAGACTCCACCCCCAGGTGGTCCAGCTGATCTGGAGTCAATTTGACAAAGCACAGGTTGACCTGTTTGCTTCCCGGGAATCCTCCCAATGCCCGTTCTGGTGTTCCCTGGCGGGATCCCCCCTCTGGACCGATGCACTGGCACACAGCTGGCCCCGGGGGCTGTGCAAATACGCATTCCCCCCAGTAAGCCTACTTGCACAGAACCTGTTCAAGGAGGACGAGGAACAAGTCTCCCTCGTGGCACCGTACTGGCCCACCCAGTCTTGGTTCTCAGACCTCACACTACCTCCTCTCACAGGGATGGGGCACCATCTGGCACTTGCACCCAGACCTCTGGAACCTCCATGTTTGGTCCCTGGTCGGGATGTGGAAGACTTAAATTGTTTAAACACGTGGTATTGTGGTAAACACAATCACTCAGACCAGGGCTCTCTGCACAAAGCAGTTGTATGCCCTGAAGTGGCATGTTTTCACAAATTCACGAATGGCTGTTCCCCTCCACCTTGGCACCTTTTCTCAAAGATCTGAGGCATTTGGGGCTCCCAAGAGTGACCCCTAGTGTCACTACATCGACACAATGTCTCGTTCCCTCCATCAGGGTTCGGAGTTTACGACAGTAAACTAGACATTTTTGTGGTATACAAGCAACTTCAAATGCACCTTCTGTGCCACATTTGCAGTGTAAAGATGGCACTATTTATAGACTGAATAATCTAAGCAGACACAATATTCATTTGAAGTAGAAAATGACATTAATTTGTCCATTAGAGTGTTTTTTTCTCTTACACTAAGTATTTTTTGTTTCATTCCAAACGTAACAAACCTTTTACAAATAAATATAAATGCATTTAAACTGGATTATGAATTTATTTTAATATTTAAAACGCACATTTACATTTTTATGTCACCACTGGACAGAACTAACCAGCCTGTTAAAGCACCTTTTGTGGTATATAAACGACTTTTTGTGCCACCTTTGTAGTGTAAAGATGGCTTTTTTAATTGACATTAATTAACCCCAGCAAAACATTCATTTGAATGGACAATGACTTTAATGTGACTTTTACAGAGTTCTTTTCCCCCTTATGCATTTTCTCATTCACCAACTCACTCAGCAAACACCCATGTCTCTCTCTCTCAGGTGAGTTTGATGCATAATGACCCTCACGGCAGTCCTGTGGGGGAGAGGGAAGTGTGGGTGGACATGTTGAGGTTAGCAGTACTTTAGCGTGAAGGCTAGAACTGTTAGTGATCTCTCTCTTTCACCAGCCTCTCGTTTCCTGGCCCACCCTTAGCAGCGCTCACCTCACTGAGGATGAATAATTAATGTGAGTAGACACAGGGGTCATGGGTGACATGTCTGTGAGGGAACGAATTCCTCCTTGATTAGTACATAAAATCAGGCCCCATCTGCCTCTATGTGGGTATGTGAAAGACTTACCAGTACCACTGCTGAAGGAAGTCTGACATGAACACAAAGGAGAGCCATGGCTGGTCTGTTCACTTCATCACCGTCACACACACACACAATTCCCTGTTTAATAGTGATGCTCTTGGCCTTACCTACTCCTCTGCCACTTCTAGAAATGCTTTGTTTGACCTTTCTGTTGTGCGATAACAAAGGCTCTAAGTGACCCAGAAAGTCTTCCACAAGTCTACACAAGATACAGGAAAATTAAGCTATACTGTACTTTAGCTCTAGTGAGCTGCTTACAGAGACAGCATTTGGATGCATAGACGTATAATTTTGTGATGAAACTAATCCTGTGACTGATCACTTGTCAAAGAGAACAGATAGGGAAAACAATAAACACATTTCACACTTTTAAAAGCACTTCAAAAAATAATACATTGTCACTGGAAAAAGATGTGGTACTATAATGCAATGAAATTATGTTAAATTAAATTATTATTATTTTTATTTTTTTTGTCAGAACACAAGACTCATTTTCAATGGCTGTCAATGGGGATAACATGCTTTTTTGCCATCACTGTGCAGTTCCAGCATCTACTAGCAGGGGCTAGCATGAACCTACTATCTAGCTAATTCCTAGGCTGAGTTCAGAATTGCATACTACCCATACAACACACACTTCTTCTGCCATATCATATATCAGGATTAAAAGACTCATCAGGTTTAGCCCAGCTGAAAGAGAACATACCCTTTGGCACTGGCTATAATTAATATGCTAAACTGAATTACAATAATTAATGAAGGGACTATCCTTGTGCACTGGATATGCACTTATTAAACATAAGGCACAGGGCTGACTGGGTCTTTCTTGATTTGAAGAGTGGATACTTGGATTTACAATGCACGCTTAATCTAATTAGCACCAGGTCCATAATAGTCATAAATGACTTCATTTGTATGACCACACATAAGCCCTATGGCCTTTTATTTGTAATGCTTGTCTATGTTGGTCTCCTCCTACAGTGGTTAATTACATGTATGTTTTGTTGAAGAGAAGTTGCATTGGTTAATTGTATATTGTGCTTTTGTGCAGTGGATGTTGTCTTCCTTAAGGCCTTCATTAATAAGTTGGGGACAGAAACAGTAAGAGGATAATCTTCACAGAGAGTATACCAGCCTCACAAAAAGAGCCACACCCTTTTTGTTGTCAGTGGGTAAAAGTCTGATTATGTTTTCTGTGCTTGTTTTTTTTTTTTTACTTTCAAATTTGATGTGCCAAAATTATGAAAAAAAACAAGGAGACTGTGTTATGGGGTGAGTTACCCTTCATATTGCTGCTATTCAATGATGCTATTCTTTTTTTTTTTTATTAACAATTTTTATTGATTCCATGCAGCAATTCCAATAGACATAACAGAAAATACAGAATCAAACCACATGAAATCACAACCCTACCCCTTGGACATTAACAAGTGACGCAGCTGTAAATACCTAAAGAATTGAGACCTGGGAATCCCAAACTGTGGAAACATATTTTCAAAGGATCTCAACACTCCACTCTCATATAGGTCACCGAGTGTATTAACCTCCCTCAAAATCCACTCTGTCCAGCAGAAAGGGGACTTATTAATACGTAAGTTTGGGTTTAGCCATATGCTCGAAGCAACGTTTAAATAAATGTCTGAATTAAACACTCAGGACACTTTCATCCATACCACGTACAAATGTGAAATAATGGGGTGTAACTTAATTTCTCCAGTTTGTTTGATAGAAAGGCTTTGCGATGGCAAAGTAGGGGCAAGAACTTCCTGTTCAATACAAAACCAGCGAGGGGCTCTCTCAGGTGGAAGCGACCAATGAGCCAAATATCTGAGACTGAATGCATAATAATAAAACAAAATCTTGGATAGGCCTAGCCCAACATTGTCAATCAGCCTATGCATTTTACTGAAATGTAATCTGGGATGTTTACCATTCCAAATAAAGGACCTCGCTACATCTACAGGGAGAGATTGTAACAGTTAGTTGAATTTTGGAATACAATTAATTTTAATAACATTAACCTTCCCAATCATAGATAAATGTAATGAAGCCCACCAGCCCACATCTCTCGAAAAACTTTTTATTAAAGGTCAAAATGAACTCTAACTAAATCACAGAAATTTGCTGGGAATAATATACACAAATACTTAATGCCCTGTTTGGGCCACTGGAAGGCACCCAGCTGAAAAGCCGTTACTGGGCAGTACACTGTCAGATACAAAGCTTCGTATTTCGACCAATTAACTCTGTATCCTGAGAACTCAGAAAAGGAATTAATAATTATGTGGAGGCAAGGCACAGATCTAGTAGGGTTGGAGACGAATAATAAAATATAATCTACGTAAAACAAATCTTATGTGCCACACCTTCTGCCACCACCCCTGGAAAATCATCTTCCTTTCCTATCGCAGCTGCTAATTGTTCCAGGGCAAGACATAACAAACATGGGGAAAGAGGGCAACCCTGCCGGGTACCCCTATCCAGAGTAAAATAATCTGAAATTAATCAATTTGTTTGTACTGCCGCTACCAGGTGTTTATAAAGTAACTTAATCCATCCAATAAAAGTATTAATTAACCCGTACCTTTCCAAAATCTTAAAAAGATAATCCCATTCTACCATATCAAACGCCTTTTCTGCATCAAGTGAGATGGCAGTGACCAGAGTCTGATCATTCACCAATGACCACATGATATTGATGAAATGCCTTATGTTATCAGAAGAGCTATGACCCTGAATAAACCCCTCCTGATCTATATGTATAAGAGATGTCATAACTTTACTTAATCATTTAGCCAATATTTTTGAAAATATTTTAACCATACGGGACTCTACCCACCCTAGCAACTGGGCCAATTGGTTGCTTAGGAAGCCTGACTGGAATCACTCAGGATCTTTGTCCTTTTTTAGAATCAGACTGATCCGGGCTTGCGTCATTGTTGGAAGAAGCTTTCCATTCTTTGATGATTCTGTATAAACTTCTAGCAAAAGTAGAGCCAGTTCTGTAGCATAAGATCTAAAAAATTCAGCGGCAAAGCCTTCTGGCCCCAGAGCCTTGCCTGCAGGCAAGGGCTTAATTACCTTGCCAAGCTCCTCCAAGGTTTTCTCAGAATCAAGATATTTGTTTTGCTCAGTCATCAGTTTAGGAAGTTCTAATGGTTCCACAAAGTTTCTAATATCCTCATCAGTAGACAAAGACATGGAAATATGGAGATCAAGATTTTTACCCATCATGTGAAGTGTCAATGTTACTCTAGGGGGCTTGAACAAATTTGCTTCACTATGATCAAGGACTGAATCAATTAAAGATTAAAAGCCTCCTCCCAATATTATATCATGAGGGGTGCCAGCAGCTTGCAACATCCCATCAAGATCTATAAAAAAGCCCTGATAATCAATGTTATGTGCATAAATATTAGTCAAAGTAAGAATTTCAGCTAAAACTATAATCCTAATTTATCTTTACTCTGTTTGAGACATTTTAATTGTAGATGTTTATGTATCAGCGTAATGAATTTTTCAGCTTCCTTCGGAGAAAGGTGCGTTTCTTGAAGAAACACTATATCATATTTCTTATGCTTAAGAAGAGAAATAAACATACTTCTTTTTATGGGGTTCCCCAACCCATTCACATTCCACGTGGAGAGAGACAATCCACTCATTTTAACATTTGACATTTTGACATATAAGAAAAAAAAATAGACTGTGTGTCAAAAACAAGATTATAAAGACCACATTCCAACATTAGTGCAACCATCAAAGCCTGAACATCCCCCCGAACAAAACAAACAGATAAAAGAAAAACATGCACATTAACCCATGCACATGACAGTGCCAACAGTCCATGCACGCCTACGAGAGCCCCCACAACAACCTAGCTGTCAGATTGCTCAAGTCCGGTGATTCTATATGAATTATGTGAGACAGAATTACACAGCAAAAGATAATCTATAAATCATACTCTAGCCAATAAGTGTAATAAACACAAAGAGCGTGTACAGTCATTTATAAAACTGTTCTGAAGATGTGTTACTCTACAAAATAAACTCCTGCCGATAGGTGGAACAAGCACAAAAAAAGCGTGCAGATTCCTCAAACATTCAAGTGAATATTTAGTGAGCCGGTCCACTCGGCTGCAACATGAGTTCGAGCAAATTACTTCAATGACTTTGCAAAAAATAGTCCACAAAACAAACTCAAGCCGATAGGCAGACTAAGTACAAAGAGCATGTAGATTCATCCATAAAACTGTCCTGAAGGTGTGTTACTCTGCAAATAATCTCCAGCTGCTAGGTGGAACTAGCCAACCCGATATCACGCCGAGGCGTGAAATAGACACGCCGGTCCACTCGCGGATGCGTGTCGGTGTCACGCTTTGCCTCCTCCAGGCGTGTACATGACACGCGCGCGTCTACGTAGAATACCGTCAGGGGGCGATCGTTTCCTCGACGCCAACAACTCTCCGCGCACCAAAGAGGAAGCGATACCGTTGTCGTCACGTTGCACGTTCGTGCGGGCGGGATGCCGGCCAATTTCGCCGGTTACTTTCACTTGTGACCATATGTGACAAATAAAGGTTCATTACAGTGCTGCTTTCATGAAGAAATCCTAACGTTGCTGTAGCCTAACGTTGTTATATGTGTGTGTGTGTGTGTGTGTGGGCTGTCGAGTATCTTGTGCTGATGTAAATAAATACATATATATATATATATATATATATATATATATATTTATATATATATATATATATATATATATATATATTTTTATTTAAAAAGTGTATTTATGTACAAAAATATATATCCCGCTAACCGGAACTGGAGAACGCGATATATCGCTTCCTCTTTGGTGCGCGGACAGTTGTTGGCGTCGAGGAAACGATCGCCCCCTGCCGGTATTCTACGTGGACGCGCGCGTGTCATGTACACGCCTGGAGGAGGCAAAGCGTGAAATAGACACGCATCCGCGAGTGGACCGGCGTGTCTATTTCACGCCTCGGCGTGATACCGGGTTGAACTAGCACAAAAAAAAAAAAAACGCAGAGATTCCTCAAACAGTCAAGCAAATGTTCAGTGAGCCGGTCCACTCGGCTGCAACATGAGTAAAACAAGATGTCTTACTCCATTGACTTTATGAAGGACATCGCTTGCTGTGGATATGTGAATGTTTTACGGCCATCCTTAGAATTTTCTCAATTTGGCCAGGAATATTAGTGCAAAAGCAACCTTCCTTTTATGTAAATGTTTCTTGCATTCCTTGAATCAATCACATTTCTCTCTCGCAAAGTCTGTGAACAAGAAAATGCTGTGGTTCTTCCAAGAAAGCCTTCCTTTACAACTCGCCTTGCGTAACACCAGATCTTTATCAGATGATCTCAGAATTCCAGGACTCCAATGATACAGACATTATTTTGCCGGCTACAGTTCTCCATGTCCTCCAACTTCTCCCAGACATGCTCCAAATCCACCTTGGTCACTAGCGGATTAGCAGATAATTCCCTCTCCAATGACTCCAGGTAATCGATCTATTTCTCAACATGCTTTGCACCCCACTCTTGTAACCACATCAGTGACCTTCGCCTCCATGGTGGTGATCGATCCACATAAGTGTCTTGTCTCCAGGATTTTGAATTCTTTGACATATTGTCCTCCTAGAACAGTTATGGAACAGAGTGTATCGAATCTCACCTGTTTATGTCATAAAACGTATTAAAACAAGCAAAGTGCACACACACACACACACACACTGTTCACACGTCCGATCCTCGCATGGCATCAAAATTGTCTTTTATAGGTAATGAGTCACAAGTCTAAGATTGAGAAGTGTGTGTGTGTGTGTGGGCGGGTTTGGGTGGTTTATGATTTTTGTAGGTTACAAACTGTTAATAACAAGGGTATTATGATATAAATGTGGTTTATGAGGACATTTCTAATCCGTATCCATAATTCAAATCACTTTAAAAATAAACAAAAACAATGTTATTGAAAATGTAAAAATGCAGAAAGTTTTTTTTTTTTTGTTGTGAGGGTTAGGTTTAGGTTAAGGGATAGAATCTATAGTTAGTACAGTATAATAAATAAATCATTATGTCTATGGAGTGTCCTCATAAGGATAGCCGCACCTACATGTGTGTGTGTGTGTGTGTGTGTGTGTGTGTGTGTGTGTTTATACTGGAGCACTTTCTCATTGCAATCATGGGGCTATATGGCATCAGCCCAAAAACAACTAAATTTGATTTGCACTGAGCTTGTAGAATTGACAACCTGATCTCAGTTCACTGGGTGCCATGCTGATTTTCATTGCATGCTTATTAACAATGGTGCTCTATTGATTTTTGGGGGGAGTAAACAGCGTAGCAAAATGCCACATGCCAGTCTGACATATTTCTACAAACATGCCAGATTACACAGGCACCATGGACAGGGGTTTTCTCACAAAGCAGACACTCATTCTTTATGTTTTTTTTTGTATCGCCAAGCCACTGAACTGTGCATCTCTCTCATATGTCTGTATTGCAGTGTAGATGGATGATAAATGCTCATATTGTTATTAGAAGGGATGCAAAATTGCCCCATTTGTTTGCATACCATTTAAGTGTCTATACGAATATTCATGCTTACCAATATCTGCCTTTCACTTGCTTCAGATGCTGCACGGACTTTATTTGAGATATGGCTCATTTAATAGAACAATTCACTTCCTGTTGTTCATTTTGACACCTGAGAATTTCATCCTCACTACATATTCAGTGTTTACATAAAAAGAGACATCCCCTTTATCGTCCCAAACATGTACTACCGATTAGTATTGGTGCATCTCTATTTTTGCCATTGCAGTTTCTCTATGTTGGGCATATTGAGAAACATAATTTGTCAATTGCAGTTCAGTGCAGTTAAACAGCTGCACAGCAGTATATATGGAGCTTCAATTGCAAATGCAATTTTCACATTGAACAAAACTGCAGTTCTTAAGCGTCTAAACTAGGCCTGTCAAAATTAATGCATGCTATTAATTTACAATGTTTGACACACTTTATTTTTTTAATGTGAAGGTGAGCACAGCGTAGTTCTAGCGGGAAGACTAGCAGCTGTACATCATCACACCATTAGCTGGGTAATTCCTAGCCAATCGCAGGTAAGCCATTGCTTTATAAGTCTGCTCACAATTTATCACATTGCTGTTTCAGTGTGCTAATACGGCAACCACCACCACCCCACCACCACCAGTTGAGCCCCGTCCCGCACGGGGGTAGGCTCCTCGCCCCTGCCTCCTATCTCCGGCAGGATATGATGGTTCCGAGTACAACTCCCTCGGACTGCCAGACGGGGCCTACGCCAAAGAGAGACATTACTTTTCTGTTCTACATTCATCAAATAAATGGCATCTTAAACCTTACTCAAGCCTGTGTGTCTTCCGATAGAAATAGATAATAATTAAAAATTTTATATTTTTTTTAGTATAAATAAAAATGAATAGAAAATAAAGTATATATAGAAGACACAATAAGACAAATATATATATATATACAAATACACATGCATAGTGCAAATCTAAATACAAATCTGTTATATACAGTGCATGGGAATTTAATGGCAGAAGAGGTTGGATGTGTCTAATAAATATAAAAACACTAAACTGTGAATTGTACATAATTATTGCTCAGTGGGACAGTTTTAACTGTTCATGAGATGAATATTTGCTAGTTAATGTTTAATTCAAAATATTTCGTTGCTGATGCTCAAGCTCTTAATGGCCAGGCACAAAGCTTTTAAAATTTTTTAAACATTTGAATGTCAATAAATTGCTGATTGCTAATAACCTGCATTGTGTTTGCAGTCATTGGTCGGTGCATGGTATTTCAAGATTGGACCGCCGCGGATGACTGTTCAGCATAACCATCATATCCTGCCGGAGATAGGAGGCAGGGGCGAGGAGCCTACCCCCCGTGCGGGACGGGGCTCAACTGGTGGTGGTGGAGGTTGCCGTGTTAGCGCACTGAAACAGCAATGTGATAGATTGTGAGCAGACTTATAAAGCAATGGCTTACCTGCGATTGGCTAGGAATTACCCAGCTAATGGTTTGATGATGTACAGCTGCTAGTCTTCCCGCTAGAACTACGCTGCGCTCACATGTCTTGTTGCTGTTTTGTATTGTTGTGCGCTGGAACCTCCTGTCACCAAGACAAATTCCTAGCATGTGTTAGCATACTTGGCAATACAGCTGATTCCGATTCTGGTCAAGTTTTGAAGAATTTACGAAAGTACAGCAAATGTAATAAGTATAGGAGTGTAGAGTGCAGTTCTAGAGAACAACAGTAGAACTGCAGTACAAGTGTGGTATTTTGGAGAGCAGTATTCCTGCAGCATTCTATACTGCAGTATAAGTGTGTTAAATTGGATGCAGCATTCCTGCAGTTCCCTATCTGTCACTCACTCAACATTGTGTCGATGAAGTGACACTAGGGGTCACTCTTGGGAGCCAGAGACCTGATCTTTGATAAAAGGCCAATGGGAATTGGCGAGTGATATTTTCATGCCACTCCCCCGAACATACGGTTATAAAGGAGCTGCCATGTGAACCGTTCATTCAGATTTTCTCTTTGGAGCCGAGCGGTTGATGTTCATTGAGCTGAAATCCCATGGCTTCCCATTCACCTCTGCTGGATTCCTGATGGCACATTACAACAGCTTTCTCCCCCCTCTGCACTGGTACACTGCAGGGATCGCCCCTGGGCGCTTCAGCAGAACAAGAGTATTTTCCTAAAAGGGTATATTCTAAAAGAGCAGCACACACGGAAACTTCTTTTTAAAGACACGTCTTTTTAAAGATGACTTTCCGTTTGTGTGTTATTTCTGGTTGCGGTCGTTATCTCTCGCCTTCAGATGGTCACGATCGCTGCCTTTGGTGTCTGGGCGCTGCTCACACGGAGACATCATTTGTGGATGGGTCATGTCCTCACTACAAGAACATGACCATGGCAACGTTGTGGTCACGGCTTGCCTTCGTATGGGTATGAGGCCAGCGTGGCTAGCACTGGGGGAAATTTGGGGACCTCAATGGGACCACCTCCACTGGGCATGCTTATTTCCCCCGATCAGGCTTCCGGATGATTGCGCCAGCTCGCCTCAAGGCAAGTTTGACCTCTTGTTCGGGGCCCACAAATGTGATGAGCTCTCAGGGCAGCATCAGAGAGTGGGCTCGTCCAGTCGGATGCAAAAGCCTCGGCTGGTCTTCCCCCTCGGGTACGGTCTCCCATTCACAGGCTGACGGCGAAATGACAGACATGCTTTCCCAGGCAGCCGCGAGCGTCGGGCTAGAGTGGAACCCTCCGCTCTCTCCTGAACCCTCGCGGCTCAATTATTGGTTCCTGGGCCCGCGGTGCCACTCACAGCCATGCCCTGCACCAGTTCCTTTCTTACCAGAAGGGCATGAGGCGCTGACAAGGTTGTGGGAGGCACCTTTTACTGCCCAGTCCTGATCTGTCAGCTCCCCCGCCCTACTACCCTCAATGGTGGGGTGGCCAAGCATCTTGAAGTGGCATCTGTTCACTAAGTGGTGTTCTTCCCGAAGTGAAGACTGCCAGAGATGCGCAGGCGTATCGGTTCTTTCCTTGCTGCAGGATAGGTTGAAGGGATGGCTGTCCCCCTCCACCTTGAAGGTTGGACACACTATAGCAGCACACAATGACACAGTGGACGGTAAGTCCATAGGGAAGCACGACCTGATCATCAGGTTCCTGAGAGGCACCAGGAAGTTGAATCCCTCTAGACCATGCCTCGTTCCCTCATGGGACCTCCCTGTAGTCCTACAGGGTCTTCAGGGTCTGCCCCAGGAGGAGTCAGACCCAGCCTTGATGTAGCTGTATCCAGTGCTTGCTTTACGCATCTATTTGGATCGCATGCAGAGCTTCAGTGTCTCATTTGTCTGCTTTGGTGGACAGCGGAAAGTAAGCGTTGTCTCCAAGCAGAGGGTTGTCCACTGCATCATTGACACCATAGCTATGGTATATCATGGCCAGCACGTGGACTACAAGCCCATTCTACCAGGAGTGTGGTGGCCTCCTGGGCCCTGACTCTCTAACAGACATTTGCAGAGCAGCGGGCTGGGCAACACCCATCACCTTTGCAAGGTTCTACAATCTTCAGGTCGAGCCTGTTTTGTCCTGTGTCTTGGCAGGAATGAACAGGTCTGGGACAGTTGGTCGGGCGTTTCGCTAGTGCATAGCGCCTTTCACCTCCACTGGGCTGAAGACATGTGCTGTTCACTCCCAGTAGTGTTCACAAAATGTGTTCCCTGGATGAATTCCTCCTAGCTCTGTGGCAGACGAGTTTGCGGAGAAACTCGCTGCCGGCTCACTACAGGTGCTAAATAAGCCCTGTACTGGGGTAGGTGCTCCGCATATGCTGGTTCCCCATAGGTAACCCCATGCAACGTATATGACGTGTCTCCACATGGCATACTTCTGACAAAAAAGAGTCGGGAAGACCATGCAACTTATGTCCACCTAAAATACAACCACCCACCCACCCCCCCTCCGACTCTGGTGGTACTAGTTTGTTGACAAATTTTCACTCTTTTTGGGGAAAAAAGGAAATAAAAAAGGGAAAAATACATGACTGGGCTAGCCTGTCCCTATTTTATGGCCAGCCGGATTGTCCCCGAAGGGCCGTTCGACGCACATAACAGCGCATCTCGCACCTCCAGTTCACGTAACACAGTTGTAGTTGTGGCGTGTTTGTAGGGGGACCCCCAGTGTCACTTCATCGACACAAAGTTGAGTGATTGACAGATAGGGAACCTCCTGGTTCTGTCACTTTAATGATATCAAAAATGGTCTCTGACTGACTGAAGAAATTGTCTGCAACTTACAAAAATGTTAGGAATGTAAAATATCTTGCAATGGCATTCATTATTATATGTCATTGTTGTACTGTTGTACTGTACTTGTACTTGTAGTAGGGGACTCCTAGTGTCACTTCATCGACACAACGTCGAGTGAGTGACAGATAGTGAACGTCCTGGTTACTTCTGTAACCTCTGTTCCCTGATGGAGGGAATGAGACATTGTGTCCCTCCTGCCACAATGCTGGACTACCCGCTGAAATGGCCTGGACCTTCTCTCTCAGCTCCTCAGCACAAAACCTGAATGAGCAGTTCACAGTGAGCCAGCTCCTTTAAACCCATATGTTCAAGTGAGTGGCATGCAAATACCACTCGCCAATTCCCATTGGCCTTTTATCAAAGATCAGAGGTGTCTCAGGCTCCCAAGAGTGTCCCCTAGTGTCATTTAATCGACACAAGGTCTCGTTCCCTCCATCAGGGAACGAGAGTTACAGAGGTAACCAGTACATTTTCAATACTGCAGTACAAGTGTGGTAATTTGGATGCAAAATTCCTGCAGTTTTCAGTACTGCAGTGATACTGCGTCCAATTTACCACACTTGTACTAATGTTAAAAAACTGCAGATATTTTTTGCAAGGGATCACCTAAGTGCGACTCACCTCTGTTGCTGCATTTGTAATTCTGATTCAGTTACTTTAAAGTTAAACTCTTCAGTCTCCTCCCTCTCATCGGTGCTTTGGAAGTTATAGTATTTCTTATTTGTCTAGCCCCCTCTTTCTATGCAGACTATATAAAATGAACTAACCTGACATTCAGGATCAACATCAGGCAGCAGGGGAGCTCAGTTCTCAATCGACAGCCCTCTTTCTGCCACCTGCACCCTTTTTAAATGAATTGGTCGCATCCTGCTGTTTGTGTCTAGCCAGATTCTGGGCTTCAGCTGGGGGAGTTCTGTCACTTTAATGATATCAAAAATGGTATCGGACTGATGTAAGAAATTGTGTGGAACTTACAAAAATGTTAGGAATGGAAAATATCCTGCAATGGCATTCATTATTTTATGTCATTGTTGTACTGAAATCTGAAAAAGCTATACATTTTGCTGGCCTTGTTCCCCCACTTATGATCCTCCCATTCATGATGCAGCAACATGTTTTTGTGCCTCCCAGGCTGTAAAGGAGAAAGTGGCACTGACAATCACATGTGTGGTTGTATCTATACTCTGTTTCAATAGCTGATAAGTAACACTAAAATTAATTCCATTAGGAAACAAATCTCAGGCAAGATCCCCTCTATCACACTCAGGGTCAAACGGCATAATACCTGAGGTCATGGAAGAAATGGGTAACAGCGTATTAGGGCTGAAATCCTTTTACCATCAAGCAACACAGGTGGTGACTAACACCCTCGCTATAATGGGATTTCCCAAGAGATATGCCATTTTGGCTTCAAACTCTCTGGTCCTTCACAGATTAATTACTCAATGGATACCTGCTGCACTTTCCAAGGAATTAATTTTTTTTGTCATTAAAAATGTTTATTGATTACACACAAATTTAAACAAACAAAACATGAATACACAGAATCACCCAACATACATCCCAGTGGTCAGACATTAAAGGACTACAGACACACATATAAACAGACAGTCCAAAGAAAATAGTCCATTAATGAAATGCACCATCCGACTTCCATCCCCTAAGAATTATCTGTCTGCCGATCATAACGCTGGTAAGGACAGTTTTTTCTATGTTTGTTCATTGTATTAATACTTGCCTCATCACCCAAAATACAAAGTCTGAGGCAACATCAAATTCTGAACGCTCTACTGCTGACTGCTGTTACCATTTGCTAATGTGCTCACTTCAACTTTGATTTATAGCGTTTATCAGAGTGTTACTTTTTCCCCTGTTTATACTCGCTCTTTTACATGTACGAGAAGGGTGTGCTTGTGTAAACCATCTATAAAGACTTGTGGAACTACCAGTTCATTTGCCTCAGGGTTTCCTTCTTGCATTTACTATTTTTCCTGATTCATATGGATAGGCTCCGAATCCTCTGACAGATGTAACAACTTGGTGCCCGAACAACTGGATTGATACCGGTCTTCTTTTGCTTACGTGGCTGTTCGAGTTTTTGAAAGAGGATTTCGTTGCTGGAATTTTTTTTTTATTGCATTGTGGCTACGGGACCTTGCTGACTAGCTTGCAAACTATGGGGACTATGCAGTCAGTGAGGGGCTGATTTTCAGGTACTGTTAGTGTTTTTGACTGATCTTTCGTGGGTCGCCCGAATATTGTTTCGATAATATTTGCAAACTTTCGGATGTATTTTTCGACGTTTTTCCCTTGTGGATCACTAATTGAACTATATTGTGCTGCATCAGGACATTACGGAAGAAAAAAATATTTTTTGTTAATTGGACATTTAGGCTATGTGTGACATAAGGAACCGTGAAACCTGGAGAAAGTGAGAGGAAATTCACGAGCGGGACACAAATTTTTTCTCTCGTTTTTGTGGTGTGCGTGTCTGCTCGTTTCAAGGCAGCACATGCAGAATTGATTGCTACTTGCGAGGACACTGTGTTGAGTGCAGTTTTATTGTGTCTATTGTGCAAATCATTAGTGTTTCACTGTTTGATCTCATATTTTTTTGATGTGGGTCACATTGATGTGTTATTTTTGGTAAACATATTTTAGGTTGCTGTTAAAGGATAAAATCATGACGCATGCTACTATTTGAGAACATTTTAAAGAAATATTGTTGTTCATTCACACAGGTGTGCTAAATTACATAATACTGAATACTGTTTTTGACTCTAATATTTTCAGGAAATATCATGTTTTTCAATGTATTGTTTACATTGGTTAATTGTGACTGTTTTTCTATGTAATGGTTACTCACCCTGACTTACAGTCTGAATTAACTGACTGGCCCACAGTTGCAGACTCTTTCCACAACGGGGAGTCATGACATACTGTTGGAGACATGCAGGTTGAAGTCAAGCAATTACAAGTGGAGGAGGCAGCGGTGCCTCCTTGACTCGATTGGCAGACTCTATCAACGGCCTCAAGGTCAGTGCCAGTCAATGTAGCTTATAGTAGTGCACCCACATTTGCTCAGCCACTCTCTGTGGATATGACCACCACAGCAAATGCTCTTACCGCTATGCTTCACCAATCACGGCTCGAACCAACCGTATTCGCTGCAGATGGTTCCCTGAATCCTGAGGAATGGCTTCAGTCACTTAATGTATACAGACACTCACTGGATCTCACAGACGCTCAAATTCTCCTAGAGCTCCCACGATTTCTGTCGAAAAAGCCAAGAAAATGGTTTACTGTACTTAGTACACATCTGACCACTTGGAATCAGTTCTGTGAGTTTTTTTAGGATGGTCTTTCTGCCTTCAGACAATCAAGAATGTATTCTGAGGGGCATTTTGGACTGAATGCAAATGCCAAATGAGCCGCTGCCGACTTTTTTCGCTCACATGTTGGGTGAGTTTCGTAAACTAAAGACCTCTCCACCCCAATAAGAGCAAATAGATTTGATTCAGAAACATGTGCTTGATAAATATAGGGTCGCTCTTTATGGCACACCTATACCATCAGTCATGGACCTTCTTTTACAGGCTCACGAGCTTCATGCAGTCCTTGGTCCAAGTGTTGGGTGTTCGCCTCAGACACAGACTAGCAGTACGCCCTCAAGGGATGTTCACTGTTTTAAATGCTATTTGCCAGGTTTTACCACTCGTACTTGCCCGAACTCTAGTCCAGGAGCAAAGCTGCATTTGTCCCCTACAGATCCTCCAAAACTCCTAAAAGATACTGTCAATAGAATGCCAGATGTAGGGGGGGATGGATAGCTCTGATCAGGCCATTGGGGAAGGAAAAGTGGTCTTGGAATTTACCCAGAGGGGAAACTTCAAGGGAGGGAGGACATTCAGATGGGGAAATCCTCCCTCCAGAAGATGAATGTACCTCGCTTACCTGATGCTTCCTTGAGTGATCAACCTACTCTGGGTCATGTGGAAGATATTGCTTCTATGTCTTCGTGGAATACCCCAGAGTGAAGGTTAACCCTCTTGACACTGGCGCTTCTCTTTCTGCAGTGCAATCAGTGGTTATCCAGACTATTCCGGAGGGGGGGGGGACATAAAATTGAAACCATGGTCCATACCTCCTATTCAGCATGAGGATGGAGCACCTGTTGCCCGCTGGGTGTCATTTGGTTGTCGTTGGGTTTCATGGGCCAGCGTTTCTATCTCCACTTTGCTGTTGTAAATACTCTTTCTTCTCCTGTGATATTGGGAATGGACTTTATGTTGAGATCCTCAGTTACTATCCATGTTCCATTCAGAACTGTGATGCTTGGTGATGAGCCGGTGCCCCTTAAAGAGTTAGAGTGAGCTGACTTAACGATACCTAGTCCTGATTTATTGAGCATGGGGGTCAGTTCGTCTGCCCTGTCTGAGAAAGTTGATGAAGCATTCCTGAATATGAGCAGAAAAATAAATGGACTTAATTGCTTGAGTCCTTTGGTGGTTTATTTGATGGACATTTGGGACGCACCTCTCTAGTGGAGCACGAGATTGTTACGTGTGAGGCAAAACCGGTACTCCATGCCCCTTACCACACTTCTCCTGCTAAAAAGGAGCTCATTGAGTCTCAAATCAGGGACATGTTGAAGGAAGGAATAATTGAACCTGCTTCTAGTCCTTGGGCTGCCCCAGTCATAATTGTCCCAAAACAATCAGGAGAGCCAAGGTTCTGTATTGATTATCGTGCACTCAATAAGCTCACGGTCAAAGACTCCTATCCACTTTGAGGATAGATGAGTCTCTCAATTTCCTGGCTTGAGGGACTTTCATTTCAACCACTGATTTAGCCAGAGGCTACTGGCAGGTGGCGGTCACAGAAAACTCAAAGCCAAAGACTGCTTTCATTTCCCATTGTGGGTTATTCCAGTTTTGGGTCTTATCTTTTGTATTGTGCAATGCACCCGCCACATTCCATAGGCTTATGAACACAGTCCTAGCTGGTCTCATCTATAAATTGTGTGCTGTCTACTTAAACAATATTGTGGTGGCATCACCTACTTTTGAGGAGCACCTTGTTGACCTGAAAGATGTTTTTGCCAAGCTGGTATCTGCAAGACTGTCTATTAAGCTTGCAAAGTGCCAGTTCTGTAGGAGCGAATTCATCTTTCTGGGTTATAGCATCACCCCGAAAGGTATCCTGCCAAATTAAAACAAAATGAGGGCAGTGATGTATTTCAAGACACCAACTAATGCAAAACAAGTCAGACAGTTTCTTGGAATGATCAGTTATTATTGACGCTTTATCCATGATTATGCCTGCCATGCTGAGCCACTCTTTGCGCTGACCAGGATGGATGTTCCCTTTGTGTGGTCAAATGAATGTCAGATAGCCATGGATTTTCTAAAAGAAAATGTTACTTCTGCGCCTGTTTTGAGATTCTCAGACTTTTCTCTTCATTTCTTTATCCATTCGGATGTGTGCGACTATGGACTTAGCACAGCGCTCATGCAAAAACACAACAATGGCAGTGATGTTGTGGTGGCCTATGCAAGCTGTGCCCTGAATAAGTCTGAAAGACCATATTCTACTCCAAAAAAGAGTGCTTGACTGTTGTCTGGTCACTTGAACACTTCAGGCCATATGTAGAAGGTCTTCATGTGGACAACAGCAGTTTGAGATTGCTAATGTCTCACCCAAACCTCTCTGGCCGGCTGGCTAGATTGTCTCTCCGATTGTAGGACTTTGATTTTGATGTTGTCCATAAGCCAAGGACAAGTAGTAAAGTGCCAGATGCTCTTTCTCATAACCCTGTTCCTTCCTGCGGTATACCCTTGGGAATTGTACCTGATTATGCCATAATTGGAAGCCATGACTGGCGTACCTTACCCCCTTTATTTTTTTTCGGTTCGGGAGCACCTCAAGCAGCTGCATCTCAACGACCCAGTTACTGGAAACTTCTGCATGATGAGGAGTTGTCTCAGTATGTGATCCAGGAGGGACTCCTGTACTTTGTGGATGACAAAGTGTCTTGTACTCTTCACCTTTTGAAGCACCTTAAACTGTACACACCAATGGCTATTAAAAGGAGTCTGATGGAATATTACCATGATCACCCAATGGCAGGACACTTGGGGATGACAAAAACGATAGCAAGACTGAAACTTTGATTTTACTGGCAAAAGTTGTCATCTGATGCTAAGAAGTATGTTGCCTCCTGTACTGTCTGCCAGTTCACAAAACCAAGCCAAAGGAAACCTGCTGGTTTTATGGTTTCCATCCACCCACAAAGACCTTGGGAATGCACGGGGTGGACTTTGTGGGGACTTTAGCATGCACACCCTACTGTAACGCATACATCATAGTCTGTGTGGACTATTTTTCAAAGTGGGTGGAGGTTAGTGCAGTGAGAGAATCGACTGCCCAGGTTGCCACCAGCAAGTTGCTTAGCGAAATGTTTGCGTGACATTGTGCGCCTGCTTACCTAATCTCGGACAGAGGGTCACCATTTGTGAGTAAACTCTTCAGGCAGGTACTCACCACCTTGGGGTCAGAACACAGACACATGACTGCTTATCACCCCCAAACAAATGCAACAGAGAGGGTGAATCGTACGCTAAAAACTGCTATCCGTGCTTACGTCGGTAACAAGCCGTTACCTTCCCCAAATTTGCTTTGCCTTCAGAACCGCACCACATGAAAGCACTGGCCATAGCCCATCCATGTTGCTGTACGGATTAGAATTGAATACTCCTTTTAAAATGATCACTTAGGCCAACTGTGATGGTATGGATGAGCCTGGTATCCTTTATCTGGAAAGTTTGGAGTCATCAATCAGAAAAGCGCATGATCATGCTAGATCCATTTTGGATGAGAGCCATACCAAAAGGAAGAAGTACCATGATCAGAGACATCGCCCTGTATCTTACTCCGTGGATGAATTGGTCAGAGTAAAGAATCATTCCAATTTGGATGCACTGGCAAACTTCACGGCTAAGCTAGCAACTGTATATACAGGGCCTTACCGAATTGCACAAAAGCTGTCAGAAGTGAACTACAGACTAATGGACATGATTACGGGGGCAGACGCAGGTGTATTTCATGTTGTAAATCTGTTGCCTTTTTGTACATGGAACCCGCTTCCGTTGTGGAAGCATGAGCTGAGAGTTCTTTGGTTGATGAAGTACCTGGGGAAATAAGTAGTGATGCTACCACCATGGACCTATCAGACTTGCTAATTGAGGACGTCTATTGTCGCCTTGTGACAACCAGTGTTCATGACCAGTCAGGCAGTGTAGACAGTGTAAATTGTTTGCCTGACCAACAAGTTGACTCTGAGACACGGAACTTCGACATGACTATTAATGAACATGTTCTCGTTGGACACCACTATGACTTAAGATCTCGATGTGCACCAAGAATTACCTCAGACTGGTCAACTAATAGGTGGACGAATGTGTACCACACAGACAGACTAGACCTTAAGTAGTTTGTTAATTATGTGAATGTGAGTTCATATGCTTTGTTTGACACTGTGTTGTGAAGAAGGTTTAACACTTTCAAAAGGGGGAAAAAAAGAGGGAAAAATTAAAATTGAAATGATCATCAGTCAGTTGACATGTTTGTTCCAATGTTGGGAAAAAAAGGAAAAAATTTAAAAAGGAATGTCCCATAGTGTGTTTATGATTGCTTACATGCAGTTTTTGTTTCTTTAAAATATGCTGCTGTAGACTATGTATTTTGGTCTATCTGTACTGTCATGTATGCCAGTGTATGCATTAATAATACATACTCCTGTATGGTTCTGTTGTTCTGACAACTTTTCATGTATGAAGTTGGTCAAAGCGATGTTGTACTCAGTTGAACATGGCTTTACCTTCCTGGGGGGATTTGTAACGGCCACCCAATTATAAGTACTGTTCATGACATAAATGTTGATGTGCCTTTAAGATGACTTCTTCAATGGTGTACACTGTTCTTATGTGAGCGCGCACACACGGGTAGAGAGAGAGAGTAGTATTGCTTGAGTGAAGAGAGAGATGGCCGCTCTACCGCTGACTTCTGTTACCATATGCACTTTGATTTGTATTGTTTATCAAAGTGTTACTTTCCCCAGTTTATTCTCACTCTTTTACATGTATGAGAAGTGTGTGCTTGTGTAAACTATTTATAAAGACTTGTTGGACTACCAGTTCATTTGCCTCAGGGTTTCCTTCTTGCATTTACTATTTTTCCTAATTCATCTGAGCAGGCTCTGAATCCTCTGACGGACGTTACACACTATTTGAAAAAGTAATATATGATCAAATGTAGTCAGGCCCCATTTCCAGCAGCGTTTCTCTCCAACACCTTATCCTTGAATAATTGTGCTAAATTGCTAATTTGGTTCTAGAAAATCACTTGCCATTATATCAAACACAGTTGAAATCTATTTGGTTAATTAAATGAAGCTTATTAACATTGTCTTTGAGATTTGTTTTTGAGTTGTCACATTATGCAATAGACTGGCATGTCTTAAGATTTAAATTAAGTCATAAATGGCAAAAAAATAAAAAAGTTTTCTCTAGAAACTCAATCATTGTTTTAAGGAATGAATGCTATACAATGCTTGAAATTGCCAACAAACTGAAGATTTCATACAAAGGTGTACACTACAGTTTTCAAAGACAAAGGACAACTGGCTCTAACAAGGACTGAAAAAGATGTGGAATGCCAGATGTATATCCAACCAATAGTATAGGTACATCAGAGTCTCTAGTTTGAGAAATAGATGCCTCAAATGTCCTCAGCTGACAGCTTCATTGAATTCTACTTGCTCAACACCATTTTAATGTACAACAGTAAAGAGAAGTCTAAGGGGTGCTGGCCTTATGGAAGAATTGCAAAGAAAAAGCCCCTTTTGAAACAGAAAAACAAAAAAGTCCCCAAGACTTTGAATAAGCAAGGAATAGTACGATGAAGCTTCATGACCTTTTCTAAAAGCAGCAAGCACCATTCCACAAGTGTCTGCGCACTACTCCCAAAGATGGCACAGAGTAGATGGCGCAGCTATAAGTACTTGAAGAATTGAGATCTAGGAATCCTAAACCACTGTATTATATTTTCAATGGATCTCAATGCTCCATTTTCATACAGGTCACCCAGCGTAGTAACAACCTTCTCAATCCATTCTGTCCAGCACAAATGTAACTTGTAAATGCAAAATATAGAGTTCAACCAAATACTTGAGACAACATTCAGGTAAATGTCCAAATTGAACACAATTGAATCTTTTGTCCACACTAAATGGATATGCGAGATAATGGGATGCGTCTTTTCTTCTCCGGGCAGCTTAGTAGAAAGATTTTGCAATGGCAAGATAGGGACAAGGACATCTTGTTCTATAAAGGGTCTCTCTCAGGTGGACGCAACCAATGTCTGAGACCAAAAGGATAATAGTAAAAAAAATCTTGGGGAGACCTAACCCACCTTTGTCAATTGGTTTATGTAACTTACTTGAATGCAGCTGAGGATGTTTACCATTCCAAATAAAGGATTTAGCTATGCTATCAAATTGTTTAAAATAAGACAGGGGAACTTCAATGGGGAGAGACTGTAGTAGATAGTTGAATTTTGGAATACAATTAACCTTCCCAGTCATAGATAAATGTAATGAAGCCCACCTGTCCACATCACTCTAAAATCTTTTTTTAAAGGGTAAAAATTAACTCTAACTAAAGCACTAAAATTTGCTGGAAATAAAATGCCCAAATTCTTAATTCCCTGCTTGAGCCATAGGAAGGTGCCTGGTTGAAAAGCTGTTACAGGACAATACACTGTCAGTGCACTCTGTATCCTGAGAATTTAGAAAAGGAATTAATAATTCTGTGGAGGCAAGGCATAGATCTATTAGGGTCAGAGACAAATAATAAAATATCATCTGCGTAATGCAAAAGCTTACGCGCCATACCTCCCTTCACAACCCATGGAAAATCACCCTCCTTTCATATCGCGGCTGCTAATGGTTCCTGGGCAAGATAGAACAATAAGGGGGAAAGTGGGCAACCCTGTCGTGTGCCCCTATCCAGAGTAAAATAATCTGAAATTAATCCATTTGTTTGTACCACCACTACCAAGTGTCTATAAAGTAGTTTAATCCACCCAATAAAAGTATTCCTGAACCTGTACATTTCCAAAATCTTAAAAAAATAGTCCCATTCTATAATATGAAATGCCTTTTTGGCATCAAGGGAGAAGGCAGCAACTGATCATACTCTACAGACAACATGATATTAATGAAACGCCATATTATCAGAAGAGTTACAGCCCTGAATAAACCCCACTTGATCTATATGTATAAGAGATGTCCTAACTTTACTTAATTGGTTAGCCAAGATTTTAGCCAATATTTTAATGTCTAGCTGGATCAACGAAATTGGACGGTAACTCTTACACTTGCTTGAATCCCAGACTGATCTGGGCTTACTCTTTAATGATTCTTTGTAAACCTCTAGCAAATGTGGAGCCAGTTCTAAAAAATTCAGCGGCAAAGCTGACTGGCCCCTGAGCCTTACCTGTAGGCAAGGCCTTAATTACCTCACCCATCTCATCCAAGGTTATATCAGAATCAAGAGGGTTTTTTGGCTCAGTCATCAGTTTAGGAAGTTTTAATGGTTCCACAAAGTTTTGAATATCCTTATCAGTAGAAGAACACGTGGAACTATAAAGATATAATTCTTTAAAAGTATTATTAATTATTAATATCAATGGCCAAGGAAAATATATTTCCTCCAGCTGATTTCACTGCGGGAATGGTAGAAAAAACTCCATGTTTTATATATCTAGCAAGAAGTTTCCCTGCCTTGTTCCCTGACTCAAATTATAAGTCTTGTCCTGAATAGGCAAATCCCCACCTTCCACTGCAAAATAGCAATATAGCTATATTTCAGTTGGGTCAATTCCATTGAACAACATTCACGCTTCAGCTCTTCCTCAGCACTAAAATTCCCTTCCAATTAAATAAATTCTTGTGCTTTGGATTTTTTGGTGAATGAGGCATACTGTATGATCCAGCCCCAAAAGAACTGCCTTTAGTGCCTCCCTAGCCACGCCCACAGAGGATAACAAGGACCAGTTTGTCTCTGTATAGACACTGATTTCAGTCTATAGCATTTGCAGAAGGTATACATTAAAGCGCCAACTACATGATTTCCTGTTCTCTATAGTTGGCAACACCTCTAAACACACCAATGCGTAATCTGAGAATAAAATATTTCCAATTGTGCAATCTGAGATTAAAATATTTCCAATTGAGCAATCAACAACAGATATAATGAGAGACTTATATATATATATATATATAAATCTATGCTAGAGTAAATTTTATGGACTGATGAAAAAGATTAATAGTCCCTCCCAGATGGGTTTAAAAGTCCCCAAATGTCTGTAAGACCAAGATTTATACACATCCTATGAAGCGTCAATGTTGCTCTTAGGGGCCTGCACAGTTTTGCTTCACTATGATCAAGGACTGAGTCCATTAAAAGATTAATGTCTCCTCTCAATCATTATATCATGAGGGGTGCCAGTGGCTTGTAACTTCCCTTCAAGATCTATAAAAAAAGCCCTGAGCATCAGCATTAGGTGCATAAATGTTAGCTAAAATAAGATTTTGCCCCTGAATTTCAGCTAAAACAACAATTACTCTTCCTAATTTGTGCTTAATCTGTTTGAGACATTTGAATTTCACATGCTTACTTATCAGTGTAATGACACACATGCTCTTACTCAAGCTAGCACTGTAGAAAACATGCCCACCCCATATCCTCCCAAATTTTTCAGCTTCCTGCGGAGAAAGGTTAGTTTCTTGAAGAAACAATATATCATATTTCTTCCATTTAAAAAGAGATATAACCTTCCTTCTTTTATGGGGTGTTATATGGTATTACCATTTGACATTTTGACATATAAGAAAAGTCAATTGTGTGTCAAAAACTAAATTATAATGACCACATTCCAACATTAGTTTAACAATCAAAACCTGAACATCCTTCTGAAAAAAATTAAAAAATGGGTGCACTAACCCGGCACATGACAGCGCCAACTGGCATCTGTCCCTCTAAACTCAAACAGTCCATGCACGCCCACGAGATCCCCAACAACAAACTTGGCACCGGATTTCACAAGTCTGGTGTTTCAATACAGATTTTGTGAATCAGTATTACACTGCAAAAGATAATCTATAAAATAACCTCCAGCCATTAGGCAGATCAAGCACAAAGAGAGTGTGTAGATTCATCAAAAAGCTGACTTAATGAAAGGTCCAACACAAATGAGCACATCCATAAGTCAATCATAGGAGAAAAAACAAAAAATTTAAGGAGAAAAGTCTATCAAGTCTTTCTTGGGTAGATCTCGAAAAGTCAGGAAACAGCATGACGCTATGGCCCCACCAGGACTGTTTGCCTTTGGTCCTCACTGCACGTAAAACTAAATCTCTTTTGGATGAACGCAGAAATTGGGCCTGGATGGATCGGGTCTCCGGTCTTCCTCTGCGGGCAGCTGGCCAAATACCCTTTGAGCCCTTTCTATCTCCAGGTTGTTTCCTGCTTTTTCGATAAGACTTGGAATCAGCCTGTCCAGGAACATCACCATATCTTACCCCTCTCTTCCCTCAGGGATTCAGATGAACCGGAATCCGCCTGTTACCGTTATCTATATCCTCGAGCTTTTCCCATACGTGCTCCAGTTCAGCCTTAGCCGCGAGCGGGTTTATCCTGCAACTCTCCGCTATCTCCGCTATCGCCCGAGCCAGTGCCGGTGGATGTGCCAGTGCCGTGATCCTATGATGACTATGATTTTTTTGACATATTGACCTCACGACACAATTAAAATGCAAAAATATAATGAATCATATTATATTGGATAAATTTCTCAGAATGTTAATATCAGCAAATTACGTGGAACTCCTACAATCACTCCTCTCATGGCATCACGTGACCCCGCATTTTCCAAGAACATTAAATTAAGTTCTCACCCTAATCAATCGTTGGAGCTATTCCACCATCAACATAGTTCAACACTGTACACTTAATTTCCCTCACAGAGGGGGGGGGGGGGGGGGCGCACTTAATTATTCAGGATTACAAAGCCTTTTCCAGGGTTTCAGTCCACCCTCACGGGTTAGATAAAGGCATGAAAGAAGGATTACATTTGTATGCAAGCTTTAATGAGACTGATGTAAAAGGCTAGTCAAATAACTTCCATACCCACTCAGTGGAACAAGAGTGACCAGTGAGTCAGGTCAGAGCACATAAGGAATCAATAAACGTGTCAGTATGAAATGGAGGTTTGTGAGTTTAGAACAGGTTGCATAGTAAAAGAAAATAAAAACTGTCACTTCCTTCCCTACCTCTTTCTGTGGAGGGTTTTATTGATGTAAATTACATAGAAAGACACTGTTTACGAAGATATATGAGCCATGAGTATCCTCTGTATTATTGTCATATATTTCTTTGACACTTAGCCTCCATTACATTACTATGGAGGACATTTTTGAAGGGCATTTGCTATCTAGACAAGATGTTATCAAGGCTTCTTGGTGACCATAAAGCTTTGGAAAGGGTGAGAAGAATCTCTGTGATCAATGACATTCAATGTTTGCCTGTTTACCTAGATTGAAATTTTATTTTTCACAGCATCTTGCCATGCATTTTCTAATGTCTTTAGAACTGTAAATTTCCCTAATGCAGTTCAGCATACCTTGCCTGCTATCATAAAACATGGGAAGCCAACCTTTGGAGGACTGTGCTTTTAAATGACATGTAATATTGAAGAAACTAGGGTGCCACATGTTTAAGGTGATCAGCAAAGACTGAACAGAGATTCTCATATTTCATATAAAATAAATATAATTGAGGAATTGTCATGTTTATTCTGTTGGTTCCTGTTTTTCATGTCTTTTATTATGAAAAGTTTAGTCGCTGTGTTTCCCTCCATGTTTATGTGTCTTATTGTCATTGGTTCTTATTCTTGTTATTGGTTCTTTCATGTAATTGGTTAATGCTTATTTTCTTGTTATCATTGCCATTGTCCAGTGTCGAGTATTGATAGTGTAACTTTGTTGTATTATGTCATGTCATGTCATGTCATGTCATGTCATGTCATGTCATGTCAAGTCTAGCAAAGTCAACTTCATGTTCATGTTTTATGCCAAGTCATGTAAAGTTAGTATAGTCTAGTAGTTCATGTTTATATTTAGTTCACGTTTGTAGTTAGGGTTTTGGATCTCACTTTTGTTTAATAAACTGCACTTGTGTTCATCATCATTATCTTCGTCTGCTCCTGTGTCATAGCCAGAATCGCTACAGGAATGCTCTGCAGAGATGCTTACCCAATACACTGGGCACAAAAGATGAATGATACATTAATAGGATCTTATAGCCTGAAAGAGCCAGTCATTTAATTCAATGTTTATGGTTGTATTTATACTAGCAATGAAAACTGCTGTAAAGTTCTCAAAATACACATTTTACATCTGGTGCACAGTAAATCCTGCAGCCCCATATTCTCTTATTATATTCTATAATACTCTTTAAAGTATTAAAATGAAACCAAAATAGTTAATATATTGGATGCTGATTGATCAAAATATTATCTGACACAAAACACATTTTCAATTAGTCACTGTCTACAGTATATCACTGCACAGCATTGAAGTATTAAATGTATTAACTGTATAAAGTAAAGAATGGAACTTAACGTCTAGGTTACTGTTGTAACCTCTGTTCCCTGATGGAGGGAACGAGATGTTGTGTCGAAGAAGCGACACTAGAAATGTCTCTTGAGAGCCTTATGCATCACTGAACATAGAGAAAAGGTCAATGAGAAACTGGCAGACAGAATTTGCATGTCCCGCCCCCGGACATATGGGTGTATAGGGAGGGGAATGCATCTGTTCATTCAGGATTTGTCTGAGGAGCTAACAATGAGGTTCAGCCACAATAGAGACTCGGTTCAGCGACGTGGCCGGGAGGACACAACGTCTCGTTCCCTCCATCAGGGAACGGAGGTTACAACAGTAACCTAGACGTTCCCCGTCTGTTGCTCACTTCGATGTTGTGAAGAAGCGACACTAGGGGTCCAATTTTAATCACGCCTGAACCGTGAACCGTGTACGTGGACTGCTGAAATACAGGCTGTGCCTGTCATCAAAACCTTCTGGTTCCTTACATCCCGATATGGGGGGAACAAGGCGACGTGCCAAGCATGGGAGCAAGCCGCGCCAGCCGTGCCTTTTTTTCTCTCTCTATGTTTCTCGTATAGAGTTAAAGCATCTGGGGCGATCACATGCATCGGAGAAGGCGTTCTTTCCCAGTTCCTATTCTTTCAGGGGGGAAAGACCCTGCGGAGACCACACCTGCCCAGACTGGGGGAGGTAAAGAGTGGTGAAATACATCACATAGGCTTTTAGGTCACATGTGGAGAATGGAGCGGTGGTATATCCTACCTCATTGGGAGGGAGAAGTTGCTACAAACACGGCAACCGGGGGTCAGTGAGGACTGCCCACAAAGGGGACCGTACCGCAGAAAATACAGACAGGGGGATAAATCCACATGGGGCCCGACCCGTGGAGCACCTATTCCAGTACAGGGTAAATTGAGTACCCGCATTGGGTTTGGTCTGCGAATTCCTCCGCTGGATTGGCAGACCAGAGGGCTAGGGAGGAGTCATCCAGGGAGCTGAGTTAGTGGGATCTCCTGGGATAAGAGTGCACGGTATTGCCTCAGTGGAGGGAAAGGGCACTAGGTGCAAGTGGTACACCTGGTCAGTTGTTACCACGTTCCCGAGTTCTACTGGCTCGGACCTGAGAATACACGGGATGAAACCGAATCAACCCTGAGATTGTAAATTCTCATAAAGGTATTGGGTGTTGCCCAACCTGCTGCTCTGCATATGTCTGCTAGGGAGGTACCTTTGGCCAGTGCCCACAAGGATGCCACACTTCTCGTTGAGTGTGCTCAAACCCGCAAGGGGGAGGGCACGGCCTGGGTGTGATAGGCCAATGCTATGGCGTCAACCACCCAGTGGGAAAGCCTCTGTTTGGAGACAGCGTTCCCTTTCCGCTGTCCAACAAAGCAGACAAAGAGCTGCTCAGAATGTCTAAAACTCTGCGTGCGGTCCAAATAGATAAACAAAGCACGTACCGGACACAGCAACGAAGGAGCTGGGTCTGCCTCCTCCCGGGGCAGCGCTTTCAGGTTCACTACCTGGTCTCTGATGGGAGTCGTAGGAACCTTTGGCACGTAGCCCGGTCATGGTCTTAGCATCACATGAGTGTCTGCCGGATCGTACTCCAGGCAGGTGTTGCTGACAGAGAATGCTTGCAGGTCCCCGACCCTCTTGATGGAGGCGAGCGCGATCAGGAGGGCCGTCTTCAGGGAGAGGGCCTTGAGTTCGACTGATTCTAGTGGCTCGAAGGAGGGTCTCTGAAGGCCCGAGAAGACCACTGAGAGATCCCAGGAGGGGAACAGGCTTGGCCGGGAGGGGTTCAATCTCTAGGCGCCTCTTAGGAACCTGATAATTAAGTCATGCTTACCCAAAGACTTGCCGTCTAATGCGTCGTGGTGGGCCACGATAGCGGTTACATACACCTTCAAGGTGTAGGGGGACAGCCTCCCCTCCAACCTCTCCTGTAGGAATGAGAGCACTGACCCGACTGTGCACCTCTGTGGATCTTCAGCCCGGAAAGAACACCAATTCGAGAACCATGTCCGAGAGGGCCAATAAGGGGCCACCAGAGTGACTTGTTCCTCGTCCTCCTTGACCTTGCTTAGAACCTGTGCGAGAAGGCACACTGGGGGAAATGCATACTTGCGCAGCCCCGTGGGCCAGCTGTGTGCCAATGTGTCTGTCCTGAGGGGAGCCTCCGTTCAAGCGTACCAGAGCGGGCAGTGAGAGGTCTCTCGGGAGGCGAATAGGTCTACCTGTGCCTTGCCAAACTGTTCCCAATTCAGCTGGACCAACTGGGTGTGAAGCCTCCACTCTCCGCTGGGCGAACGCTGTCGTGATAGCGCGTCCGCTACCATCTTGAGGTTGCCCGGGATGTGAGTGGCACGCAGCGACTTAAGCCGCCTTGGCGATTTATGTACGGTACCGTGATGGTGCTGTCTGATCAGATCAAGACGTGCTTGCCTCGAACTATCGGGAGAAACCTCCGCAGGGTAAGAAGTACAGCCAAAAACTCTAGGCAATTGATGTACCAGCACAGCAGGGGCCCTTTCCAACGGCCCGCGGGTGCGTGCCCATTGCACACGGCGCCCCAACCCTGTTTGGAAGCATCTGTGGTGATCAGGACGCATCGGGACACCTGCTGCAAAGGGACTCCTGCCCGCAAAAAACAGAAGTCTGTCCAGGGTTTAAAAGTTTGGCGGCAGGCGGGGGTGATAAACACGGTGTGTGCTGCAGCGCCATGCTCGTCTCGGGACTCGAGTCTGGAGCCAGCGCTGGAGTGGTCTCATATGCATCAACCCCAGCAGATGCCATATGCCCCAGGAGCTTTTGGAAATGTTTTAGTGGGACCCATGTGCCTGGCCTGAATGAGGTGAGGCACTTCAGCACTGACTGCACGCGCTCGTTGGTGAGGCGTGCTGACATTGAGGCCGAGTCTAACTCCATGCCGAGAAAAGAGATGCTCTGAACTGGGGCGAGCTTGCTCTTTTCCCAGTTGACCTGAAGACCTAAATGGCTGAGGTGCCTGAGCACCTGGTCCCTGTGAGCGCATAGTAACTCTCAGGAGTGGGCCAGGATGAGCCAGTCGTCGAGGTAGTTGAGAATGCGAATGCCTGCTTCCCAAAGCGGGGCAAGGGCTGCCTTTGCGACCTTCGTGAAGACGCGAGAGGACAGGGACATGCCGAAGGGGAGGACTTTGTACTGATACGCCTGGCCGTCCAACGCAAACTGTAGAAAGGATCGATGTCGAGGCAAGATTAAACCGTGGAAGTACGCGACCTTCAGGTCTACTGCTGCGAACCAATCTAGATGCTGAACGCAAGTTAGGATGTGTCTTTGCTTTGTCGCTGAGAACTGCTTGGCAAAGTCCTCGACGTGTCACCAAAAAGGCCGAACTGGGAGACGGGCGCGTTGAGAAAGCATGCTTTGTGTACTTTGCGCATCTTGACCAGGCCTGCTCGAGTGACCCTGGGGGGGGGGGGGGGGGGGGGGGCATTGCTGTGAGAGGCGCGCAGACCCGAGGAACCAATCATCCAGCCGCAAAGTCTGTGGAGAGGATGGAGGATTCCAGTTCAACCCCATGCTTGCGGCGGCCCGGACAAGCATGTCGGCCATCTGAGAGTCAGCCCAATCGAGTCTTCCGCGTTAGATGGCGGAACACTGTTTGATGCAGCGGCGAGCTCATCATCCAGCTCAGGGGGCTCAAGAGGATAGGCTGATTGGCTGTGAGGCGAGCCGCTGTCACCCCGAGCCCAGGCAGAAGTCAATGAGCGTGTCTTGGGTCAGGTGGTTTGTGGTGACGTACCCGGCAAACCGATGTGGGGGGCGGCTGGAGTGGCGTTCATTTTTAGGAAGGAAAGTATGTGCCATATACTTTTTACACTGATAATCGCCGTAGATCCAACAACATACGCCAGAGATGGGAGGAAACAGACTGTGACTTGCAGCTCGCTGCTCACACAACCGGTCGCTCCGAAGAAAATTTCTGAATGAACAGACGCATTTCCCTCCCTCTATACCCGTATGTCCGGGGGCGGGACATGCAAATTCTGTCTCCCAATTTCTCATTGGCCTTTTCTCAAAGTTTAGAGATGCATAAGGTTCTCAAGAGAGACCCCTAGTGTTGCTTCTTCGACACAACGTCGAAGTGAGCGACAGACGGGGAATGACATTGCTTAAAGGACTTGAAGTTAAGCTCAACCGAATGCAAAATTTATTTTGACTCGTCCCTCCTTTTCTTTAAAGAAAAGAAAATATAGGGGATACAGTGAGGCACTTGTAATGGAAGTTAATGGGGCCAATCTTTGGTGGGTTTAAAAGCAGAAATGTTGAATTTCATAAATGAATATTAACTATTCTGTTAAAACTGGTCTGTAAAGTTGTTTAAATAATAATTTTGCAGAATTACCGGATTTGCGGCGTAACTGTACGTTGTCATGGCAACGAAGTTTGTATTTTTGTATCGCATTAAAATAATGTTAACATGCGTATTGTTTATGTATTGTGGCTATGAATAAATCTGGCTCACTCTGACTGGACTGAACAGCATAACACAGCTACTGTAATCTAGACTCTTAATCATCTCTTTAACATGTTGAAAGTGCACTTGACTACACCGTGCATCTGTCTATACTGTATGGGAGGTTATAATGCTCTTCTCAATAATATGTTATGTTAATATGTTAATGCTGACATATTTTTTTTTTAAATTAATTTTACGGCCTTTTGCATTTATTTTGCGGTTATGGAGCGATGTACATTGCACCACGCAATTTTTGTGAAATAAGTGCAATCTATAATAAACCTAATTTACATAGAAGGAGGCGTGTTTGTGCAGCAAGGAATGACAATGACTTAAAGGTGCACTCAGTTATTCTGATCCAATACACTTTTTGTCAAATTTTGCAAATACCTCCCTACTGTCTCTGGCTGTACATTCTGTGGGTGGGCTGAAAAAATATATAGTATTTGTACACAGCCCTGGCTCTGTAAATGGGACAAAAACAAAGTGGATCGGACCGATCATACAACACGACTCCAGCCAATTAGCAAAAGGGGGTGGTTCTTGTGCATGCACACGATGGGGGGTGGGGGCAGAGTGAGAGGGAAATTCATTAGAAGAGTGATGGCAAATCTGGCTGATCTGAATTTTCTAAACTCAAAGGAGGACAAATGGCTGAGAGACAGACCAAGAGTAAAAGGTCAGATGAATATACACTACACAAGGATTATGATTATGATTAGTCGAGGGCTAGGAGCACGTCAACGTCTGCAAGGCTTTTCAGTGTGCATGAATTTGGGGGGGCTGGAACTTACAAAGGAGTATTGAAGGGAGGGGTGTGTGTTTTGGCAGTTGAGTTTGAATTTCAACAGTGTTTCTCAGGAATCGATGAGTGCACCTTTCATTTATATACTTAAGATGCAAAGAATTTAATTGTAGCACTAATTGTGCCTGCTTAAACTAGATTGCTGGTGGTTAATGTATAAGATACAGGCCTTTGCACTGAAATAACACCGGCAAAAGTGGCACAACTGTTTTTATTTTTATTTTGTATTATTAAACAAATGCAGCATACCATACAAATAACATACATTATTTCACAAATAAAACTGTGAGCAATATAAAGGACAATTACCAAGACACACAGATTACAGACAGTGAGCAAAAGAAAGCTTGACTATAGATCATTCGAAATAAACTAATCATAAAGATAAAATCAAGATACTTAAAAAGAAAAGATGAACATCTATTGTTGAGGTCATACGTCTACATACCTCCCACAGATTCCACAGAATGTGTATTTTTAAAGAAAAAGGAAAAAAAAGTTATTTATTAAAAATTGTTTCAGGTATTGTCCAGGTAAAGCTATCTGGCATAACAGCAGGGTTGGGAGGGTTACTTTTGTAATGTATTCCACTATAGATTACAGAATAAATGCTAAATAAATTACATTTTAAAATGTAATTTTCAGTAACAAATTCTAAATACTTTGGATTACTTCTTCAGCACTGGTATATGTTTTCAGTTGTTTTGACTATAAAAACTCTGCCAGTACAGTAATAAAAAATACACGTTAAAAATACATTCTCTGAAAAACCTAAATATCATATGCAGTGTTGTTTCTAAAACAAGATCAATCAAATTTAAGGATTTTTAGATAATTTTTACAGGAAAACAATACAAAAAATATTATTAAGAATACAAATTTTGCCCTAATATCAAAAGGTTTACTGGAAAAAAAGAAATTATGATCTAATGTGAATTCCCCTTCTGTCACTCACTCGACTTTGTGTCGATGTAGTGACACAAGGGGTCACTCTTGAGAGACCCGAAACACCTCAATCTTTGAGAAAAGGCCAATGGGAATTGGCGAGTAGAATTTGCATGCCACTCCTCCGGACATACGGGTATAAAAGGACAATGAATGCCCACTCTCATTCAGATTTTTTTCTTCGGAGCCGAGCGGTTGTGTATCAGTGAGCTGAATCCCACAACTGTTCCATTCACCTCTGAAAGAAGCTCATGCTGTTATATGGTGCATTCTAGTGGCTTTCTCTCCTTCTGCACAATTATTGCAGATTACGCCCCTGGGCACTTCGATAGCGCTAAAAGTGTGTATATTTCTGAAAAGAGACACACATTGACGTGAACGTCTTTTTATTGACGCGTCTTTTTAAAGATGCCTTTACATTGATGTGTGATTCCTGGATGCGGATGTTATCTCTCTGCCTCCAACGCCACGGGCGCTACCTCACATGTCTGGGCCGCGATCACACTGAGACAGTGTTCGTGGATGGTTCTTGTTCTCATTGCGAGGACATGACCATGACAATGTTGCTATCATGACTTTCCATCTTCTGAGGGAAAGCCACTTCAGCTGCCCCGGCACTTCTACCGATAGGTAGGAGGCGGTTCTGGCTGGCGCTGGAGGCGATTTGGGGACCTCAATGGGCACGGTCTCACCAGGAAAATTCCCGCTGACCCCCCCTTCCCCAGTACGCATGTTTGCCCCCGTTGAGTTCCGAGATGAGACCAGCATGGCCAGCTTAATGTCTCATCGGGGCTCACAAGCAGGATGAGTTCGCTGCATCGGAGAGTGCACTGGTGATATCGGATGCTGAGGACTCGACTGGGTTGCCACCTTCGGCTCAGTCCACCCAGTCTGAGGCCGACGCAGAGCTGACTGCTATGTTTGTGCCGGCCACCGTGAGTATCGGGTTGGACTAGAACCCTCCGTCCTCCCCTGAGCCCTTGCAGCTAGATGATTGGTTCCTGGGTTCAGGGTGCCACTCACAGCCACGTGCCCCCCTTGGTCCCTTTCTTTGCGGAAGTGCACAACGAACTGACAAAGTCATGGAGGGCACCTTTTACTGCTCGAATCTGACTTCCAGGTTCTTCCGCTGTCACTACCCTCGATGGCGGGGTGGCCCACAGGTACATGGAGGTTCCTCAGGTGGATAAGGTGGTCGCGGTGCACCTATGCCCGCAAAACACCACCACCTGGCGGGATCGTACTATGGACTAAGTCATCTACGGACTACGTCGTCTCTGGCAACCAAAGCCTACAGTGCTCCTGGACAGGCTGCCTCCGCCCTGCATACCATGGCCCTCCTGCAAGTACACCAGGCCAAAGCAATGAAAGAGCTGCTATTCCTGATCCCAACGTAATGCAAAAAAAGAGCGGTTTCCTCACTCCTTGGGTCACATAATTGGTGTTCACAGCCGCCGTTGTCATGGCCGCCAGACACAATCACTCACAGCAGGGCCCCACGAACGCAGCCCCCCTGCCTTGCATGCCTGGCCACATCACACTTAGGTAAATTAAAAAAAAATCAACATTATTCCACAAATGTTGTCGATTGAGATTAACTTGTATTTAACCCAGAATATTCCTTTAATGAGGTCATAAAAACTATTTATACATTAATAAAATAAATGTTGGCCTACTAGATATTTAGGCTAATACGGTTTTAAAACAATTACAACATTTCTGGTCCTATAATTTGATGTGGCCCAAGAGGCGCTCCTCCTCAGTCACTAACCCGCCCTATGCTGGCTACCTGGAGCGAGGTAAGTGCTTTGAGGTCCTCCTCAGCGCAGCTGCCTTGGGTCGAAGCAATGCTCCTCATCCTGGCATTGCCTGATCCCCCTGCCACTAGGCCCCACCCCCAGGTACATCAGGTGCAATCGTCCCCTTAGTGCCCCTCGCCCGGAGCTTGGACGCATGGCTAGCGCTTTCCAACCCATCGCGGTATCTGGCCAGGAGCACCCGACTCGGCTAGGTGATTAAATTTGCAAGGTGCCTGTCCCAGTTTAGCACCATCCGCATCACCTCGGTACAGGTCAAGAACGCCGCCACCCCACGGGCGGATATCGTGACCCTTCTACGTAAGGGCACAGTAAAGCCTATCCCTCCAGCCTATCCCTTTCTTTGGTACTTCATCGTACCAAAGAAAGGTGGTGGGTTGCGGCCAATCTTGGACCAGTGTGTACTGAACCGGGCCTTACAGAGATTCCCGTTCAAGATCTGACGCAGAAACACGACTCTCATGTGATTCTGAGATCCCGACTGGGGGCCCAAGGTTCCCATGACCCCTTTTAGAGATCAGGTGGTGAGCCTGCAAGCTCTGCCCTGGGAGGAGGCAGACCCAGCCTTATCCTTGCTGTGTCCGTGTGTGCATTGCACATGTACTTGGATCGCATGCAGAGCTTTAGATACTCTGATTAGCTCTTTGTCTGCTTTGGTGGGCAGCGGAAAGGGAACGCTGTCTCCAAACAGAGGTTTGCCCATTGGATCGTGGATACCATTGCATTGGCCTACCAGATCCAGTCCGTGCCAGTCCCTTGCAGTTTTGAGCACACTCTACAAGGAATGTGGCATCCTCGTGGGCACTGGACAATGGCACCTCTCTAGCAGACATCTGCAGAGCAGTGGGCTGGGCAACACCCATTACCTTTGTGAGATTTTACAATCTCTGTGTTGAGCCAGTTTCATCCCGCATTCTTTCAGGTACAGACAAGTAGAGTTTGGTAATACGGAACAGCTAGCCTGCTGTATCGTTTGCGTATAGCACCTTTCCCCTCCCCTGAGGCGAAAACGTGGCTTTTTCCATCAGTCGAGTTCATGAAGTTGTGGGCCCTGGATGTCCTTCATCCCTAGCCCCATGACAAGCGAATTTGACGGAGGAGTTCGCAGCCAGACCCACTACAGGTACTAATATGCCCTTTACTGGGATAGGTGCTCCACAGGTGCCGATTACTCCGGTAACCCCCTGTGATTTATTTTCCGTGGTACAGTCTTCCTGTCTGCAGACTTGCATCTCCCTTGGGCAGAGCTCTCTCTGCCCCCAATCACTGTGTGTAAAAGTCACGTTCACCCTTACATCGGAAAATGCTGCAAACGGAAAAGTCTTGGCCGGATGTGAAGGGAGTGTGAAACCTGAAACATTACCAATAGCCACTTTTTATGGTGTATATTATACTCTGGAAGAGTGAAGGTATAAAGAAACTCACTGCTAAAATGATTTCCTCATCGATTCTAAATATTCAGTGTAGCAATGCACGAAGCACTGCCCACACATAGGTCACTGCCAAACCAAGCAACTTCCTATTGGTCAACGCTGTGAATTTGCATGTTTACCAAACTTAAAATACATGCGAAATAAATTTATTCACATGGATTCCCAATGAAATGTATTTCACCCATGAAATTTCACCTCTCAAAGATAAATGTGAGTCTTAAGGCATTCAGATTTGTGGTATTTTGTGCATATAGTGTAGTTATGGCTCTGCTGTAGATTGTGTCTTACAACAAACTATATTCACATTTTTGTACCATATCGCTTCATTTTTACACTCTGGTATGAGAGAACTAATATACGTCTGTTAAAGTTCAACATTCTGTATTTAGGTTGTGCCCACTCCTGTTTAATTGGTTAGGCTCTTAGTATTATCTAACTATAAAAATATATGCATACGTGTTGCGAGAAATAACATCATGATCAAAGTTTATTTTAACATAATATTTAAAGAAGACTAAACACTCAGAAGGTTAAGTGAAAAGGGGACAGTTGTGGTTTATTACATTTATGGGTAATTAAGATGATATTAGAGAAACATGCAAATGTATTTCCATTTGATGGAAAGATAATTATTTTTATTTGATGTCAAAAACAGAAAATGTTTCAATTTCAGTCTCTGCCAGTCTTCCACAATGAAGCAATTTAATTATCCAACTATACAAATCTGTGTTATTTCATTGCTGGCAGTTATAAACACTTTTGTATCTTTGGAGGTGTTAAGGGAGAACAAAGAGAGACATTGTAAAGGACCATCTTCTACATGCTGAGACAACCCCCACCCTCTCCCTCTTCACCCCCACTGAGATGGAGAGCATAGTGGAGCCCAACTCTTAGGCATGCTAGCCTCCCTGGGCTCTTTCCCAGGAAACAGGTCCAGGGGCGTTCTGTCAGCAAGGTCCTCTGGGAATAGTCTCACTTTTTAAAAGATGGAAATTAAGTGGAAAAATGTCTGTTCACTCACTGATTTAATTATTTCTCCTGGATTAACATCTGTTCACTGGCACAAGTACCAAGTCTACTTCAGCATGTTCCAAATCCTTGTGCCCAAGCTGGATGTATACCTGTGTCTGTGCCTAATGCCGTGTACCTTGGCACACATCACAGTTGTTGCTCCCTCTGACATTACCAAACTTTTCAACATCTGTCCCCCTCATCAGTTCAGCATCTTTTCACAAGGCAATTTTTCACTCTAACCTTGTAAGACTTTGTACCCATTTGCAAATTCTGAGAGAGTCTATTTGTTATCAATAGGTAATGCATTCGGGATCATGAACTAATAATAATCAAAATGTTTTACAGCATTTATTCATCTTCATTAATGTTAATTTATCAAAATACTATTCATTGGTTCATTGTTAGTTCATGTTAATTTATAATGCAATAATAATGTTAACGTAAACTATTTTTTATGTAAAAAAAAAAGTATATCGTATATGTATAAATGAACAATAGAAAGAAAGAAATGCACTAAAATATCACCAAAGCAAGTAACATAAAATGCTTCCCAAATTCCAGGTGGGAGTTTGACTAATTGAAAGAACAAGTCTCCCCATAGGTTGCATTTTCATTGCAGTTGGGTATTAAATCTCTTAAATGCTCATCTTCCACAATATTAATCTGCCAGTAGATAGTAGCTATCCATTTTGCTACAGCAATTGTGAAGCAGCTTTCACAATTCGTGTCAGGGTGGCAATGCCAATGTCAAGTGCTGCTTTGAACTCCACATAAAAAGCGCTTGCAGGTAAAAACATCTCATTCTGCATTTTGGTGATGCTTAAGACTTGACCTGCTTCTATGGTAATTAAAATGTGCCTTACATAATCTGAAAAATACTAGATTTCTATTACAAGTCCCATCTAGGCTTGTTTTGTACATCAAATAGCTTTAAGTGGTCCTTTCTTCATAATTGTATCATTGATAAGGAAGCGCTGTTGAGTATTGTGAAGTGTGTGTCAGTTTAATGACACATAAACACTAGTGTTTATGCTGGTTTATTTTGTATTAATTATGTGCTTTCAAATTTTTTCTTGATTTAACAGTTTTTTGTTGTTGTTGTTGTTGTTTTTTGACAGGCAGAAGAGTTTCAGATATAATGATCTCACACTGTCTGTTTCCACATCTTTACATCCACACATATTCATCCCATGGCGGTACAGGAAAGTCTACTGTCAATGGATAATCTCTTACTTCCTACGTTAGGCCTCTAGATAACACATTATCATGCATCATTTATCTTCATTATGTGTGTCAGCAGTTGTGTCATAGTAGGCGTACATCACGGATTACAGCTGCTCGTATAATCACATAAACAGTACACACTATTCATAAAATTGAGGTGAATCTGCTAGATACCTGATTTAAACTCTTACTAGGATATGTATAAGCATTGTCATAGAGGTAGTCCACACTACAGAAGTGCATAGTGTCAAAAGCAGAGTTTCACCACTTAAGAGTGGATGTTTATATGCAATTCTCAGAGGATCATTAATGAATTTGGCAGTTGTAAATGTCATCACACCTCCTCTTGTATCGCCATTAAAATGAGGTGGGACAAAGTGTGGCAAGATGACCTGAAAGACTAGTCTGTCGCACCTCATGCTAATGTTATGTCCAGAGGGAGCAAATTAAACCTGATCTATGCAGTGGAAAAGCAGATCTACATCTCTCCTTTGCTTGCCTCTAATTATCATTATTCTTTACTTATCGAAGCAGGCCAGACAAAACACCATGTCTTCTCTATTAAGCTAAATGTCTCGGGAGTTTTTAGGGATAGGTTAATGAACTGCAGAATATCTTGGAAAGTGCAATCAAAACTTAATGTTTATGGCAGACTATGTAACATTTCTGTTTCAGGCTCAGACCTGGGCCTCAAGAACTCTTGGGGATACCTCCAGTGTTGTTTTATAAAACCGTAATTAGGCACAACATCGAAGGTTTTCCATGCTGCAATTCCAATATCCTCTGACCATCGTCCTCAGAGCCACACATGTAAATAGATTCTGCTAGGCGATGATTTCAGCACCACTAATTATGATGCAGAGCACAAGTCGAGCAGAGTCTGACTAAGATTTGCTTAGCCTCTGGCTCATCAAATGATTATAAAATTGATTGAATTAATAATGATCAGTATTAACTTGGAGCATAGGTTTGTGTGAGGGAAATTAGTGAGAGCACAGAGACAATGAATACATTATGAGTCTTTTTAATGAGTGACACTTTAATGAGGTTTTAGAATAGTGTATACACTCTTACTGTGCAGCCTCACATAAATGGTCAAATTCTACACTACATTAATGTCATACCATTGTAACGAAGATCATTTTCATGGGCAAGGAAGAGGCGAGAAACCGGCTTGTCAACAGAAATACTAATTTAATGAAAAACTTAAAACAAACATTTAGGACAGCAGACGTCTGCTGATTAAGCTCGCTCTCCCGATCGCCGTCTGCGAGTGGCCTTTTAACCCTCTTGCCGGCTCAATTTAGCCTGATACGGGACCGGGCGTGCGCAATCACGCGCCGGTCCCGCCCTCCACCGTGCCACATTCCTCCCCCGTTCTCTCAGGCTGGGGACCCCCGGCCTGACGTACATCCCCTCGGGGGGGGGGGCGCCTCCCGCGCGGTCTGCCGGCAGGTCATCCCCATCAGCCTGGACGAGGGAGGGGGCAAGGGGAGGGAAACAACAATTAAAAATAGGGGAGGGAGGGTTCCTGCACTGGGCAGTACCTCCCCTCCCACAAACACCATAATTAAAAAAAAAGAGGGAAAAGGCCAACGCAGAGCGGTATCGAGAGAGAGAGGAGAGAGAGATTAAAGGAAAGAAAAAAAAACGTACTCGCGGTTCTCTGATACGCCGTAGCTCGTTCCTCAGCCACTTCTCCACCCTCTTCAGGACAACAGCCGCGCCTCTCCGGGCAGATCGGAGGCAGTCCTCAGCCCCTGGCGGACGGAACGCCCCGCCGTGTTCCCGGGGTGTCGAAGGGGCCTCCCCCCGCCCCTGGCAGCGGTTCTCCCGCTCCAGGCGGTCGGCGGCGAGCCCCTCCCCGCACGCGGTCGGCAGTCTCCAACCCCGCCGCGTTCCAGCGGCCAGTAGGGGACTCCCCCGCCCCTGGCAGCGGCCCTTACCGCTCCAGGCGGTCGGCCAGGAGCCCCTCCTCCCCTCGCGGTCGGCGGCCGTTCCTCCGCGTCCAGGCGGCTGGGCTCCTCCGTCCCCCGGCAGATGGCCGCGGCTGCTCCATTGAGAAGTGGCGAGAACTCCGCTACGGCGTATCCCTCTTCCTTCCCGGGCTTTCGGCACCAATGTAACGAAGATCATTTTCATGGGCAAGGAAGAGGCGAGAAACCGGCTTGTCAACATAAATAATAATTTAATAAAGAACTTAAAACAAACATTTAGGACAGCAGACGTCTGCTGATTAAGCTCGCTCTCCCGATCGCCGTCTGCGAGTGGCCTTTTAACCCTCTTGCTGGCTCAATTTAGCCTGATACGGGACCGGGCGTGCGCAATCACGCGCCGGTCCCGCCCTCCACCGTGCCACAACCATATACAACAGTGGGTTGTAAGAAATGTCAGATTTCTTTCAAATACAGATGAGATAAACTTTAGGATAGGCATATACTGTAATTCAGAAACCAGGGCTAGTCAAACCAAGGGTTTTAATAATGTGCTTTAAAATTAGAGCTGTGTTAATAGTCCGATACCATTTTTCATAAAGGCGCAGAAAATGTCCTTCACCACAGAGTGAAAATATGCTATGTTACATTTGTTTTTATACAAGCAACATCATTAAATACTCTTTGGAGTACGGATTTGATTATCCAGCCATGTTCTTGGTTTAGAACAGTTGCTGACTCGACTGGGATTAAAGACGTGTCAATGTTAAGAAAAGCCTCATTCCATTTGTGAATCTGTGCTTGATAAATCTACCTGCAGCCTGCTCTAATATTAATAATAATAATAATAATTACTTACATTTATATAGCATTTTTCTAGGCACTCAAAGTGCTTTCCATAGTATAGAGGGAATCTCCTCAACCACCACCAATGTGCAGCATCCACCTGGATGATGTGACGGCATCCATAGTGTGCCAGTACACTCACCATACACCAGCTATTGACGGAGAGGAGAGTGGTGATGTAGCCAATTCAGGGATGGGGATTATTAGGAGGTCATGATCGATAAGGGCCAATGGGTGAAATTTGGCTGGGACAACAGGGGTACACCTCTACTCTTTTTGATATGTGCCCTGGGATTTTAAATTACCACAGAGAGTCAAGACCTCGGTTTAACATCTCATCCAAAGGACGGTGTTTTATTACAGTATAGATTCCCCATCACTATACTGGGGCAATAGGAACCACACTGATCCGGGTGAACACCCCCTGCTGGCCTCCCTAATACCTCTTCCAGCAGCAACCTTAGTTTCCCCCAGGATGTCTCCCATCCAGGTCCTGGCCAGGCTAAACCCTTCTTTGCTATAGTGGGCAACCATGCAAGAGCTGCAGGGTGATATGGCTGCTGGTAAATGCACTATGTAAATACAAAAATATGAAGCCGTGTCTGCTCAGGTGTTGTGGGTGTCAGACGACTGCATTACACACACACACACACACACACACACACACACACACACACACACACACACACACACACACACACACACACACCTTCACATTTCAGGTTTGAAAGGGTTTTCACATGTGAACATTATTTGCTTAGATTTCTCCCAAGAGTTAGCTTGAGCTTTTGCATAAAAACCATGCACATATTTTGTAGGATGCTGTGTAATTTATGGGGACACTTAATTAGTGAATTTAAGAGAAACTTGTCAATGTGGTATGAATTGCTCTGCATTATCCAAACTTTTATGACCTGTTTGGGTGATTTAGGCAATTCAGTACGATGAAGCTCAGCATTAGTTTTTTTTCTTTATTTTTTAAGCCCAGCACATCCAGCTGTGTTTGTAGTGCACACAATTTAGCATAATATCCTGCATTTCTACCTCATTTGATTAGCATGAGCTTTCTACAATGTCCAGTTTTGTTTTAATTGTTTCTTTAGCCTGTCTGTTTTGTTTATTGATGATGGTCAGCTAGTAACTGCAGGTGTGACTTAGCCTATACAGGTGGACAAAGTTACTTTTTTCAATGTTTCATCAGTGGAACGATCCACAACACTTTTAACAACAGTATTACACTTTGAAGAGACCATAGGTCTATCCCTCACAGCCTTGTTGTCATTCCCATCATAAATGAAAGATGGCACTACTGTGAATAAGGTGTGATGTAAACGAATTAAGCCAAGTGTACACTGCATGACTCAAACTCGTCTCCTTTGATGTTTTCAGTGAGAAGGCTCAGACCTCATTCTCAGTTCCAGAGGTCTGGCTGCGGTTGCCAGAGGTTGCCCCATCCCTGAGAAAGAAGGTCCTTCCTCAGGGGAATTCGCCAAGGAGGGGCTGTCGCGAGGAGTACGAGATCCGAGAACCAAGTCAGAGAGGGCCAATAGGGGGCCACTAGAATGACTTGTTCCTCGTCCTCCCTGACCTTGCACAGCACCTGTGCAAGTAGGCTCACTGGAGGAAATGTGTACTTGCGCAGCCCCATGGGCCAGCTCTGTGCCAGCGCGTCTGTCCTGAGGGGAGCCTCTGTTCGGGCGTACCAGAGCTGGCAGTGGGAGGCCTCTCGGGAGGCGAATAGTTCTACCTGTGCCTTGCCGAACCGTTCCCAAATCAGCTGGACCGACTGGGTGCGACCGCCGCGGAGGACGCCATATGCCCCAGGAGCCTCTGGAAATGTTTTAAGGGGCCCGCCGTGCCCGGCCTGAACGCGGTGAGGCATTTCAGCACTGACTGCACGTGCTCGTTGGTGAGGCGCACTGACATTGAGGCTGAGTCTCAAAGCACTTACCTTGCTCCGCCCACCTGGCGGGGGGCGGGTTAGTGACTGAGGATGAGGTCTGTGGAGGCGTCCTCTAGACTCGTCAGAACCGGCTGGCCAGGGTCCAACAGTCGTGGGGCTGGAGGCGAGAGGTCTGCTTCCAATGTGCCGGGACAGTTGATGTGTGGCGGCAGAGAGCCGTGAGAATGGCATTTGCAGGCCTGGTGACCCAGAGACAAAGGAAATTGCTCTTTTATTGAGAATGTGGGTACCGCAGCCCAAAGGGGGTGTGACAAAGTAAATAAGCTCAACTGAGGATTCTCCTCCTGGCCCTCCACCGGGGGACGGAGTGGTCTGCTTACCAGCTCCGAGGCAAATGTCTTGGTCCCTGGGTCGTCCATCTCAGGAATGCTTGGGAGCCTTCTGGGTCCTCGAAGGGGTTAGTGAGACTGGGGTGTGCGCTTCCTGCGGGCTGCTCGACGCTGGGGCTGAGAGCTGGGCCCGGGTTGAGGCGGAGCTGCATGTTTCTTAGATGCCGCAAGAGGACGCCATCGGTGGGCAGACGGAGCACGGCCCATGCTGGAGGTGCGACGGGGCATGATGTGAGATATGGCCTCAATCTGCTTTTTCACTGCTGAGAACTGCTGGGCGAAGTCCTCAATGGTGTTGCAGAAAAGGCCGAACTGGGAGACAGGTGCGTTGAGGAAGCGTGCTTTGTCTGCTTCACGCATCTCGACTACGTTCAGCCACAGATGTCATTCCTGATCCACAAGAGTGGCCATCGCCTGCCCGAGTGACCACGCTGTGCCCTTCGTGGCTCTGAGGGCGAGGTTGGTCACTGAGCACAGTTACTGCAGCACATCAGGATCAGGACTACCCAAGTGCAGATCTATAAATGCTTTGGACTGGTGGACTTGCAGGAGGGCCATGGTATTCAGGGCAGAAGCAGCCTGTCCAGGTGCACTGTAGGCTTTGGAGGTCAGTGAAGACGTCATCCTACAGGCCCTGGAGGGGAGCAAAGGTTGATCCCACCAGGTGGCAGCATACTCGGGACATAGGTGGATCGCAATCTTTCTGTTCACCAGGGGGACCATTGTGTACCCGTGGGCCGCTCCGCCATTGAGTGTAGTGAGAGCGGATGAGCGAGAGGCACGATGACGGGTGGAGAAGGGTGACCTCCACGAACTCGTCAGATCATCATGCACTTCCAGGAAGAAAGGAACCGGGGGGGGGGGGGGGTGGGGTTGGTGTTTGGTGTGAGCGGCACGCAGAACTGAGGAACCAATCATCCAGCCACGATGGCTGTGGGGAGGATGGAGTGTTCCAGTCCAGCCCCATGCTGACGGCAGCCCGGGCAAGCATGTTGGACATCTGGGCATTAGCCTCAGACTGGGCTTGCTGGCCCGATTAGAGTCATCCGCATCAGACACCGGACCACTCTCCGATGCAGCGGCGAGCTCATCCAGCTTGGGGGGCTCAAGAGGAGAGGAAGTCTGGCCGTGAGGCGAGCCGCTGTTGCCTCGTGCCCGAACGGAAGTCAACAAGCGTGTCGGGAGGCGGGTGGTTTGTGGGGACGTACCCGGCGTAACCGAGCCCTCTGCCATCCCCAAATCGCCTCCATCGCCAGCCAGGTCCTCCTCAATCCCGTGGGAAGAAGGAGCAACGCGGGGGCGGCTTGAGTGGCGTTCCTTCTTAGGAAGGAATGTTGTGGCCGCAACGTTGCCATGATAAGATTCTCGCAGTGAGAACACGAACCATCCAGAAACCGTCAGGATCGAAAAGCACTCAATCGCATCCAGGAACTACACAGGTGCAGAAAGGCATCTTTATAAAGACGCATCCTAAAACGGATGTTCAACGGCGCTGTGTATTGCTCTTTTAGAGAAAATACTCTTTTATTGAAAATTTCTCTTTTACTTGCGCTGTCGACCGGAATCGGTTCAGTGTTGACCAGTGTCGTCGAGGAAGGTCGAAGCCAGGAGGAAAGACCAACGGCTCAGCTACAAGGGCGTGGTTCACAACATCAGTTGTTGCCCACTCATCACTACATGCCGAGTTAGCTGTCATATCCTCTGGCGGTGGGTTCAACAAGACAGGTTTTCTTGATGGCAGGCGGGCTGCTGGATGCTGTGTGATGTCCATGTTGAGTGGAAATTTGTCATTCACTTGGACTTTATTCAGCAGCTTGGCAGTGGCCTCCTGTCGTCGGAGATGTGGTGGTGGTACATTACTGAGAACTGGCAGCCATGGTAGTGGTGTAGGATGTAGAGTTCCAGTGATTGTGCGCATAGACGTGTTTAACTGAACGTCAACTAGCTTGATGTGGGATGATGTTGAGTAACACAGAGCAAGTGCATTGGTCTTGAGTGTCTGTGCCCTTGCACCCCAGCTTGTGCCGGCCAGTTTGTGGAGTAGATTATTCCGAGAGCTGACTTTGGCTGCTGTCTTCTTCAGACGATAATAATATGTTAATGATTGGTAGATGTAACTCCGAGGTACGTCGGATTTAGGTAATGTTTGATCCGCTGGCCCTTGCGGTAGATATTGAGCTCCCGTTTTGCTTGTGCATTGAAGATACTGGATACAGACTTGGTTGCACTGGGCTGGAGCCGCCACCTATTGAGGAAGTCCGCCATCAAGTCCATGTCCTTGTTCAGCACGTTCTTAACCTTGTCAAATGTCCGACGTTCGGTCCCAAGGCAAATGTCATCTGCGTAGATTAATTTGTGGGACTGTGTTGCTGGAAGATCATTAATATAGATTTTGAAGAGACTTGGAGACAGGACAGACCCCTACGGGATTCCGTTTGCTTGTTTCCTCCAAGAGCTGTTTTTGTCTGCCAGGTGTACCCGGAAACGTCTATCATGGAGGAAGAGTTCTATGGCCTCTACTACCCAACGTGGTAAAACCTTTTATAGTTTCAACAGGAGGCCAGCATGCCAGACCGTGTCATAAACCACGGTTAGGTCAAGGAAGACGGTTCCATTTTTCTGGTTTTGCTGGAATCCATTTTCAATGTAGGTCGTCAGGGCAAGAACTTGGTCACCGGTGCTACGTCCTTGCCTGAACCCTGCCTGCTCAACTGTTATGGTTTTCTCCAAGACTGGGCTGATTCGGTGAAGGATCAAACGTTCGAGTAGCTTGAAACACACGGATAGCAAGGATATTGGGGGGTAGCTGGCTGCGAGGATTGGGTCCTTGCCGGGTTTTGGGATGGCGATGAAACCTGGCAAGGACCCAATCCTTGCAGCCAGCTAGACTTGGAAAGCATTGCTTTGGATTAAAAAGTCTAACAAAATGACTATTACTGAACATTTTCATTGTCAGCAACATCAGAGAGAAATTATTCCTGATGAAAATAAAAGAATAGAATAGAATAGAATAGAAGCCTTTATTATGGTCACACATTATGCATAATTTTTTTTTTTTTTTTTTTTGCATATATAAGATGTTCCCCCTCTATCAAAACCAGTATCGCAAGGTTCTGACTTCACCCCTAATTAATTTCTCTTAATATTTTCTCCTTCTGGATTATTTTTTCAAAAATGTATCATTTCTTATAGTGTAACAATTAAACTAATGACACACTGTTGTGACTTGTACAGCCACTAATTACAGCCAATTATGAAATGTCCTTGTCTCTACTGCCAAAAACCTGGATGTTATCTTTACTAAGGTTTGGCATGGAAACTTACTCTGATAAATAAATGCACCTATGAAAAGTAGTTTTTTCCAGCTCAGGGTGAGTGTTAAATTAAGACCTTTCCTTTATTTATTCATAACGATCTTCAGATTCCACAGTCTCTGTCACTCTTAATTGCTGTAAAGTTCTGAACATGGGAATCTGTATTAAGTCTCATCTTCTATCTTTAGTTTCCAAGTCTGTGCTAGCTGAACACTGTACTTACATTTTGTTACTGTTTGTGACTTGTAATTTTGTGTATCGTGCTTTGCCTTATTTTTAGCATTGTTTTTCAAACTTATATCACTATACAGCACTGTGCTCTATAATTACATTTAACTTGACTCTCACAATATAAGAGAGAAAGCTGAGAGGCAGCAATAATAGGTAGTTGGCTGGCATTTGCAAGTTTTGCTAAACCCTGCTCTTGCTGGCAAAGCCAGCCTGCCTCTCACAGGGTGAGATGAGATGGTTCCAGATCCCCACCTGTGCTCAATGTATCTTTGTGGGGAAGGGATCAGCTACAGCATGGGGCTGACAGGTTCGCTTCTCATTCCACATCAATGGCTGCAGATTATTTAGGTTTAGTGAGAAGACATCGATAATATAGTTTTTAGGGGGAATGTTGCACTTTGTTTTCTTATTGCACATATAGTAGTGAAAGACTGTTTCTCTTGCACACATTCAAAATAGTACAAATCTATGTATTCATTATTTTTGCTTTCATTTTCTATATTTCATCTTAGTCCTTTTTCTTTTCAGATGCTCCTAGAGATTTGAACAGCTGTACAGTAGTTTATATACAAGTTAAAAGGAATTCACAATGCCTGCTCTATAAGCTCTTATGTTTGAAGCATTTCCCTTTGAGGTTTCCTCTCAAAAGGATCTGACTTATGTTGATTTTTTATATGATACTAAAATGCCATATTAAATGTCTTTGTAGTGACTCAGCCCATCGCACAAAAAATAGATTTCCATTTTCAATGTCAATCAGTCAATTAAACTCTACAAAGAACAGTGTTACCGCATGTGGCAGGGCAGAGGGCGTTGCCGGGTCGGGATTATACACACTCAGTCCCGTATCAGGCTAATCAAGCCTCAGAGAGGGAAAAAGGCAGATGGCAGACGGTGGTGCGAGGAGAGAGAGATCATTTACGGACATGTCCGTCATGTGTGTGTTTTGTCTTTAAGTTTATCATTAAAATATTATTTATATCGTCCAGCCGGTTCTCGCCTCCTCCTTTCCCTTGAACTGATTTACACCGCATATTTGGCAAAGATGTGTGTCGATAACTTTACAGACATGGTTGACATTTTATCTATAGCGAGAGAAAACAGTAGCTTATATTATACCACATGCCTTTCTGACTGCTCTCTTCTAACCTGATAATGTTTTCATGCTTACAGTTCTAATCTGTGCCTGTCCTTGGTAGCAGATACACCTTCTTGAGTTGTTCTGGCCATTGACATATTGTTAGAGATTAGACATAGATTTGCTTACATATTCAAAATTGCTTGATTTACACCACATATTTGGCAAAGATGTGTGTCGATAACTTTACAGACATGGTTGACATTTTATCTATAGCGAGAGAAAACAGTAGCTTATATTGTACCACATGCCTCTCTGACTGCTCTCATCTAACCTGATAATGTTTTCATGCTTGCAGTTCCAATCTGTACCTGTCCTTGGTAGCAGATACACCTTCTTGAGTTGTTCTGGCCACTGACATATTGTTAGAGATTAGACATACATTTGCTTACAGATTCAAAATTGCTTGATTGTACAGTTAGACATATTGAATAGTTTTATACATAGCAGGCACACACACACACACACACACACACAATCTTTACAGACATGGTTGACATTTTATCTATAGCGAGAGAAAACAGTAGCATATATTATACCTCATGCCTCTCTGACTGCTCTCTTCTAACCTGATAATGTTTTCATGCTTGCAGTTCCAATCTGTGCCTGTCCTTGGTAGCAGATACACCTTCTTGAGTTGTTCTGGCCATTGACATATTGTTAGAGATTTGACATAGGTTTGCTTACAGATTCAAAATTGCTTGATTGTACAGTTAGACATATGGAATAGTTTTATACATAGCAGGCACACACACACACACACACACACACACACACACACTCTCTCTCTCTATCTATCTATCTATCTATCTATCTATCTATCTATCTATCTATATCTATATCTATATATATATATATATATATATATATACAGGTGCAACAAAAGTTCACATTTTTCCATAATTTAATCCAAAAAGGAACATTAATTTATTCTACGCAAAGTTAAATATTTCAAATTTTTTTTTTGTTGTAATCTTGATGATTATGACTTACAGCTCATGGAAAACAAAAATCCAGTATCACAAAATATTACAATATACAATTTATAATAGAAAAATGTTGACCTTCTGAAAAGTATGTTAACTTATGCACTCAATACTTGGTCAGGGCTCTTTTTGAAAAATTACTGCATCAATGCGGTGTGGCATGGAGGCAATCAGCCTGTGAGGTGCAATGGTGATAACGGCCTTCAGCTCCTCTGTATTGTTGGGTCTGGTGTATCTAATTTTCCTCTTGACAATACCCCATAGATTCTCTATGGGATTCAGGTCAGTCTGAGTTGGCTGACCAATCAAGCACAGCAATACCATCCATCCATCTTCAACCGCTTATCTGAAGTCGGATCGCGTGGGCAGCAGCTCCAGCAGGACCCCGAGGCATTCCCAGGCCAGTGTGGAGATGTAATCTCTCAACCTAGTCCTGGGTCTTCCCCGAGGCCTTCTCCCAAATGGATGTGCCTGAAACACCTCCCTAGGGAGGTGCCCAGGAGGCATCCTTACCAGATGCCCAAACCACCTCAACTGGCTCCTTTTAATGTAAAGGAGCAGCGGCTCTACTCCGAGCTCCTCACGGATGACTGAGCTCCTCCTCCTATCTCTAAGGGAGAAGCCCGCCACCCTTCTGAGGAAACCAATTTCGGCAGCTTGTACTCGTGACCTAGTTCTTTCGGTCATGACCCATCCTTCATGACCATAGGTGAGGGTAGGAACGAAAATTGACCGGAAGATCGAGAGCTTTGCCTTCCGGCTCAGCTCTCTTTTCGTGACAACAGTGTGATACCACCCCCGCTGCCCTGATTCTCCGGCCAACATCCTGCTCCATTGTCCCCTCACTCGTGAACAAGACCCCTAGGAACTTGAACTCCTTCACTTGGGGCAATACCTCCTTCCCTACCCGGAGTGTGCACTCCATCGGTTTCCTGCTGAGAACCATGGCCTCAGATTTAGAGGTGCTAATCCTCATCCCAGCCGCTTCACACTCAACTGCGAAGCGATCCAGTGAGAGCTGAAAGTCACGGACCAATGATGACATGAAGACCACATCAACTGTCAAAAGCAGCGATGAGATCCTCAGCCCACCGAGACCCACCCCTTCCCCACCCTAACTATGCCTCGATATCCTGTCCATGAATATCACAAACAAGATTGGTGACAAAGCACAGCAATGGCAGAGACCAACCCCCACATGGAACGAACTCGTCTTCATACTGAGGACCCAGACACAGCTCTCGCTTTGGACGTACAGGGATTGGATCACCCTAAAAAGGGACCCCCCCCCCCACCGGGACCCCCCCCCACCCCGTACTCCCACAGCAGCTCCCACAGTATCTCCCGGGTTACCTGGTCATATGCCTTCTCCAGATCCACAAAACATATGTAGACCGGATGGGCATATACCCATGCCCCCTCCAGGATCCTTGCACAGAATCCGCATTGTTCCTCTTCAATCTGAGGTTCGACAATCGGCTGAACGTTCCTCTCCAGCACCTTAGAGTAAAATTTACCAGGGAGGCTGAGAAGTATGATACCCCTGTAGTTGGCTCACACTCTCTGGTCTCCCTTTTGAAGAGGGTCCGACTCACCATTCCGTTCTGCCTCTCCTTGGGCACTGTCCCAGACTTCCACACAATGTTGAAGAGGCATGTCATCCATGACACCCCCTCCACATCCAAAGCTTTCAGCATTTCTTGTCGGATCTCATCAATCCCCAGGGCTTTGCCGCAGCGGAGTTGTTTGACTACCTCATTGACGTCCCCCAGGGAAATTTAATCTAATCAGCCGCCGGCTCTACCTCTAGCATAGAGGGCATGTTGGGATTTAGGAGTTCTTCAAAATGTTCATTCCACCACCGAATAACCTCCTTGGTTGAGGTCAACAGTGTCCCATCTTTGCTGTATACAGCTTGGATGGTTCCCTGTTTCCCCCTCCTAAGGTGGCGGACGGTTTTCCAGAAGCACTTTGGTGTGGACCGAAAGTCCTTCTCCATGGCTTTTCTGAACTTTTGGGTGAAATGTTATTTTATTGAGTGATCTGAACTAAAGATTCAATCGCGCTGTTACCTGTGTATGTCCTCCATTAAATTGTATGCACCCCTGTTTGTTCGCTCTCTCTCATACACACACTGAAATTCACGGAGCGAGCAGCACCATGGTTTATGTCCAACTCAGGCTGGTGTTTTCAAATTCTCCTGCCTGTTTCATTCAGTCCTTTGTGTGTCTGCTCATGACCACCCGCATGTGGTATTAGCTCCATTGCTCTGGATCTGATCCAGCCATCTTTCTTTCCCTCCACATTCAAATAATCCTTGGCTCTGCCCTTTATGATCTAATCCTCCATTTTGAAACTAGTTTCAATTTTTTATTCAGTTCGCCATTTTGAACCTAGTTTTCAATGTTGAAACCGATCCTCCATTTTGAAACTAGTTCCCCACATGGAGTTTAATCCGCCATTTTGTTTCCTTTGTTACCGAATCTAGACATACACCCACACACTATACATTATCATATAGCTCCACTATTTAGTTAGTACTTACATTTTATATTTTTGTGTTATGTTCATATAGTATTGGCGGTGTTCATTGCTGTTTGGTTATAATAAATAATGCTATATTATAATAAGAGGCCGTGATAATTGTTGGCTTTCTCCAATATTTTTGCAAATAACTAAAAACTTTTTTTTTAGAGTAGCCAGAGGTTCCCTCTTGACTTCACTTTCCTCAGGAAGTCCAAACTGCTAAGGCACAAGTCCAGTTGTGGTTGTGAATTATTGCAAGTGTTGTGTTAGTGGTTGCTAGTTTGGTACTAATTCATTACTCCTTTTAATTTGTTTTGTGTGAAAGATTCAGTCACTAGATACTAACAAAGTAGTCTGATGAACTGATAAAGTGATTGTTAACACCTAATTAGCAGTTCAAGAAACAGTTAATACTACAAAGAAGTTGCTCTTGAGTGACAGGTAAGTGGTCCTCCCCTGTGCATTTTCTTCTAGGGATAACGACTGGTGCATCAGTGTTTTCCACACAGCAACAGGTGTCGTCAATCTTCACCTTCAAAACTCAGCTCAAGCATAACATTTTTTAACTTGCAAAGAGTTCCAATAGGGGTCCACTTGGTATCACCCTCTCACCTGCCTAACCAGTGAGATATGAATTCCCAGTCCCCATCAGCATCCGGAGCTGAAGCTCCCTGGTCAAGTGAGGAAACCTCACTGTCCAATTGGGTTGCTGACCACATCCTTGTCCCTAGAGAAGTAAGGGAGGAGCTTAACAGCTACACACAATCCCTGTGTGATGCTGAAATGGCCACCGTGGTTGATAGTGCACACGATTCTAAAGGGAAGTTATCCACTATCCAGGAAGCAGTTGGCAAACAGTTCCTGCTCTACCACCACAAGGCCCAGTTGCAGATAGCAACACTCAAGGGTGAGGTAAAGACACTTACTGTCCATGGGAGTCGGCTTGATGCCTGCAATCGTGCCTTACACAAAGACCTCCAGACCACAAATACGATGCTGGAGGAGTGGGTAGAAAGACTCCAGTCGGCTGAAACAGATAGCCGAGAAGCCGCGGACGACCGAGTCCGTTAATGGGGCAGGCACTGTTACTCATCCTGTGATGAGTCAGACGGACACCAGTGGGACAAAGTCACAGGTCTGCGCATGCGCCAGCTCGACTCCTTTGCAAAGGACATAGAACACTTCGACCCAGCAAGCCAAGATTCAAATGTCAGCGATTACCTCAGATAAATCGAACATTGTTTTGCCGACTTGCCTCATGCCTCGTCGCGTGAGAAGTTGAAGCTCATTTGGAAAACAACTTCCAGAAGGTTTTATGAGGTTTCACAATTTCATTGAGACTCAACCGCCACACTTTCGGGACAGTTACCAGAGGCTTTGAAGGGTTCTGAGTGAGGAGTACTCTCTATACACTGTTGAAACATCAGCCACCCTCAGTGCCATTCGCATCCAGCAGAAGCGTTTGGAGCCTCCCAGGGAGTATTATTATAGTATATTACAGGCATTTAAGGAACGCATGAGAATGGTCTGGAAGAAGAATGAGGTTTCAGATCTCTCTTTCTCCATAATCTCCACCCTTGTGTGCGAACCCACGTACACTGATGTGTAAGCAGGTTAAACCGACCATGCAGGAGATTAGAAAGATGGCCCAGATGACATAGGAATCAGTTGTGCGTTCGAATGATAAACAAGACGATGATGTCAGAGTCCTGACAATTTTCAGAGAAGGTAATGACCACAAGGGTCATGCCCAGGTTCAGCAAGAGCCCCAAGAACTGAATCCCTTTCCAAAGAAAAGGAATGTCGGGTTTAAGAAAAACTCCAGACATCGGAATGGAAACAAAAAGAATTGTTCGGGGCCTCCCAAAGAGAGGAATCTGGAGTGGGAGATCAGCCACATCCAGAAACGCCTAGCGGACGTGATGAAGCACCTCAATGCTTCTCGCCGTGCTCCCAAAGGGCCAGACGATGACCACAAGTGGGCCGATTGTGACAGTCCACCAATATGACTAGGCCAGACCCTTCCCCCATCAACCGCCAGAGTCTACTTCGTAGGCTGGGGGAAGAACAAAGGGGAGACCCCAACACTCCCAGTGGCAGTCATACCCAAAACCCATGCTCCGCTCCTTCAATTTTTGGGAGACCTTGTCCACATGGTTAATGACAGACGCATATACACCTCAGTGTTGGTAGGGAGACGTATAAACTTCCATACGTTACTGGACACTGGGTCTGAAATCAGCCTAAGGTGCAAGGAGACTTTAGCAAAAGTTGCCAGGGCTATGCTCTCTCATTAAACCAATACAGACAGAGCCCTGTGATGTGAGCCTTGTCAGCTACACACAAAACAGGCCCCTTACCAAGCTCCTCTAGAAGGACATGGTATTTAAAGGGGGAGACCCGCAAGAACAGGCTTTCAGAGAACTGAAGGCAAAGTTCTGTTCAGCCCCTTTCCTCGTCTACCCAGACAAGGATGTGGAATTTCACATGAAGGCAAGCTTCTCCTCCCACTGCCTCAGCGCCACCCTCGCACAGAGGTATGACAAAGAGATCTGGTAAAATCCCCAAAACTGTCTTCAGACTGTGAACCTGGGTCAACAACCAAGCAATGCAGGCTTGAGAGTCATGCAGGAATGGAACCCGGTGATCAAGACAATCCAGCAGCAGTTGATGGAACCACAGACACAAAAGTTCCTACCACCCTCTTTACAGGACTCAAAAGAGCTAAAAGCTCTCTGTCAGGTACAACAACACCTGACACTTGAGAGAGTCCTTTTGATCCATGTTCCCCATGGCCCAGGTCCACCCTGGTGGGTCGTTCTGACCGACCATAGGGAGGTGATGCTGCTACATGCCCACTATGCTCCCATTATAGGTCACAGGAGCTACAAAGCTACCTACCACACCCTTCAACAGGTTGCATACTGGCCATTTATGCTGAACCCTCCGGAAGACGTCAGTGCTGCAACCGCATATACTGCACATCAGTACATGACCGATTTACACAGACACCTCCAAACTACATTTGCTTGGGCCCAAACAAACCTGAAAACCAGTGTTAAGGGACAAAAGGCCTATTATGATAGGAAAACGTCCAACCGTGAATATAAAGTAGGTGAAAAAGCCCTCTACTTAAAGTTCGCTAAACCAGTGGAATCTCTAAAAAGTTCCTACCAAGCTGTTCAGGCCCCTTTGAGATCATATGGAAGCTCTCCCCGGTAGCTTACAGAATCCAGATCTCAAAGTCAAACCAGACACCACTGTACAAGTGGGTCCATTCAAACCAGATCAAACCCTTTGAACAGTCTGCACTCCAAAGGGGGATGAACCCACCACAATAGTGTCCACAGTAGTTAAGTGTAGCATGCTTTACAACATTACTCACAACATTAGCATGCACTAACACTTTAATACCACTCACACAAACACAAGGTAATGAAACTCCTGTTCCAACAAGAACAATTACAGAGTCTGGGCAAAACCCTGCCGGATACCATTACTCGCTGTAAACATGCATTCTGCTATTCTGAATAACATTTTGCATGCTCTGGATGCCAGAAGTTGTGAGATCAGACATAACATATGTGTGAGTGGTTAGAGATCTAATGCATGACCTTGTGAGGGAAATCAGCACTTCAGTTAACAGCCTGAGTGGTGGAAGGATCCCATCCTACTTAGTTCTCTTTAACATTGCTGAACAAATCCTTTGATCTGCCACTACCACCGTTTGTGTAATCTTCTCAGATACATCTGGCATACAGCCTTGGCAGTGACAAAAAAAAAATAGAATTTATCCTTAACTTACCCTTTATGAAGGAACAGATACTAGGTTAGGCTTGACAACACACCAACCACCGAAGTCCTACTGTCATACGACCACCATGATACACCCACTAAACTAAGTCTACCAAACTGTGTTCTTAACAGTTCCCCAAGGAGCCACCGTGCACATTGATGATATTGTCCTCCATCATCTCAACGTCGACAAACATGACGTGGAAATGGAGATCATGGACGCATTTAGAGGTCACAACCTCACCATGACACCCTTCAACAGCAGCTCCATGCTGAAGGGACGCAATTAGTAAACTTAAGTCTCAAATCTGACTAGCTTGACCACTATATTTCCAAATATTGTAATTGTATAGCAAATTGTCATCATACCAAGAACACCACATCAGTTTAATTGCCCTCGGTCTCCTCCTTTAGTGGTTGGAACATCATGGCAGGTATTGCACACATCCAAACAAAACACACTTGACTGGATGCAATGACACTCATTCCACAGCGTTTCAAACACCTGTCTACCCCTCTAACATTAACTGTTCCTAACTCATCCAAAGAACAGCCTTACTAACAGTAACAATCTCTTCCAATTTCCTTTTCATAGTCATTGAAAACTCAGGGATAACAAGGGGTTGTTGCAATGTTTGATGCGTTACTGATGCGAAATGCTATGTTGTGATGAATTTATGTTAGTTAGCCTAGTTAGAATTCATCTGCCCAGATGTTGTCTACTATGACTGGCCAGATGTCAAAAGTCTTTATGAACTGTTAATACTTCCAGGAAGTAAGCTCTTGTGAACTCAGAACACATGGACTGAACAACTTTTGAGTTGTTCTCAGGGACTGAACTGTTCAACCTTTGAGATGTTTCCAGTGACCTGGGAACTGTTCAACTGTTGGGTTGCTCTCAAGGACTGTGGTAGGAACCCCAACCTTAAGACCAAAGGGGGGATGTAGGGCCTTGCCCAATATAAATGGCAGCAGAGACCGCATGGCCCTTTGTTCTATCATCAAAGGTGAGACATTGAACTCGGTTTCCCAGAATGCTTCACAGCCGGATGGGAAGTCCCGCCCATGGACCCAATCTCAAACGTCATTGGTCAAAAGCGGCCTATGACCGATGATGTAATCTTCTCCACAAAACCAGCAGACACGATGAAATATATAATATAGTACTACTATTTCTAGAAATCTAGCAAAATACACTTGTTTTCCCTTTGAATTAAGTTTATTTTTCTTACCCCATTGGCAGATATTTTTTCTTGTTTTAAGTATAAAGTTCACTTAATTTAATTAGATTTCTCTAAAAACAAGACTTAAAATCTTATGCCAGTTTGCTTGTCAAGTAAATAAATCACATTTTAAGAATGTTTATATATTTTTACTGGAAAACAAGACAAAAATTCTTGCAGTGCTTAGCCTTTTCCATAACCAAGACATAGTGTCCCATTTCCCTTAAATTAAGAAATCAAGAATGAATAAATAGGTTGTTGTTGTTTAATCAGCATCTTCTTAAATGTCTGCAATATTATCATAATTATTATGCTAGCTTTGATGTCGTATTTATTACTGTAAATATTGTTTGGAAATACTGCAAATATTATTATGCTTTTATTTTGGGGTCTTAAACTTGTTTCCCAGATTTTGACAGTGAATTCTGAAAAAGAAGATAAATATTGGCAAAGCTAGTAAGTGCAAACCTTCCCTCCCTCTCACAGACTGAGTCATTAAATCATTTCAAAGCACAAATTATCCTCTGGAAGCAGTTACATCCAGACTCAAATAGTCTTGATTTTCTTACACTGATATCTTCACATTTTGTCATCACAAGAACAAGACAAATGCTCTCTACATTTGACCATATCCAGAGTCATCAGGTCATGTTTTTAAAATCTTAAATGAACAGATTTTGAACCCTCCACCCCTTGCCATATTGCTGGACTGACAGATACAGTGTGTGCCACAGGGGACAAGCTTGCATGCCTTAAATCGGTCATGGGTGACTTAGCAGGCCAGTTTAGAATAACAACAGAATAAAAGCTGAGACAGCCAAATGCACAGAGAACTTCATACTCCCTGTGGACAATGAGATTATGAACAAAATGTGAAATTCAATCTAAGCCATTCCCTGTGGACTTCAAAGACAAGTCTGTCTGTTTATGACCACTTTATGCTTAACAGTGTGGTGCCCTTGGTTATAAAACACAGATTTTTTACCTAAAGGTTTGTATTAAGATTTACAAATTGTTCTTTACAATTGATTTCACAAGTAGCATGCTATGTTTGTGCATATACATACGCAAATAAGTGTGTGTCTGCAGTGACAGCTGTGATGGACCCATCAATTACTTGTTCATGAACTCTTTGCTCTTAATGTCCAGAAGCAACATTTCTCAGGGCTTAAATTTCAGCACTAACAGCTGAAGAAAGTGATTCACTGATTTTGTATAATCTTTCTAACTCTGCATCTGTCAGCTTACCAGAATCTCATTAGAAGATCATTATCATGCACAATGCCTTTCAAAAAAAACATTAATGTTTTTTACCTCATGGTTAGGTTAGACAGAGGCCTCAAAAAGTATTTGCATACTTATGTCTGTAAAATAAAAATGTATTCCAATCATTTAAATTGACAATTAGCCCAGCCAAATAGCCAATGCTGTTTTACCAGAATGACCCAGCTAAAAAATGCTAGACCTTTTCTCAGAATGTCTCGGGTTACTTTGCTGTAACCCTTGTTCCCTGAAAAAGCGGAATGAGATGCTGCGCTGATTCAGCACTTTGGAAATGTCTTTTAGGAGTGACCAGCTGTGAATATGTGTGCAACACATCAATAAAATTGACTAGAATTTATAGCCTCTGTTGGTGACATCATCAGAATGTGCCAGTATCAGGGCTATAAATAGATGTGCCACAGGAGCATCGTCAGGTCTTTTGTCTGACGAGCAGTCCTGGACATGCTCACTGCGGCAATGAAGCACTGCATCTCGTTCCACTTTTTCAGGGATCAAGGTTTACAGCAAAGTAACCCGAGACGTTCCCTTATCAAAAGTTGCACTTAATGCTGCGCTGATTCAGTGCTTTGGGAACGAGAATACCCACGCCACCACACTGTGGGTGTCTGGACCCCTTTCAGTTGTGTTGTGTGTGCTCACAAGAGCGCGAGATGTCTCATACATGAGCTTGTGATGTTGACCCAAGGATGTAAGAGCCCGGAGTGGCATGAACATCCAAACTATAAAATATTATGAATGTATAGGGAGAGGACCAGCCTGCCACATCACAAACATGCTTTAGAAGAAGCGACCCCTCTGGTAAAATGAGCCCTGATGCCTGCTGGTGAAGCTTGACCGTGCACCTCATAGGCCAGGGCAATAGCATCTCTCACCCAATGTGATATTGTCTGTTTTGTGGCGGCCATCCCCTTGTTATGGCCGCCATGGCAGATGAATAGTTGCCCTGACTTACACCACTGGCTAGTGCGGTGGACGTAGGCCTGAAGAGCCAGTTTGTGAAATTTTTTCTGATCCAGCATTATAAACGGCGGAGGACAGAAGGCTTCAAGAGTGACTGAATGTACGGTTGAAAAGGAACCTTAGGCAGGTAGTCAGGATGAAGGATACAATATTGCTTTCAGCATTCCTGGGGCAAAGTCTAAGCAGGATGGGAAGAAGGACAGAGCCTGCAAATCCCCAATTCTTTTAAAAGAAATAATAGCCATAAGAAAAAAAAACATCTTTAGAGTCAGGAGCTTGTCAGACACCGACTCTAGAGGTTCAAAGGGGGTCTCAACCAGACCCTTAAGGACTATAGCTAAGTCTCATGAAGGGATCCTGGTCCTAACGGGAGGCCTCAGTCGCCTAGCTCCATGACCAAAGCAAGTAGGATGTTTCCCTAGTAGCACTCCGTCGATCAAGGCATGGCAATCCTATAGGGCAGCCACATAAACCCCGCCAGTGCCTGCTGGTAATTTTTCCTGCAGAAAGTGCAGAAATGAAGCAATCTGGCAGTTAAACAGATCTGCATTATATCCAGTACACCACCTTTCAGAGACACCTTATTTATTGGCACAAGTTCTTCTAGTAGAAGGAGCCCTAGTGCTCAGAATAGTCTCAATAACTTAAGGTGAAAACCCCTTCAGGGGACAAACATGAAGGTTCCACAACTCAGGCCGGGGATAAAATATTGTCCCCTGCGCTTGAGACAGGAGGTCCCTCCTTACCAGTATCGGCCAAGGCAAAACTTTGAGGAGAGCTATTATCTCCGAAAATCATACTCTGTTCGGCCAACATATCGCCATCAGTAGGAGGCAAGACCCTTGTTGACAAACTCTTGCTAGAATTCCCGGGAGCAGAGAAACTGGAGTGAATACATACAGGCGCATTTTGGGCCATGTATGTGCCCTTGCGTCCAGACCCAGGGGGGCTCGGAGAGAAGTAGATGGGACATTGCTGTCTGTTAGGAGGCGAAGAGGTCTATTTCTGCTTCGTAAAATCTTAACTAGATTTGTTTCACTACCTCGGGATGGAGTTTCCATTCTCCCATCTGTATTTTCTGTCTGGAAAATATGTCTGCTCCCACATTCAGGCATCAAGGGATATATACTGCTCCGAGTCACAGGAGCTTGCCCTGGGCCCAATGAGAACCTGTTGTGCCAGTCTGTTTAACTGGCGTGCCGAAGACCTCCTTGATGGTTTATGTAAGAGACTGCCGCTGTGTTTTCCACTCGCACCAGGACATGGCAGCCTCTCAAATGCTGGAGGAAGTAATTCAGGGCCAGAAATACAGCCAATAACTTCGACACAGTTAATGTGCCAATCGAGCTGATGGGCCTCCCATTCTCCTTGAGCTGGACGACCACTTAAGACCGCTCCCCACCCGACAGGGAGGCAATCTGTTGTTAGCAATCTGCGACGGCAAGACGCACCTAGATTGGGATCCAAAGCATGGAGCCGGGGTCTGAACCACATAGAAAGGGTAAGTAGCTTGCTGCACGTAACCCTTATCTGCCTTTCGGGATTGGTCCTTGGGTGAAATCCCCTGGCTTTGAGCCAAAACTGAAATGGTCTCATATGCAGACGGCCCATAGGAATCACCGAGGATGCAGATGCCATGAGACTTAAGTAAAAAAATATGGGCCTAGCCTGACTTTGCTCAGGGTATACTGGATGGTCTCAATTCTAGTGGGAGATAGCTGTGTCCGCATCATGACTGAATTCCATATGATCCCTAAATACGTCGTTCTCTGGGTAGGAGAAAATAATTTATTGGCGTTGACTTTCAACACCGCAGCAACCAGGTAAGCTAAGACAATATTCCTGTGCTGTAATGGCAGTTCTCGTGACTGTGCTTGAATCAGCCAGTCATCTATATAATTCAAAATGCGGATGCCCCGGAGTCATAATGGAGCCAGTACTACATCCATGCACTTTGTGAATGTGCAAGGTGATAAGGCTAGGATTTATTCATATATAAAAAGGGCAAAAACTAACTCCCACAAGGGGGAAAACAAAAATTCAGGGCTGGGACAGAGTGAAACAGGGAACCAGGACCAACCGGACAGGGATGGGATGAAGAATGAACAAGACCAACCGACTGGAAAAAAGCACACGAGACTAGAAACAAGATGAACTGGCCACTGGACAGCAAACTAGAGGAGACTAAAAAAGGCAGAAAAATCAGCAGGATAACAAGTCAGGGCAGGTGTGACTAATAATGGGCAAACAAGGAGGCGGGGTATGACGTAAGACAGAGAGACACATGGCGATACAGAAACAAAACAAAGTCATGTGCTCTCACAAGATAACAATACACCCGAATGGCATGAGCGCAAATCGCGAAGACAGTAAGGCAACATACACTCATATCAACTGACAATCAAGACAAGAGAATGTGTAGCAACATTAAACAAAGCGATGCCACGCATTCTCACACACTCAGGTTAAAACCTGAGCGTACATCATGAGGCAAACGCCATGCAATATACACAACAGGGGACAAAAATGAGATTGGACACCTGTGCGAGAGTTCGGCCACACACACACCTGACACCTTAGACCGAAGTGTGACTGAACATCAGCAAAACATGAAGACAGCTTGCGACCCGGGCGCACAACGCAATGTGAGCGTGAGGCGCACCCGTGTTCACGAGAGACAGACAAACTATTGACGTGAGTGCATGCTACCAAGATGACATAAGCGTGATGCACCCACGCCAATAGCAGACAGACATGGAGCACAAGTGTCCGGATTCCAACACGGACCAAAACGAAATCAGACAGGAAGTCAGGATCCAGACACCACGCTCCGACATGAAACAAGACTGAAGAGCACATGGCAGGAATACAACCGAAACCATGTGCTCACACAAAGACAGACAACGAAAGATGATGTTACGATCATGTCACACAAAAAAGAAGACTGACAGTGTGACAGGACTGTGACATAGACATTTATACATATTTTATATGTGACTTTAGCTTCCAAATATTCTTTGGGGCCACTGTATATTTGCAAGCAAGTGACAGTGAAAGTACACTATAATATTGAAAGACATACAGATGCTAAAAGGAACTTGATTGTGTCTATAGTGCATTTAGAAAGTATTCAAACTCCTTTCCCTTTTTTCACATTTTGTTATGTTGCATCCTTATGCTAAAGTGCTTTAAATTATTAACTTTTCACTTCAATCTGCACTCCGTACCCCAAAATAACAAAGCAAAAAACTGATTTTTAATAGCTTTGAAAATAAAAACAAAAAACTGAAATATCACATTGACATAAGTATTCAGACCCTTAATTCAGTACTTAGTTGAAGCACCTATGGTAGTGATTACAGCCTCAATTATTTTTTGGTATGATGCGACAAGATTTGCATACATGGATTTGGGGATTTTCTGCCATTTTTCTCTGCAGATCCTCTCAAGCACTGTCAGGTTGGATGGGGACCGTCAGTGGATAGCCATTTTCAGGTCTCTCCAGAGATTGGGTTCAAGTCCCAGATCTGCAATACACACAAGGACATTCACAAAGTTGTCCCTAAGCCACTCTTGCATTGTCATGGCTTTGTGCTTAGACAGTGTCTCACTCTGGACCAGGTTTTCATTAAGTATATCTCTGTATTTTTCTGTGTTCAGCTTTCCTTCAACCCTGATCAGTCCCCTAGACCCTGCCATTGAAAAACACCCCACAGCATGATGCTACCACCACCATGCTTCACCATCGGGATGGTATTGTGCAGGTGATGAGCAGTGCCTGGTTTTCTATAGACATAACGCTTGGAATTGAGGCCAAACAGTTCTATCTTCATTTCATCACAGTCTGAGAGTCCATTTGATTCTTTTTGCAAATTCCAAGTGGGCTTTCAGTGCAGTGTTGCAGTGATGGTTGTCCTATTGCAAGTTTCTCTCATATCCACACATGATTTCTGGAGCTCAACCAGAGTGACCATTGGGTTCTTGGTCACATCTGTAACCAAGGCCCTTCTCCCCCTAGGAAAAGTCCTGGGGTGTTCCAAACTTCTTCAACTTAAGAATTATGGAGTCCACTGTGATCTTGGGAACCATCAATGCAGCCTAAATTTGTTTGTAGCCTTCCCCAGATCTGTACGACGATACAATCCTGTCTCTGAGCTCTCCATGCAGTTCCTTTGACCTCATGGCTTGGTTTTTGCTCTGATATGCATTTTCAGCTGTGAGACCTTATTTAGACAGGTGTGTGCCTTTCCAAATCATGTCCAATCAATTGAATTTGCCACCGGTAGACTCCAATCAATGGGTAGAAACTTCTCAAAGATGAGCCATAAAAAATGGGATATGCCTGAACAAAAGTCTCATAGGAAAAGGTCTGAATATTTATGTCAATGTGATATTTCAGTTTTTGTATTTTTAATAACTTTAATAAATTTGTCAAAAATCTTGTTTTTGCTTTGTCATTATGGGGTATGGAGTGTAGATTGGTCTGATTTTTGTTTTAAAGCATATCAGCATAAGGTTGCAACATAGCAAAATGTGAAAAAAATTAAGAGTTCTGAATTCTTTATCAATGCACTGTATGTTGTGAAACCATTTTTTATTTTGAGCTTAATTCCCAATAAAAATGCAGGTGTACTATGAAGGTCAATATAAATGACTTTTCAACACTTTTAGTAACCTAATGCCACACAAATGCCAAGAAACTCATATAAGTACTTTGATATAAAAACATACTATACTATTGAAAAATATACTATATATTCCATACTTTGAGACTTATAACAAGTCTCACCTCTATTGCCCTTACCCAGAGTGCAACCTCACAAGCCAGTCTCCTTCCTTCCTACCAAGTGACCAAGTCACACATTCATCTAATAATGACTGCTCTTATGGAACTGCACTCTGGAGGAGAATAAGACCAACAATTTTTAGCTAGGAGAATGTAAAAAGATCTTATCTCCCTAGTTAAGTTGTTTCTGGAGGGTAACAGTAATCAAAACAAATCAATTTAATTTTTAAAGCATGTGCATGCTGATTTAGCCTTGAATTATGTAAAGTACATCAGTGATTAGACTTATTTCAGTAGATTAACAAACTTGATTAAACAATATTAGCAAATTACTCAGCATATGATACATCCCATGGTGCCAGAGGAACTCACAGACATTTCCGGTAGTCTGGAGCGCTATCTGGTGGTGTGTAGGAGCAGACAGCGGGTTTTTAAACCACCAGCTTTTGCTGCTAAGCACTGAGGTGCTCGTCGATCCTTTTCTTTATTTTCTAATGTCTTATTCTCTGGCCCTCCAATGGTACTTTCAGTGTTTTAAAGTTTAAAATGCATACTTGTAAAGGGATTTAAATGGAAAGGAGAAGCCGAGAACCGGCTTGACAATGTAAATAATAGTTTAATGAGAAACTTAAAAGTCACAAACACACACATGACGGACATGTCCGTAAACGATCTTTCTCTCCCGCACCATCCTCCGCAGTCGGCCTTTATCCCTCTTGGATTCTAAAACATTTAAAAAGTTCATGTTTTCAAAATAAACATTCTTAGCATTAAAAGCTTAGCTTTTAATTCTGGTTACATTACCTGGTTACATTACCTTGTAACATGGATAATGATCTGTTCAGACCCTCTATCTTCCTGCCTACTCTATCCAAACTAAAATACTACTGTGGCACGGTGGAGGACAGGGCCGGGTCATGACTCAACACGCCCGGTCCCATATTAGCCTAATCAAGCCACCGAGAGGGATAAAGGCTGATCGCGGAAGGCGGTGCGAGAGAGAGAGATCCTTACGGACATGTCCGTCGTCTTATGTGTTTGTCTTTTGAGTTTACCATTAAACCTTTATTTGTATGTCAAGCCGGTTTCTCGCCTCTTCCTTGCCCGTGAGGGCGAACTTCTTTACAACTACCTAATTTTGTTATAAAAGAAAATACAATGAATATGCCTGCTCCTTTACTATTCAATAACAATAGAAAAGTGAAAGTAAAGAGTCAAAATAAAAGGCTCCCCTTCCCTACCACTCCAATTCCAGGTTTTTTTCTAGAATTCGTCCAGTTCATCCAGTCCAGGGCATGTGGTGTGTACAGTGGCCCCAATGTCAATTCCAGATGGTTTTACAGATACATTGATCATCTGTTTGGCTGCAGCATTGACCCGGATTGATCTGAGAAGAGGCACAACACAAAAAAACGTCTAAGTTACGTATGTAACCTCCGTTCCCTGATCGAGGGAAAGACACGTTGTGTTGAAGAAGCAACACTAGGGGTCTCTCTTGAGCACCAAATATGCCTCTGGTCTATGAAAAAAGGCCAGTGAGAAGTTGGCAGACAGTATTTGCATACCCCGCCCCAGACATATGGGTATAAAAGCGGGGAAATACGTCAAGTTCTTTCAGGATTTTTCTGAGGAGCCGGTGGTCATGTATGCAGTCAGCTGCGAGTCACACACCCGTTCCTGCCTTTGTTCCTCTAACGCTCTGCCTGCTGTTGGATCTACGCCGCACTTAAACAGCTTTTCTCCTTCTCTGCTCGGCAGTGCAGCTTGCCACTGGGCGCTTCTACAGTGCAGAAAGTTAAAAGAGTTTATTAAAAGAGTGATTTTCTCTATAAAATAATATTTTCATCTAAAAGAGCATTTACATAGCGGCGTTGAACGTCCTTTTCAGGACGCGTCTTTATAAAGATGCCATTCTGCCCCTGTGTAGTTCCTGGATGCGGTAGAGTGCTCTCCCCTTCAGACGGCCACAGGCATTGTCTCGTGTGTCTGGGCAGTGATCACACCGAGGCAGCGTTTGCAGATGGTTCATGTTCTCACTGCGAGAGCATGACCATGGCAATGTTGCGGTCACGGCCAGCTTTCAATAGAAAGCTCACCATTCCAGCCGCCCCCGCATTGCTCCTTCTTCCCACAGGATTGAGGACGATGCTGCTGGCGATGAAGGCGATCAGGGGACAGCAGCGGGTGCAGCTCCACCAGGTACGCCCCCTCGACCACCCGCCCGCCCAGCACGCTTGTTGACTCCCATCTGTGCTCGAGGCAATGGCGGCTTGCCTCACGGCCAGCCCATTTATCCTCTAGAGCTCGAGGTGGATGAGCTCACCGTTGCATTGGAGAGTGCGGCGTCTGACGCAGATGACTCCCCTGGGCTGCCACCTTCAGGCCAGCATGCTCAGGCTGAGGCTGACGTGCAGATGACCGAAATGCTTTCCCAGGCCGCCACCAGCGTGGGGCTGGACTGGAACCCTCCATCCTCCCCACAGCCATCGCGGTTGGATGACTGGTTCTTGGGGTCTGCGCGCCGCTCACAGCCTCGCCTCCCCCAGTCCTCCCCCGGACGGCAGAGTGGCCCATGGGTACATCATGATTCCACAGGTGGACAGGGCTGTTGCGCTCCACCTGTGCCCTGGAAACCCTACCACATGGCGGGGTCACCCTGTGCTTCCCTCCAAGGCCTGTAGACAACGTCTTCATTGACCAGCAAAGCCTAAAGCGCCGCCAGACCAATTTCGCCCTGAACACCATGGCCCTCCTGCAAGTTCACCAGGCCAAGGCACTTAAAGATATCCACGGGGCTAGCCCTGATTCCGTTGTGTTGCAGGAACTGCGCTCAGCGACCGACCTTGCCCTCAGATCCACGAAGGTCACAGCGCAGTCACTCGGGCAGGTGATGGCCATGCTCATGGTCCAGGAACGTCATCTGTGGCTGAACTTGGTCGAGATAAGTGAGACTGACAAAGCTTGCTTTCTCAATGCCCCAGTCTCCCAGTTCAGCCTCTTCGGCAACACCGCCGAGGACTTCGCCCAGAGGACAAGACATTAGCTCAGGAGCTGGTAAGCAGACCACTCCATTCCCCGGTGGAGGGTCGGGAGGAGAATCATTTGTTGAATTTATTTAATTTGCCACCCCCCCTATAAGGGGCTGCAGTAGCCACATTCTCAATAACAGAGCTATTTCCTTGTCTTGGGTCATCTGGTCAGCAAATGCCATTCTCACGGCACTCTGCTGCCAGATCTTTACAGTCCCGGCATGCTGGATGCGGACCCCCCGCTTTCAGCCCCACGAATGTTCCCTGGCCGGCCGGTCCTGACGAGTTTAGAGGACACCTACATCGGACCTCCTCCTCAGTCACTAACCCACCCCCTGCCTGGTGTGCGGAGCAAGGTAAGTGCTTTGAGTCTTTTCTCAGCACTAAAGCCTCACCTCCTGACACCGTGCTACCTGCTCCGCCCCACTGCGAAACTCTGCCGGGTACGTCAAAAATAACCGTCCCCTTGGTGCCCCTAGCACGGAGTTTGGATGCATGACTTTCACTTCCCAACCCGTCACGCTGGCTGGCTGCAATAGAGCCTGTCCCTCCAACCAAAATGAAGAAGGGTCTCTACAGCCCTTACTTCATTGTACCCAAGAAAGGCGGCGGCTTACGACCAATCTTGTCTTGAGAGTTCTCAACCGGGCTCTGTTCAAACTCCTGTTCAGAATGATCACGCAAAACATATCTTAACTTGCATCTGGCATCTAGATTGGTCCGCAGCGGCATACCTGAAGGACGCGTACCTTCATGTCTTAATTCTGCCTCGACACCGACCCTTCCTACAGCTCGTGTTCGACGGCCAGGTGTATCAGTACAAAGTGCCCCCCCCGGCACAACTCTGTCCCCTCGCGGCTTCACGAAAGTTGCAGAGGCTGCCCTTGCCCCACTCCGAGAAGCCGGCATTCGCATACTCAATTACTTCGACGACTGGCCCATTCAGGCCCAATCTCGAGAGTTACTATGCACTCACAGAGACTAGGCGCTCAGGCTTCAGGTCTACCAAGAAAAGAGCTAGCTCGCCCCAGTTCAGAGCATCTCTCTTCTCGACATGGAGTCAGACTCAGTCTCAATTTCAGCACGCCTCATCAACGAGCTTGCACAGTCAGTGCTAAAATGCCTCCCCGTCTTCAGACCGGGCACGGCAGTCCCTTTAAAACCTTTTCAGAAGCTCCTGGGGCATATGACCTCCACGGCGGCTGCGGCGCTGGGGTTGATTCATATGAGACCACCTCAGCACTGGCCCTAGACTCGAGTCAAGAGACGAGCATGGTGCCACGGCACACTCTGTGTGACAATCATCCCTGCCTGACGCTAAACGTCAAAACCCTGGACAGACTTCTGCCTTCTGTGGACGAGTCCCCTCACAGCAGGTGTCCCGTCGCATCCTAGCCACGACCGACCGGCCATTGGAAAGGGGCCCCACTGCTCTGGCACATCAATGGCCTAGAGTTCCTGACAGTTTTCTCTGCCATGTGGAAGTGTCTCTCGTTAGTTCGAGACAAACGTGTCCTAGTCAGGTGTAACGTGATTCAATGGTAAGAAGGAGGCAAGAACCGGCTTGTCAACATTAATAATATTTTAATTATAAACCTAAAAGAAAAGACACAAACACACACATGACGGACATGTCCGTAAATGATCTCTCTCTCGTGTGTATCATCACAACCCGGCCCCGCCCTCCTCCCTGCCACATCAAATCAGACAGCACCACCGCGGCAGCGTACATAAATCGCCAAGGCGGTGTACGGTCCCACCACATGTCACTACTCGCCCGTTGACTCAAGTTGCTGCGTGCCACTCACATCCCCGGCTACCTCAATGTGGTAGCGGACGCACTGTCACGACAACGCTTGCGCAGTGGAGAGTGGAGTCTTCACCCCCAGTCGAACCAGCTGATTTGGGGGCCTCCAGAGACCCCCTTCAAGCCTCTAGAATCAGTTATCTCTTTAAAAGATGGCCCTGCTGATCGCGCTCACCTCCATCAAGAGGGTCGGGGACCTGCAAGCGTTCTCTGTTAGTGACACTTGCCTGGAGTTCGGTCCAGCAGACACATATGTGATCCTAAGGCCGCAACCGGGCTATGTGCCCAAGGTTCCTACTACGCCCTTTAGAGACCAGGTAGTGAACCTGCAAGCGAAACTGCCCTGGGAGGAGGCAGGCCCAGCCCATTCGTTGCTGTGTTCGGTACGTGCTTTGCGTACCTACAGATCTCTAGATGTTCTGAGCTGCTCTTTGTCTGCCTTGGTGGACAGCGGAAAGGGAATGCTGCCTTCCCTCTGGGTAGTTGACACCAGTACATTGGCTTATCACACCCAGGCCGTGCCCCTCCCTTACGGGTACGAGCACACTCGAAAAGGAGTGTTGTGTCCTCACGGGCACTGGCCAGAGGCATCTCCCTGGCAGACATATGCAGAGCAGCGGGTTGGGCAACACCTAACACCCTTGCAAGATCTTACATTCTCAGTCAGTTTCATCCCGTGTTTTCTCAGGTCCGAGCCGGTAGAACTCGGTAACACGCTGGCGGATTGACCGGGTGGACCGCTTGCGCCTAGTGCCCTTTCCCTCAGCTGAGGTAAATCGTGCGCTTTCTCTCCGGGAGATCCCACCCACCCGGGTCCCTGGATGATTCCTCTCTACCCCTGTGGGTCCGCAGTTCAGATGAGGAACTCGCCGACCCAGTCCACTACGGGTACTTAATCTACCCTATACTGGAATAGGTGCTCCACAGGTCAGGACTCCTATGTGGACTCCCCCTGTGTGTATCATCTGCATTATGGTCCCCTTACGAAGTGGACCCACATCTCCCTCAGGCAGTTCCAGCTGCCCTCCGGTCGCCGTGTTTTAGCAACTCCCCACTCCTTGAGACTGGATCTACCACTGCGCCACATTCCACATGCCGCCTAAAAACTAATGTGATGTATTCACCAGATTTACCTCCCCCTTTCGGGCAGGTGTGGCCTCTGCAGGGTCTTTTCCCCCTGAAAGAATAGGAAACCAGGTAAGACCCCCTTCCCTTGATGCGTGTAAGGGCCTCGGCCGTTCTTGCTCTATACGGAGAAACATAGAGAGAAAAGAGGCCCAGCCAGGTGTAGCGTATCAATGAATCATGTAATGCACATTCTTGCTAAAACCCAAAGAGCTTTTGGCCTCTGAACCCATGGAGGTAAATTACACCTTAGGCTCCAACCAGTCTGCAATAGATGGTTCGATGACAACTTCTATGACACCTTGAGTGTGAACAGACAACACCCACCAGATCTTTCCCTGCCGTTGCGAGCTTCAAAGAGATCCTAATCTTACCCTCCCAGGTCTAGGAAGGGAGAGTAAGAGACCTCTCCAAGACACACACATATCCACACACATATAAGAACTTTTCAGGAATTTCCTCATTTAAAGACTTTACTGAGATATATTTGATATGTTTTTACGTTTGTCTGTTTGCCCGTGTATGATTGGAATATCTATGATGTTATCGTAGTATCAAGTGAATTATAAATACTTGTAATTACGCATTGAGATGTAAACTTGAATTCCTATCATTGTTACATGTCGTGCTTGATGTCTTTGTACTCCTCTTTGTCTGACTGAGCCAGATATATGTATTAGGTTATGATAAAATGTGTCTTGTTATGTTTAATCATCTTCGGAGGAAAAATTACGAATTTCGGCCACGGCCATAACTTATGCAGATGAATCAGCCTGACAAGACAAAGAAACTTTCCCGCTCAAGATTTTCTGAACAACGATTGGACAGTTCGCTTCAGAGAGGCGTGGATTAGGTTTTCCTTAAGAGAACCGAACTCCAGTTTATAGTGCTTTGTTTTGTCTTTCGACTGGGTCGTCACCTTCTCTTCAGTTTGTGTTTTTCTTTGTTTGTTTTAGTTAGTTTTTGTTTTTCTTTTGTTTGTTCTAGTTAGTTCTTGTTTTCATTCTTAGATAATTCTCACCGACGAGTCAAAAGAACTTAGTCTGAATTATCTCTGTGGTAACGTCATCTAAAGGAACTTTAGAAAGGAAAGGAACCAAAGAGGACCGACACGCACACACATTCAACACAAGAGAGCTATATATATATATGCAAGTATTTTATTCCCTCTCGAGATCTAAATGCTGTTATGGTTGTTCGCCCCCAAAGGGTGATTTGTGATTCCTCGGTGTCTCTCGTTTAAGGTTCCATTGTCTGTGTTTTTGCCATAACTGTTTTCTTACTCCTTCTTTTTATCACCTTCTTTAAGCTTTCACTTTCAGTTTGTGGTTTATTGTGTTTGTAAATACATTTATTCCGTGTAACTGTAGTCACTGATATATACGTAGTTTTCCTGTATTAAATACTATATTCATTGATTGACTCTGCCTATCTGCTCATAATTTCGAGGTCCCTGAGATGTTCGATCTTTAAGCTACGAGCTCTAAAACTGTTGATACTTTAAATAGTATTTTTGTTTAGAAAAGGGAAGCTGTTTTCGTGGCCAAGAGAAATAGTCTGCCTTTCTAAGTTATACGAATAATTTCTTAAGGGTTAATAAAGATTTTATGGTCAGTTCGCTGGCGAGCAGACTATTAGATGACAAATTAATACCCTTAGGAGTTATCTCGAGAATCGAACGATTCTAGACAATTGATATATTAATGTTTAATTATAATCCGATGTGATTGAATGTTGATATACACAATTGCTCTATTTTTGCCTGCCTATATGTGTAACAGTGCAACCCGTTGCGTTTAGTGGCCCATATAAGGACCTTGGCAACTTATTCCCTTTTAGGGATAATTTAAAACTGTAAGTGATAACTCATAACCCGTATGATCAGTTATTGATTATGAATTATTGATTATTGATTATACTATTCCCCTTATTTGAGTTTTGACACCTTACACAGGCTTGGCCCGTTCCCAGGTTGGCAAGCGTCGCCTTGTTCCCCTGTCTAGGGTAACCAGAAGGATTCTGATGACTTTTTTTTGGTGTACTGGGGAAGGGTACGTGCAGTCTGACACAGCTGGTCGCCTCTGCATGTAAAATACCTGTACGCTCCTGTGTCAGCAGTACACGTACACGGCTCAGCGCATGGCGTGATTTAAATTATATTGTTGCTTCTTCGACACAACGTCGAAGTGAGCGACAGACGGGGAACATCTAGGTTACGTATGTTCCCTGATGGAGGGAATGAGACGTTGTGTCCTCCCGGCCACGTCGCTGAGCCGAGCCACTGTCGTGGCCAGACCATTTCCGGCTCCTCAGAAAAATCCTGAATGAAACTGACGTATTTCCCCGCCTTTGTACCCGTATGTCCGGGGGCGGTTATGCAAATACTATCTGCCAACTTCTCATTGGCCTTTTTTCATAGATCAGAGGCATATTCGCATTCAAGAGGGACCCCTAGTGTCACTTCTTCAACTCAACGTCTCGGTCCCTTCATCAGGGAACGGAGGTTACATACGTAACCTAGACGTTAGTCTTTTTAATTACTTTGACCACTGGTTGTTTTTACTCTTTATCTTCAGCTGTGTTTCAAGGTCCATAGCCTCATTATTTTGGTCTTTGTGGTTTTTGCAGCATGAACACTTTTAGTAACCTCATATTCTCTCTCCTGGGTCACACAAAGTCCAGGAAACTCATACAAGTACTTTGATATAAAAACATACTATAATATTGAAAAATATACTATAACATTCACAGTCATTTTACAGAGATCAGCAGCATTTTCTAAAGACCTTTTTCTCTAAATGTTCTGCTTAGCCAGCCTTTGTGAGCAGCATGAACAGCCCTCTGTTGTCCTGTGCTATGATCATCACATGCAGACATTGAATGTGATGGATGAGCTTGTGCAGCACTGCAACCCATTAGCCCATACTCAGATGAGAAGCTCTGTGATTTTTATAAAACAAAGAAGTACATTCACATTCGGAAATGTAATTTAATTTATACAATTTTCTTCTTAATCAATTTAAAAGTGTTTAATTTTTAATTACTTTCTCCTAACAGAGATTAATATGCAGAGACAACTACTAAACTATCCATAGGCTGATTTCCCACAATTTTGACACAACCAGCCTGACACAGTAAACTATATGGGGGATTTAATATTTAATTATGATCTATTAAGGGGGAATTTATATTGTTTTGTGAGAAAAAAAATACTTTCTTAATAGCAACTCATTTTTGTACCCTTCAGGCATATTCCCTGTAACACTGCAGCTGAAAGACAAGCAAAACACGTGAGCCACTGTCAACATCAGTGGCAGTTATACATTTAAGCATTCTGTTCAGGTTGTCTAATGCAATTCCACTCTCAGCTTATCTAAATGTCCACACTCAGTTTTACAACAATACCCTTGAGAAACAACATGGATATGGTAGATTGAGATATCTTAGATCCTCAATTTTTATCCTTATCAAACTTCAGAATAATTTCTCAGAATCTTCAATTGGGAATTTTGTTAGAAATGTCCTCTATTATAATGAGTCCTCTGGATAAATATTTAGGTGATCCAAAAACTGAATGCTCAAGCAAGCCTAATTTTAACTGCACCATGAATGTTTTGTGAAATGAACATCCCCCGAAATGACATTAAAAAATCATAATTTATCATATGAATCTACCAAGGAGGTCTATACTACCTGGAAAAAGCTATCTAATAATATCTGCGATTTAAATGTTCCTTGGAATAAATTTAGATTTGTCAGGGTACAGGTTATTTTTCAAAACTGGTACCGACACTGAATGCTTAAGAAAGCCTAATTTATGCATAAAAACATCTTGGTTACGTATGTAACCTCCGTTCCCTGATGGAGGGAACGAGACATCTTGTCGAAGAAGCGATACTAGGGGTCTCTCTTGAGCGCCGAATATGCCTCTGATCTATGAAAAAAGGCCAATGAAAGTTGGCGAACAGTATTTGCATACCCCGCCCCCGGACATACAGGTATAAAGGCGAGGGAAATACGCTCGTTCATTCAGGATTTTTCTGATGAGCCGGGAGTGTCCGGCCACCTCAGCGGCTCGGCTCAGCGACGTGGCCAGGAAGACACGATGTCTCGTTCCCTCCATCAGGGAACGGAGGTCACTTCGACGTCGTGTCGAAGAAGCGACGCTAGAGGTCCACTTCAAATCACGCCATGCGCTGAGCCATGTACATGTAGGAATGACCTGTGGAGCACCTATTCCAGTAGGGGTAGCCTGGGGTACCCGTAGTGGACTGGGTCGGCAGGTTCCTCTGCTGAAATGCGGATCCAAGAGAGCTAGGGAGGAATCAACCAGGGGCCTAAAGGGTCTCCTTGAGGCGCTGGATGCAAGTGATTCACCCGGTTAGGCCGTTGACGTGTAACGAGTTCTACCGGCACAGACCTGAGAAGACACGGGACGAGTCTGACTCAACCCTGAGATTGTAAAATCTCGCAAAGGTGTTAGGTGTTGCCTAGCCCACAGCTCTACAAATGTCTGCTAGGGAGGTGCCCCTAGCCAGTGCCCATGAGGATGCCACACTCCTGGTAGAGTGGGCTCGAACCCGGCCTGGGTGTGATAGGCCAACAGAATGGCGTCCACCACCCAGTGGAAAAACCTCTGTTTGGAGACAGCATTCCCTTTCTGCTGTCCCCCGAAGCAGACAAAGAGCTGCTCAGAGCGCCTGAAGCTCTGAGTGCGTTCCAGGTAGGCACGCAAGGCACGTACCGGACACAGCAGTAAGGGGGCTGGGTCTGCCTCCTCCTGGGGCAGCGCTTGCAGGTTCACTACCTGATCTCTGAAGGGTATGGTAGGAACCTTGGGCACATAACCCGGTCGGGGTCTTAGGATCACATAGTGTCGTTAATAGAGAACGCTTGCAGGTCCCCGACCCTCTTGATAGAGGTGAGCGTGATCAGCAGGGCCGTCTTTAGGGAGAGGGCCCTGAGTCCAGCTGATTCTAGCGGCTCGAAGGGGGATCTCTGAAGACCGGCGAGGACCACCGAGAGATCCCAGGAGGGGAACAGGTTTGGCCGGGAGGGGTTTAACCTCCGGGCACCTCTTAGGAACCTGATGATTAAGTAGTGCTTATCCAAGGACTTGCCGTCTACTGGGTCGTGGTGAGCTGTGATAGCAGCAACATACACCTTCAAGGTGGAAGGGGACAGCCTCCCCTCCAACCTCTCCTGTAGGAACAGGAGCACTGACCTAACTGTGCACCTCTGTGGGTCTTCTGCCTGGGAAGAACACCAGTTTACAAACAGACACCATTTCAGGGCGTAGAGTTGCCTGGTAGAAGGGGCTCTGGCTTGGTTAATCGTGGCTACGACCGTGGGTGGTAGACCAGCTAGATCTTCTGCGTCCCGTCCAGGGGCCAGATGAGGAGGTTCCAAAGGTCTTGGTGCGGATGCCAGAGCGTGCCCCGTCCCTGAGAAAGAAGGTCCTTCCTCAGGGGAATTCGCCAGGGAGGGGCTGTCGCGAGGAGTACAAGGTCCGAGAACCAGGCCCGGGTGGGCCAGTAAGGAGCCACAAGAGTGACTTGTTCCTTGTCTTCCATGACCTTGCACAGCACCTGTGCAAGAAGGCTCACTGGGGGAAATGCGTACTTGCGCAGCCCCACTGGCCAGCTGTGTGCCAGTGTGTCTGCCCCGAGGGGAGCCTCTTTTTGGGCATACCAGAGTGGGCAGTGGGAGGTCTCTTGGGAGGCAAACAGGTCTACCTGGGCCTTGCCGAACTGTTCCCAGATCAGCTGAACCAAGTGGGGGTGAAGCCTCCACTCTCTGCCAGGAAAGCGTTGTCGTGACAGCGCGTCCGCTATCACATTGAGGTTGCCGGGGATGTGAGTGGCGCACAGCGACTTGAGTCTTGACTTGAGATACAGAGAAAAGAGATGCTCTGGACTGGAGTAAGCTTGCTCTTTTCCCAGTTGACCTGAAGCCCCAAACGGCTGAAGTGCCTGAGCACTTGGTCTCTGTGAGCGCATAGTAACTCTCACGAGTGGGCCAGAATAAGCCAGTCGTCGAGGTAATTGAGTATGCGGATGGGGCTGGAGATGGGTGGCATACCCGTGGGCCACTCCGCTGCCGAGGGTAGCGAGAGCAGACGAGCAGGGCTTTTGAAGAATGGAAAGCGGGGCTCTCCGCGAAGACGTCAGCTCGTCATGCACCTCCGGGAAAAATGGAACCGGTGAGGCTGTGAGTGGCGCCCAGACCCCAGGAACCAGTCATCCAACTGTGACGGGTGTGGGGAGGACAGAGGCTTCCAGTCCAACCCCACACTGACGGCGGCCCAGGCAAGCATGTCGGACATCTGCGCATCAGCCTCAACCTGGGCATGCTGGCCCGAAGGCAGCAGCCCAGGGGAGGTGTCAGCGTCAGACGCTGCACTCTCCGATGGAGCAGCAAGCTCATCCATCTCGAGCTCCAGAGGATAGGCAGACCGGCCCGGAGGCAAGTCGACATTGCCTCAAGCACGGACGGGGGTCAACAAGCATGTCGGGGGGCGGGTGGTCTGAGGGGGCGTACCCGGCGGAGCTGCACCCGCTGCCCTCCCCAAATCGCCTCCATCGCCAGCCGCATCGTCCTCAATCACGTGGGAAGAAGGAGCGACACGGGGGGGCGGCTGGAGTGGCGTGCTTTCTATTGAAAGCAAGCAGCGACCGCAACATTGCCATGGTCATACTCTCACAGTGAGAGCATGAACCATCCACAAACGCTGCCTCGGTGTGATCGGTGCCCAGACACACGAGACAACGCCTGTGGCCGTCTGAAGGGGAGAGCACTCTACCGCATCCAGGAACTACACAGGGGCGGAATGGCATCTTTAAAAAGACGCGTCCTGAAAAGAATGTTCATGCCGCTGTGTATTGCTCTTTTAGAGATTTAAACTCTTTACAGAGAAAATTGCTCTTCATAAGGGAAATCTCTTTCAAACTCTGCGCTGTCGAAGCGCCCAGGGGCAAACTGCATGCCATGCAGAGAAGAGAAAACCCGCTGAAGTGCGCCGTAGATCCAACAGCAAAGCAGTGCGTCAGAGGATAGAAGTAGGATATCTGGTGTGTCACACGCAGCTGGCTGCATACACGACCATCGGCTCCAAAGAAAATTACTGAATGAACGTGCATATTTCCCTTGCCTTTATACCCGTATGTCCAGGGGCGGGGTATGCAAATAGAGACCCCTAGTGTCGCTTCTTCGACACGACGTCGAAGGGAGCGACAGACGGGGAACTACTGATATTACATAAAAATGCAAAAAGAACTTACCAAAATTTGAAGTGAAAATCAACCCTCTTTTCCTTATATATTTAGCATAAATAAATTTAGCAGTCACATGGTCATGCAGAACATCTTGTGTTTTTAAATTCATAAAGATCTCTTTCTTAATGGCGATAGCGGCAGTGATGACAGCTGACTCGTCAGACAGCTTTGAACTTGTGCTCTTTGCTTTCGAATTTCATAGATTACTTAAAGAGTAATTGTGCTACTCAAGGCCAGCTAAAAGGCCTTGACCAGAACATATCCTAAACACCACACCCACCAAGAACAAATAAATCAACCTGATTGGCTGATGAATCTGACAATCTGACTTTAGATGCCTATTCACTTGCACTGTTGAGGGATTCATTAGAATTCTTAAGGCCTGATTGGGAGGAGTTCAGACTCAGTCACTGCTTCGGCATGCAATTTGTGAAACAGCCATAACGCTTTGCTTGTAAGCATCAAGGAATAAATTCTGACTGGATAAACTTTTAGTTTTTCCCTATTTGTTTGTAGATTAATTAGGAGCGAAAAATTATTAAAAATACATAGGAAAAAAGAAGAATGAGTATGAAAGGATGAAAAAATATTTATTTTCTTGGAATGTTAGGCCAGCAGAGTACCTATCCGTACCTCAACCTCAATTTTATTTTATAATTTTGCAGAACAATATGTATATGCACAACAGATACATTGTATTGTATGTATTTTAATGTCAGTATGTGGTAGTTTAAGACACCTAATATAAAGTGGGACCCGTTAAATTAGATTTCAATTAAATGGATTTTCAGCCACAGGGCATCATATTCACTGTATGTGCTTTGATTATTTTATCTTGTTCACACCAGCAATTCTGTGATTCAGCCATAGAAACGTGTATTTGCTGCTCTTACTCTTTGAAATGGGCTCTTTGAAATGGAGGATGAAAGCCATGCTAGAAGCAGCACATCTCTAGCAGCTGTTTGGAGGTGAAGGGTACCGTGTGTGGATGCAGAGGTCAGAACGGCGATGTCTTGGTGTCAGACTGTGGCGGTGGCACGTTTTACGACTCCCTGCTGAATCTCATCCTGTCTCGCTCAACCCTTCTCCTCCTTCTTCTACCTACATGCCACATTACATTTTGAAGGTGAATCCCATAAATACGAAAATTATGAAGCAGGTTGAATTACCCACGAGCCTGTCTCTGTGTGAGCCTGCCAGATATTCTTGCATGACAGCTCCGTTTAGTGGAAGACACTGTTCAGCCAGCAGCAGGAGCCCTACAGCAGAATCCATTATAGTCTGTCAATGGAAATGGGGCTAAAATAATTTCCTTATTTCTCCTAAGTAAAATGATGCACGATGACTCAAAGAGAAATGAGAGCTAGAGGGATATACTGATTGAGATAATCCCTGAGAGGCCATATCATTTTAGGTGTGTTCCTTATGTCTATAGCTTCTACTTTTTCTCAATGTTTGATCTGTCAAATGGGCTGTGAAAATTAGCCAAATCTATTTGATAATTCTGATGGCTTCATACAAAGGCATTCATAAACTCTGACCTTCTTTTATGTTTTTCTTCTCCTTCTTCTCCTTCTTCTTTCTTTGTTTCTTTCTTTGATTCTTTCTTTCTATCTTTCTTTCTTTCTTTCTTTCTACCACATACTGGTACCACATTTTCTACCACATTCTCTGTGTTCATACTTCAGTTTTATGGATTATTTTAATGAGCACTGTCAGTTCCTGTCAAAATGCCTTTATTTCCTTCTTAGTAAAGAAAACATAACATTATGTAACAACAATGCTTTATTAACATTTTCTATAAACAAAGCCTTCCACAGAATAAAAACAGAAATGCACTAAAATAGTACCAATTCAAGAAACATTAAAGGTTTCCCAATGTCTAAGTGGGAGGTTGACTAATTGAAAGAATTAGTCAAGTCAAGAAATTTATATTTGTAAAGTACTTTTCACAACACAACCATTTCAAAGCTGCTTTACAGATCATGATATGTATCCCAAGTCTGAGTCAGGGAAACAAATAGAATAATATTTGCATAGATGTCATTCACTTTAATGCAGTTATAGATTATAAGAAGTGTTTCCGGATCCGGCGGACCTGACTAACATAGCATAACTATGAGTTGAAGGATAAATTAGGTGTGTGCCTGGCTGAAGACAAAAATCTTAAATTTGGACTTCAACTGAGAGAGTGTTTCTGAATTCCAAGCAGATTATTACATAGTTTAGGAGAAAAGCATTTTGAACCAACTGAATTTTATTTATTGAACCTGGAGGACATCCTCCTAGTAATGTATTTCAATAATCTAATTTTGAGATCACGAAAGCATGAACTAATTCTTCAGCATCAGTTGAATACATCCATCGAGAATCAAATACTATTTTAGTGGCTTATTTCTTATTTTTTTTTTTTAGAGTTTTTCGTTCCAACAATTAGTATCTCTGTTTTGTCAGAATTGAGTAGAATTAAATTTCTAGCCATTAAATCTTTGATATCATTGATACACTCTGCTAACTTGGAGAATTGGGAAATTTCATTGGGTTTCGACGGAATATACATTTTAGGTATCGCCGGTGAAAAGTGAAAACTAATTCCATGGTTCCTGATAATGTCTCCCAGGGGAAGCAAATTTAAGGAGAAAAGTAGAGGCCCTAAAATGGATCCCTGTGGCACGCCATACTTAAATTTTGCTTAAATTAGTCCTCATAGGTTGCATATTATTTTCAGTGCTCTAAACTCTCATTCTCCACAATATTAATCGGCCGGAAGTCTGTGGCCTTCCAATTTTCTATAGCAGAGGTTTTCAATTGGTGAGGCGTGCCTCCAATGGGGGGTGCCAGAGAGCCCCCGGGGAGGCGCAGAGAGGGTTTGTACGGTCATGAAAAAGTCATGAAATTTTCTAAAAAATATTTTAAGCAGTACAAGTGTGCTAATAATTCTTCAAGTTTGGAGCGATCGAGGAGCAACGTGAATAAGTGCTACTCAGAGCCCACGCGAAGTAGTATGTATGCAAAATGCATTGCTGCGTAAAGTGAGTAGTTTGTGAATATGTGTAGCACCATGCGGTGTCGCATTTGTCACCTCATTAATACAAGAAAAGTTCACTCACGATTGCTCAAGTTCATATGCATAGTGTACAAGGAATTAGCACATTTCATATTTACATTATTGTTTGAATAAATTAAGTCTTAAAATGTTTGTATGTAATAACTTGCCATGTTAATTAAGCTTATGGTGATGTTTGCTTGTGAGTCTGAGCAGTGTTATTATTCGCATGAAAATTTGTTCATGTGAAAACTATTTTGCAGGCCGCAGTACAGAACACGAAAATGATGTGCCTCCAAAGTGTTTAAGTCTGCTGTTTTAATCTTAATTAAGTTTATGTCAGTGTTACTGGACACTTTTATTTCCTTTTTTTCTTTTCTTTTTTCCTCCAAACATTCTTGTCCCTCTGAGTCATTTACATTTATGAAGGCTAAACAATGGAGTTCTCAGAGTTTGATACATTATATTGTCATACTGGTGTGACAGTGAGCATTATTTAAATAAATGTTTATTTTGTAGTAAACCACATAGATGTCATTCATTTTAGTTAAGATATGCTGTCGTAATTTTGACATGGATTTATTTGAAATGTGTACATAGATGCTTTAGGAAATGTATGGTCATGAAAATTAGCTTCAAAGTCATGGAAAAGTCATGGAAAATGATTGATAAAAAAGTGTATGAACCCTGATAACAGTTCACGTCTGTACACATCTATCCTGCTAGCTTGCGTGTTAAAGTGCGTGTTATGCATATGCGTGTTGCAAAATGGATCGTTTTGTATTGACTGAGTTTCCCCACCTCTCTCGGAAGGCTATGAAAGTCTTCACCCCTTCACCTCCACTTCCTTACGTGAGTGCGGTTTTTCCGCTTTGACCCTGCTTAAAAACAAATACCGTACAAGGCTGCAGGTGGAGGATGATTTATGTATATTCCTTTCTACCGTGCAGCCTCGCATCGATCACCTCTGCGCATCAAAAAGTCGGGACTTATTGTTCCCACTGATGTAGGGATGATGAAAACGAAGAGGCAAAATCGGCAATCAGATATTTTTCTTTTCTTTTTTCTTTATTGCTTAACATAGGCCTATATGGAAGTGATTATTACGCATTTGATACTGTGATAAAACAGCGCTGTCTATCTTGCTGATGTTGCTTGATGTCTAATATTGATGTTTTCAAAGTTGAATTGGCTTAAGTAGCCTAAAATCTTCAAAATAGCTCTTATTCAGTTGAGATTACATTAGTAGCCTGTGGCTGTTAATGAAAATGTTTCCAGTTTAGTTTTTTGACTGTCGAGGGTTATATGTTCAGTGATCAGAATGTCTGATTTGGCTCTTTGGTTATAGGGCTGTTGAGAATATTTCATTTAGTTTTTTGACTGTGGAGGATTCTGTTTCCCAATTGTTTGAATGTGGTAAAAATGTGATGCAAAGTATGTGTTCACAATTTGTTTTAAAAAGAACGACAAACGTGTTTGAAATATTTTGAAAAAATATAATCTATTCCAAAATGAAACTGAATTTAAAATGGAATATTGATAGCTTAATAACAAAGTTTATCTTAATAAAAAAAAAATAGTAGTTTTGTAGTAGTAGCTTAGTAGTACCAATAATAATAGCCTAATTAGTGGTTGTGGAGGTGTTTGGTGGGTGGAGGTGTTTGGTGCACAACTTAACATTATTGAGAAGCGCAGCTTTGTGCTACACATGAAAAGCGCTGCATAGAATGGCTGTGTACTACTCTAACAGCTTTTGTCATGTCTATGTATAACAGAAACAGTAAGAGCTGTATAGTAGTATGCCATTCCAACATGGGCAACATCTTGTTCAGTTTTTAGCATTAGCACTGCCAATGTAATGATACCTTACCTTAATTGCCCGGTAATCATTAGCTGATGCTTTGAAAGATCAGCGACAATAGGTTAAATGTTACTTTGAATGGTGTGTTTACAGACCTTCCACAGGAGAACTAACAAGATAGCCGGCCGCAGCGGTCCCTCATCTGCGTCATGTATAGTGTGTTTTGGTGATAATTAAGACTTGATGTGTTTCTGTGGTAATTAAAGTGTGCCTTACAGATGCAGCAAAGTACTTGATTTCTGTCACAACTCCCATCTGGGTTTGTTTTACAACAAATAGCGTTAAGAGGCTCTTTCTCCATCACTTCATGAATCACTTCATGTTTTTGTGGTGTGTGCATCAGCGTAATGACCCCGGATAGATGGCAAAGGTTTCTCTCTGTTCCAACAAGTGTTCAGAACTCACATGGAACTGAATAAAATGTCAGAGTCTAATGTCAAATTGGTAAATGCATTAATTGCATTAAAGAAAAAATAACACTTTAAACATTTTAAATTAATCAAATGGTTTAACGCATTCATTTTGACAGCTCTAATTTAACATAAATTAGACAATCTTGTATCATGATATGCTTTGTCATTATGTACATGACTAGTATCAATTAATGATGATGGATTTGTTCCAAAGGGTTTAAAAATCTGTATATTGAAATCATGATAAATGTATGTACACAAAGAGCATATGCATTGACACTCAGTCTGGACTGATTTGTAAATTTCTTTTAGCTTCCCTCTGCTCCCATGTCAGTCAGAAGAGAGAAGATAGGAGCAGAAGGGAGAAAGGAGCCAGGAACGGCCACAGCTGCTGGATGATGGGACTTGGCTAATCACCCCCATTCCCCCCGCTTTCGTCCTCAATTGCCAGCAAAAAGGAGTGAAGGCTGCTCAACAAGTGCAGAGTGGACTAGGCCACAGGGACAGCAGGGTCAACCTGCCAGAAGCACCTGTGCCAATCCACTAAGCCATTTGAAGGCACTGATGACTGAAAGTGACTTTCATAAGTTTCACTCTGTAGGTATCATTGACCCAGCTCCAGCCAGTAGAATACATTCATGGCAGATTAGTTTCCAACATTCTACTACAGTGTGTGGAATAACAACCGAACAACCTGTTATTTCCTGTCCGCTGTTCAGAGTCAGGACTCGAGATTTCAGATTCATGAATGAATCAGTCTTTTGAGTCAGTTCTTTATAAATTATGAGACAAATTAATTTCCAAAACTGTCTGTCCAGTTTGTGGTTCGGTTTGATTCATTTAAACTGCTCACTTACGTATTGAATTGCTTGCAGTGTTCCCTGTCAAAAGCGCTGTGCTGATTTTAATGCTTCGGGAACAGCTTTAGGTGTGACTAGCTGTGAATATGTGTGCAACACGTCAGTGAAATTGACTAGAATGTATAGCCTCTGCTGGTGACATCAATTGGATGCAACTGTGGCAGGGCTATAAATAGAAATGTCACAAGTGCATTGCCAGATCTTGTCTTGAGATCACTCTGTGTGTGTTGTGCTTCTCAAGCTGTCAGAACTTTCTTTCCTCTGTTAGGGGTTAGAATTGGTTAGGCAGTGCGCAGAAAACCTTTTCTCCTTTCCAAGAATGAGTGCGAAGCAAAGCAAGCAGAGTGTGTTCCCGTGTTTGGCTGAAACGGACACGCACCAGTTTTGTTTTGTGTGTTTGGGGGAAGAGCATGCTGCACTTGTGTTGGGGCAGGTGCAGGAATTACGATCTATTTACAGTCTAAATGCTTCACCCTCGTCCCTTCCTTTCTTTGATGACCTCCATGACTAGCTTTCTCATTCATGGAGGAATCTTTATACTTTCTGTGTCTTCGTGCCCTCAACGTCGACATATTCGACTATCGTAGGTGCTGAGACATGGGGTATTTGTTGATGCCACCGGTAGAAGAGACACTTGCGGGTTATCTCTCGCCTGGCTTGGCATCATCGCTAAAGAGACCCACTCTCCCCACAAAGCCGTGCAGGACCACCTCCACGCTTGTGGGGAAGGCTTATCAGGCAGCAGGTCAGGCTGGTGCTGCCCTGCACACTATTGTAGTGTTACAGGTGTAACAGGCTTATCTTTTGAAGGACCTGAGTGTGGGCAACATGGTCGATGAAGAGGCTTTCTCTGAGCTTCGTCGAGGCACAGATCTGTATCTCCGCATGACCAAGCAGATGGCTCGTGCCATTGGCCGGTCTATGTCTGCTTTAGTCATTATGAGGAGACACTTATGGCTCAACCTGTCGGGCATCAGCGATAAGGACAAACTTTTCCTTCTTGATGCCCCGGTTTCGCCTTCTGGCTTATTTGGTGACGCTATGAATGTAGTTATCACCAGGTTCCAGGAGGCAAAAAGCCACGAGGGAGCCTTCGGGCAATTCCTTCCTTGCTGCACTCAGGGGGAGGGGCTGTCGTCCACCCAGCCCGCTCCGGTCCTTCTAGATGGGAGGCTCAAAAACAAAGTGTGGCGAATCGTGCTCCCCTTCGTAAAGACTGGGTTCATCGCCCTCAGCAGCCCCCAAAGCAAGACCTCAAAAATTTCTTGGTCAAAGGGGCCATAGAACATGTTCCCCTTCCAGAGAGATAGTCAGGTTACTACAGCAGATACTTCCTGGTTCCCAAGAAGGATGGGGGGGTTGCGTCCGATTTTAGACCTTCGAGGCTTGAATCACACCAAGTTCAAGATGCTAACCATCAAGGCGGTCGTGTCTCAAATCCAACATCGCAACTGGTTGGTCACGATCAATCTCATGGACGCATACTTTCATATAGAAAATTTGTCACAACACAGGAAGTTCCTGAGGTTCGCTTTCGGGGGCGAAGCTTTCCAATATCGGGTTCTTCCATTCGGTCTAGCCTCATCACCCCGCAAATTCATGGAATGCATGGATGCAGCCCTGGCTCCTTTGCGACTCCGGGGCATCTGCATTCTGAATTACATAGACGACTGGCTGATACTAGCACAGTCACAAGAACAGGGATATCGTCTTAGCTCATCTGGTTTCTCAGGGGTTGAGACTCAACACCAAGAAAAGCGTCCTCTCTCCCACTCAGAAAACTACCTATCTGGGGATTGTATGGACTTCGATCACAAGCGGGCACAATTGTCTCCCACTCGAATCGAGTCCATTCAGAACACCCTGAGCAAAGTCAGTCTAGGCCAAGGTTGCATTGTTCGTCAGTATCAACGACTACTAGGTCTGATGGCAACTGCGTCCTCGGTGATCCCTTTGGGCCTTTTTGCACATGAGACTGTTTCAGTTGTGGCTCAAAGCCAGGGGATGTCATCCAAGGGCCAATCCCCTAGGCTGATAAGGGTTACATGCTGAGTGCTACGTACCCTTTCTATGTGGTTCAGACCCCAGTTCCTCACTTTGGGTCCCACTCTAAATGCGTCTAGCCGTCGTAGGTTGCTAATGACAGACACCTCCCTGACGGGCTGGGTAGTGGTCTTAAGTGGTCGTTCAGCTCAAGGGGAATGGGAGGGTTGTCAGCTCGATTGTCACATTAACTGTCTCGAGTTGATGGCAGTATTTCTGGCCCTGAAATACTTCCTCCAGAGGCTGCCATGTCTTGGAGTGGACAACACAGCGGTAGTCTCTTACATAAAGCATCAAGGAGGTCTACGTTCACGCCAGCTGAACAGACATGCATGGCAGATTCTCCTTTGGGCACAGGGCAAGCTCCTGTTAATCAGAGCAGCTTATATCCCTGGATGCCTGAATGGGAGCATATTTACTGTCCAGACAGAAAATACCAACGAGGGAGTGAAAACTCCACCCAGAGGTAGTCGATCAAATCTGGCCTCCAAACAGACAGCACAATGTCCCCACTACTTCTCTCTGAGTCAACCAGTCCCCCCTGGGTCTGGACACGATGGCACATACATTGCCCAGAATGCGCCTGTATGCTTTCCCCCCAGTTTCTCTGCTCCCGGGAGTCTTGGCCAGAGTTCACCAGCAAGGGTCCTGCCTCTTACTGATAACGCTGTGCTGGCCAAACAGGATATGGTTCTCGGAGATAACGTCTCTCCTCGACAGCTCGCCTTGGGCGATTCCGGACAGGAGGGACCTTCTATCTCAGGCACAGGGGACAATATTTCATCCCCGGCCGAGCTGTGGAACCTTCATGTTTGGCGCCTGAAGGGTACCAACTGAAGTTTTCAAGTGCAAGGGCTCCCTCTACTAGAAGTTACGCCAATAAATGGGGTGTCTTTGAAAGATGGTGCATTGCACATAATGCAGATCCAGTTAACTGCCAGATCAGTTCTGGACTTTCTGCAGGAAAAATTATCAGCAGGCACACTCAGGGTTTTCGTGGCTGCTCTATCGGCTTGCCACGCCTTGATTGATGGGGTGCCTTTGGGGAGACATCCTCTGCTCACTCGCTTTGTTTGTGGAGCCATGCAACTGAGACCTCCTGCTAGGACCAGGATCCCTTCATGGGACTTAGCAATAGTCCTTGAGGGTCTGGTTGAGACCCCCTTCGAACCTCTAGAGTCAGCGTCTGATAAACTTCTGACTCTCAAGATGGTTTTTCTTATGCCAATTACTTCTCAAAAAAGAATTGGGGATCTACAGGCTCTGTCTGTCTTACCAGCCTGCATAGATTTTGCCCCAGCTAAAGCAATTTTGCACCCTCATCCTGACTACCTGCCTAAGGTTCCTTTCTCGACTGTACATCTGGTCACTCTCGAAGCCTTCTGCTCCCCGCCGTTTACAACACCGGAGCAGGAAAGATTTCACAGACTTTTCCAGTCTGTGCCCTTCAGAATTATGTCCACCACACTAGCCAGTGGCATAAGTCAAGGCAACTATTCATTTGCCATTGGGGCCACAACTGGGTGGGAGGTGTGCAGTCAAGCTTCGCCAGTAGATTTCAGGGCTCACTCTACCAGAGGGGTCACCTCTTCTAAAGCCTTGGCTAGAGGTGTCCCTCTGCAGCATGTTTGTGATGCAGCAGGCTGGTCCTATCCGCACATGTTCATAAGATTTTATAGTTTGGATGTTCATGCCACTCCGGGCTCTTATGCCATTGAGTCAACATCACAAGCTCATTTCTGAGACCTCTTGCGCTCTTGTGAGCACAACTACACAACCGTAAGTGGTCCGGACATCCATAGTGCAGCGGTGTGGGTATTCTCGTTCCCAAAGCGCTAAAATCAGCACAGCATCAAAGTGTAGCTTTTTGATAGGGAATGTCTCAGGTTACTTAACTGTAACCCCTGTTCCCTGATAAAAGCGGAACGAGATGATGCGCTTCATTGCTGCACTGGACTGCTCTTCAGACAAAATACCTGACGATGCACCTGTGACGCATCTATTTATAGCCCTGCTACAGGTGCATCCAGTTGATGTCACCAGCAGAGGCTATAAATTCTAGTCAATTTCATTGACGTGTTGCACACATATTCACAGCTGGTCACCTAAAGCTGTTCCCGAAGTGCTAAAATCAGCGCAGCATCTCGCTCCGCTTTTATCTGGGAACAGGGGTTACAGTTAAGTAACCCGAGACGATTTCTCTCTACTTAAAACAGGAAAGGGATACGTAGGAACACAGAGAACAAAAAAACTCTTGACAAAAGTGGTATTTATCTTCAAACAACTAAAACCAACCCTGCATCATATCTTTTTCCAGCAATGATGAAAGACTTGTTTGAATGCTGCACGTGCTGTTTGTGCACAACGACTCTGTATTACAGGTAAATTAATTCCCACTAAAAAGAGTATCAAACTGAACATGATAAGTAAAATTATATTACTATTTCTTGACATTACATGTACTGTGGTAGTACTATGGAAGTACCTTGGAGAACCATGAATATAGTAGCTATGGTACCATGACATTATCATCTGGAGCTCTAACTGTACAATATTAACACCACTGTAAGCTACTTACTTCAATAGTACTTATAATAGTAGCAACTAGCAATATTTGTTGTACTTGTTGTTTTACTTATAAGGATAGTTCACCCAAACATTAACTTGTTTAACATTTGTTTACTCACGTCTGTGTTGTTATAGCTCCCTAGTAATTTCTTTTTTTTTTTTAAACAATGGGAGGAATTGTGATAAAATGTTGTGCTCAGTGATGTGGGTGGACCATCCCTTTTAAATAGTCTTTGTTTAGTTACTTAGAAATGGCTTATATTTTGTATTTAACAATAATTTGGTATGCATCTATGAAGGTGGTGATGGGGCGGTGATAGCTCTATGCTAGATTAAAGCCAAAAAGTCACTTATGGATGGCACAGACCCTTGAGGACTGACAGGCTGTCAACAGTTTTAAAATAAGTGAAGAAAGATGACAGAGTTACAAAAGGGCTGCGGGGACCTAAGCGTTCAATGGAGACTGTGAGACAGGTAATTCACTGGTAGGAACCCTGGGGAAAGCATGGCTTCTTATCATTCCCCAGTCCCTTCTTTGTTCTGCAGGAGAACTCTGTGCTGTGATTCTCCAGGCGTGCTGAAATAAATGTTTTTTTTTACTCTCTTTTTTTTGGTGCTTTTTTATTATTTCTGGAGAAGTGAGTAGAGATGCATGTTGTTGTTGTTAACAGCTCTTCCATCTGCAGCACCACAGATTCTGAGTTCATCTACTACATCTAATTTGAGATCAAATTCCTGCTGTTGTGTCTCGGCTATGACATCTCTGTGAAAGCCTTCAGTGGAAGGATGGTGGGGTGGCTTTGCCTATCTGATTGCGATTGTAATTGCATGAGGCAGAAAACCACCACAAAGTCATCAATCAGCTGGTATTCATGGGAGGTTTAACCAAATTTAATTTTCCCATTTTGCAAAACTTATAGCTGGAGTGAGCACCAGTCCACGGCTGGGAAAATTAGTTTAATAGGGAATGTCATATGCACTGCCTGATGTGGTAGCATTCATCAGAATGCTGGACACACTTATTTTTCTGCTTGCCTCTCATGTGGCATAAGAAGTAGTCTTTTGTCAAAAGTTGGTCTCCTCCGCTGCTCCCCTCATAAGATAAAATAACTATACATGCACAAACATGTGTGTACATAATTGTGTATATTAAAAGATTTGTTCACCCAAAAATTACATTTCTGTCATAATACTCTACCTCATGCTGTTCCAAGATAGATTTTTGTGAGAAACAGCATGAATATAAGTAATGTTTCTGCAAAAATATTGATCTGTTGCGAAAAATCTTGCTCAAATTGGCTCTCTCGTTGAGATGACAACTTGTATTGTTAAGACATTTAAAGTATTGTGCCGAACATAAAACACATTTTTAGTTTATAATAGGTTATTTTCCAAATAGATATATTTCTTAGCCTTCCATTACGACCTCAGAAAATATGTTTTCTGCAAAGCTGGGCAAGTATTTTTATTTGTTTTTATCACCGTTTCAGTTTGTTAACCTTACATTACAGAATAAATTAAGGGAGAACATTAGTGAATAGAAAGATATTATCCGCACACTATGCTGTTTTTACTTTCTTACTTTTTATATGCATTGACAAGCAATATAAATCACATCAGTATTATAATTTGCTGTCAAAATAGAGCTCAGAGGGATTTTACAAGTAATGGTTTCATTGTCACAACATACGAATGAGGTTTAATGTGAGGATGTCTGGTATCTGGTGTAAAGTTTCCCCTGCAGCTGCAGGCGGTTTGCAGAGCCATTGCCTCCTGGGGCCCACTTCAAGATATGAGGGAAATAAAGGCATTCTAGAGGAGAAATTGATAAGAAATACACTGGAAGCTTCAAACAACATGTCAGGAATGGTGCTTTTTCACAGATGTTTTGTCCATGGCCCCGTTTCCACCTGGTATTAAGATGCGTTCGGGTGATTCGATCACATATGGTCAGCCCTAAATACAGATCTAAACGGGGTCTAAAACACAAGTTTCCACATCACATTTGTGGTGTAAACACTAATCTGCCCTGTATGCTTCCTGGCAGCAGTGAAGCGCCACCCCTCAACTGTCAATAAACCGCTGCGCTAAAACAAGTGTTTAAACTTTGCAGTTTCTGAGTGGCTATAAAAAGAAATAACGGAAAATGTAAAAAAACTGATATATACACAACCATGACAGCTTCACAGATCTTCTTCAGTGTGTCTGATATCAACACATATGACAAGCACAAACACCTGAAGCTCTTTTAATAAAGGTTATCCAGAAAATTAATGGATAATTCTGCTTGACATGATGCGTTTGTGCATAGATTAAATTTCAACCGCATCTGGGAGAAACAGCACGCCATTTTTTTAGCACTTTCCTTGTCTTATCTGACTTTGTTGTGCTTTTATATCACGCAGTAACTCACAGACATAGGGATTTATGTATGTCCTCATGAAACAGAGACCCTCCCCTCCAAATCCGAACACATGTGGTCACAGGAGACGCATTTATGTGAGCAGTTGTAAACAGCAATGTGTCTCACCTGACCACATGCGATCGGATCACCCCAAATCATTTTAATACCAGATGGAAAAGGGGCCCATGTTTCCAAGTGTCCAGATATTTCTGGTTAGTTATTTCTTTTTTTTTTTTACATTTATTTTACCCTCCTTACCCCTCTTGGTCATGTACATGCCCTTCACATTTTAACAGTTGTTATTTTATTCAGTTTTTTTGTTTAAATAAGTAAATTATAGTGCTTATGAAACAGTAGCCAGCTGGTGATAGCTGTGCAGTGTGTAAACCTTACACACCTGGCCTTAAGATATGCACTAGCAACCAAAGCTAGAGGCCTTGGCCTCCTTACTAGTGCATCCGACTCCCATGTTGGGTTTCGCTGATCCGAATCTTGCTCAGGGCAGTTCGAGCAGGACTGGTGACACTGGTCCTGTGACCCGGATGGGGGTGAGTTTAACAGTAGCCAGTTGGTACATGATAGCTATACACAATGAATGCATTTTTTTTTTTCATCTGTACGCTCTGCTTTTCAGTTGTTTTCCTATGTAAACATAAGCTAGATTGCACAATAGTGCAGTGCTTATTAGATGCTGCCTGTGTCAAGATAAAAAGAACTGCAGCTCGGGACAACTTAGTTCTGCCAGAGACTATTTATAGAGACGGGACACTTCTATTAAAATGAATGGGAGAAATTGTAATGGCCATCGGACGTATAAAGGAAGTCCAACATATCAGATAAAAAAGCCTTTTAGATACACACATCGCCTGTCAATAAACTCACAAATTTGCATGCGCATTAGCTATACAGGCCAGGAATATTTTTTATTTTAATTTTTTTGAGGTAAAGAAACACAATTTATGATTACAGTGTTGTCAGATTTTACTGCTGATTTGAAATATGTTCTTTGATTGTAATCTTGACCAACTGTTTTGGAGAATTCTATCTTTCAGAAGAATAGCTACCCAAGACTATTCCAAAGATGGCTGCCAGTGGACTGACTTGCTAGAAAGACTTTAGTTCTGCTCTAGCACTGCGGCTAGCTTTCTTTAGTGAAAGGATGCATTTGGTGTGAATTACTTTTTTTTTCCTTTTTTTTTTTCTGCAGTGAATTTGTCCACTTAATGCGCACACGCAATTCAAAATCTGTTTGGTAAATACTTTCAGCTAAACTATCTATTTGGAATTTTGTAAGCTGTTCTTTTGGAAACATTATAGATTAAAGCTTGAAAATAACCATTTAACATTGGTAGAATATTCAGGATTCAAAATGTTGCTGTAAGAGATGATGCCATTGTGATATTTGCATATGAATTCGGATTGGTCTTTTTTAATATATCTATTTGCATACTGAAATGTAAATAGATGAATGAAAGATTGATCTTCCATTCTTACAAATTTTTAACCATATGTAGCTGCCTTCACAAGCAATGATGGTGTTGTGATATGTGTCAATTCTCATTCACAGTCAGAAAAATGACATGCTGAGTTTCAAGACAACAGCAAAGATTCAGGCTCTGAAGTGACATTTCATGTTTTACCAAATCTCAGTGACTTTCTCTCCTCTGTGGAACACAAAAGCAGATTTTACACAGAACATTTGCCTCAGTCACTATTTCATCATTGTATTGGACAAACAAAAGATGCAGTACAAGTCAATGGTGACTGAGGCTAACCTTCTGCTATTTTGTGTCCCATGAAAAAAAGTCATAAAGGTTTGGAGGGTGAGTAAATTATGCTGCCTTGCAAGTCCTGGTATTTCCTTCAGGACATTGAAATCATGTAAAAAATAGCTATTTAATTTTTGCTTTGTTTTGATGAAAAATGCAGACAATTATGTTGTTGCTCCAGAGAGAAAGTGGATCAGTATTTCCTGTTGCTCCGGGGGGTATTGTGGTCTCTTTTTGTTGGTCTCCTTCATTACAGAAATCAGTCTAATTTCTTCTGCCTCATTTAAAGCCAGATTGGAGCTGGGCAGGAGGATAAAGGCCAAAGCATTACAGCCTGATTCATGCAGATAATGAACGATATCCATAATTAGTAAGGAGGAAGCTTCTGTCATTCATATGGCATGAATAGATTTTGAGAGAGGGTGAATGTGTGTATCCAGTGATTTGTGGGCCAGACCTTTATGTCATAGTTAATTGCTGCTAATGAGTTGTCTGTTCAGGCCATGTGTTAGTGGAATGAGAGCATAACTTGTTTATATCAATGTTCTCATTGCACCCACTGTCCTTTCATCTGCCTCTTTTGTCCCTCAGACCTTCATCATCATCATAATGCTCTCATTGTGCTAGGTACAACATTCTGACTTTGAAAACAGTCATGGTGTCCAGACTCTTAGAGGTTATTCGTTACCATCCTTCTCTGGTTGATGAAAATATTTGTTGCATGCGACAGCATTGCACATCTGTGATTTTGTGTCATGATCTACAAAAATACCAGTCCCTTCAGTCCCAGGGAAGCCAGACTTTCTTTTTGTTGTGTGGAGTAGTGAAGCGAGTCTTATGTGAAGTTTATTACTCATTAGTGCTGGCTCTAAAGAGGAGATATTTCCCTCTCACAGTAATTGCTAATTGGGTGAGAGGTAAAGAGCTAACTGTGGCTGTGATTGACTGAAATTCATGGCCCCTGTGCACTGAGGTCCAATTACAAATACTTGATCTCTAACATCATGGCAGGGGGGGTTGACTTTTAAAAGAGCATAATCAGAAAAAATGGCAAAGCTTTTGTGAAAGCATCCTCCAGAAGATACTGAAGCAGATTCACTGTAGTTGTCTACATTTGTCTCAATTGCTATAGGAAAGTTTTTAGGACACCTTTTAAAATCACTGTTGTATAAAATTGGAATATGATTAAGTCTGTTCTCTGTTATATGAAGGCACAAGCTGAATATTTTAACGCCATATTCCATAAAATATCCTTCTTGGGTAATTATTTTTACACTCTAAAAGTATTATTGCCTGGTGAAATAATCACTAGAGGTGCTACAACAACAATTACTTTTACTCACTTTCACACAAATCACAAATGAAACAGCAGATTATGTGTTCATAAACACTTTTCACTCTTTTCCTCACACAATGCCTAAACACCTTTAATATAGTGCATGACTTGTAAGGTGAAATATTTGCATAACCAACTACATTCAAAATATTTTTGAAGCACGATCAAGTTGTGTGTTAGCACATCTGATAAAGCGTTGCACTTTCAACGCAATGTACCAAGTTTCAAGCCCTGAAGAACACAAAGATGAAAACTGAGCCAATAGTGTTAAAGTGTCATATGGGGCCCTATTTTAAGAGCACAAATGCTAATCGAAGTACTATGTGATAAGTCAGTGGGCATGGATAAGCCACTGGTTTTGGAATTTTCGTGCAAGCAGGTGCTACGTCGAGATGAATGTGGATTTGGTGAAATTGCATGCTCAAAGCGCTGATGGGCTGGGTCAAATGCAATTTATTTCTGAAGTTCTTTTCTGGTTAATGCAACATCTGCATTCTATTATATTGCCCATTCCCTTAAGCACCAGCAATATAAACAAAGACAGCACATTCATAAGAAGTTTGTGTAAATGCAATTCATTTGAAGAGAAGAAATGTTGACTTTTGTTCTTTTGTGCATTAACTGTGTCCTTGTTGATTGTCAGGCATATTTCTATGACAGTGACATACTCCTTTTAAACATATGGAAAATGTGATGGTCATTGGGACTTGGATGTAGGCTTGTTAAATTATAGAGAAATTAAGCTTTATTAATTATATTGATCAAGTGACTAGCCACAAATCATGGCTAGCATTAACACTGATTGTATCGGGCTTCCAGGTTAGGTTGTGGATTTTTGCACACACTTCACTTCTACCAGTCGACTTCGAAAAATAATAAAAAATGTACAAAATTATATTTGCTATTTGAATCACAAAAAAATGTTATCAAAAATATGTCTTTTATAACACTTCAAACTAAACGAAAATATAATCAAAACATAGTAGTTAAAAAAATTATCTTTAACCACTTTCCAAAACCCTCTTCAACAAGCATCCACCAGCCCATTTTGATATGACTTAAAAATCACTCTGGTGGAAAAATACCAATAAAAATGAGATCATAAATACAATTGTAAATATAATAATAATAATTGAAAAATAAACCATGACTTCTAGAAAGTTTAACACAAATCTCAGAAATATTTGTTTCATAAAATGGCTACAACAGGGATTGTCGTGAAAATATATACATAATTGTTATTTGATATTGTATGATTATCCACGAACAAAGCCATCAAATTAACACATCACATTCCACTGATCAGAGAGATCCCCCACCGAGCCATTAGAGATTCAGAAAAATTAATCTATGACACCTAAATTGCTTAAGTACACTATCACTCCTATGCCTGCTTAATTTCAAACTAGGGTTTGTAATGACAGAGTTGACCAGTAAAGAAATCCTTCTTTCTTCCACAAATTAAACCTTCAGCATGACCTGAACTTCCACACAGAACTAAAGCAGTTTTTTTTGTTTGTTTTTTTAAGTTTCCTTGTGAGATCCTCATGGTTCATCCTCAAAATATGGTTCAACATATTTACGTAATTTATTGAAATGTAATCTGGGATGCTTACCATTCCAAATGAATGACTTTGGTATACTATCACATTACTTGAAATAAGAGAGGGGACATTTACAGGGAGAGACTAGCAGGTAGTTGAATTTTGGAATACAATTCATTTAATTAACATTAGCCTTCCCAATCATAGATAAATGTAACAAAGCCCACCTACCCATATCGCTCCAAAACCTTTTTAGTAAGGGGTCAAAATTAACTAAATAAATCACACAAACTTTCTGGGAATAAGATGCCCAAATACTTAATACCCTGTTTGGGCCACTGGAAGTCTCCCAGCTGAAAAGCTGTTAATGGGCAGTATGTGGTCAGAGACAAATCGATTGACTCTGTATCCTGAGAATTTAGAAAAGGAAGGAATAATTCTGTGGAGGCAAGGCATATATCAAGTGGGGTCAGAGACAAATAATAAAATATCATCTGCATAAAGCAGAATCTTATGTGCCATACCTCCCACCACCACCCCTGGACAATCATCTTCCTTTCTTATCACAGCTGCTATTCGTTCCAGGCAAGACATAACAATAAGGGGGAAAGAGGGCAATCCTGCCAGGTGCCCTCTAAATTATAAAATAATAATCTGTAAAATAATCTGAAAATAATCCATTTGTTTGTTCCACTGCTACCGAGTGTCTATAAAGTAACTTAATCCATCCAATAAAAGTATTTCCGAACACATGTATTTCCAAAACCTTAAAAAGATTCTACCATATCGAATGCCTTTTCGGTGTCAAGCGAGATGGCAGCAACTGGAGTCCTACCACATGATATTGATAAAAGCCTAATGTTATCAGCAGAGCTACGGCCTGCTTAAACCCCACTTGATCTATATGTATAAGAGATGTCATAACTTTACTTAAACGGTTAGCCAAAATGTATATTTTTATGGCTAGCTGGATCAGGAAATTTGATGGTAACTCTTAAACTCGCTTGGATCTTTGTCCTTTTTAAGAATCAGACTGATCTGGGCTTGGTCGTGGTTGGTGGAAGCTTTCCATTCTTTAATGATTCCGTATAAACTTTTAACAAAAGTGGAGCCAGTTCTGTAGCATAAGATCTAAAAAAATTCAGCGGCAAAACCATCTGGCCCAGGTGCCTTAATTACCTCGCCAAGCTCCTCCAAGTTTATCTCAGAATCAAGAGAATTTTTGCTCAGTCATCAGTTTAGGGAGATCTAATGGCTCCACAAAGTTTCTAATATTTTCATAAGTAGACGAACACGTGGAACTATAGAGATCAAGATAGACTTCTTTAAAAGCATTATTAATATAATTGGCTGAGGTAAATATTTCACTACCAGCAGATTTCACTGAGGGAATAGTAGAAAAATCTCTCTCTCTTCTTTATATATTTAGCCAAAAGGTTTCCTGCCTGGTCCCCTGATCCGTCTTGCTCTGAATAGACAAAACTCCACATTCCATGTCAAAATAACATTATATCTGTATTTCACTTGGGTCAATTCTCTGAGGCCATCAGACGACATTCGGCACTTCAGCTCTGCCTTGGAACCTATAATTTTCCCTTCCAGTTCCAAGAGTTCTCGTGCTTTGGAATTTTGGTGAATGAGGCATACTGTATGATCCGACCCCTATGAACTGCCTTAAGTGCCTCCCAAGCCACACCCACAGAGGATACTGAGGACCAATTGGTTTCCATATAAACATTGATTTCAGATTTTAACATTTGTTGGAATTCAGGATTTTGCAAAAGGGATACATTAAAGCACAAACTATATTATTTATTTTTCTCCATATGTGACAACACCCCTAAACTCACCAGGGCATGATCTGAGAATAAGATGTTTCCAATTTAGCAATCAACAACAGATGACATGAAGATTTAGGACTTAGATTAAAAAAAAGAACATTTATTCCAGAATAAATCTTATGGACCAATGAAAAAATGTATAGTCCCTACCAGATGGGTAAGGTGTAAGCGTAAGACCAAGATTTTAACACATCATGTGAAGCATTGCTCTAGGGGATTTACACAATTTTGCTTCATTATAATCAAGGACTGAGTCCATCAAAAGATTAAAGACTTCTCTCAATATTATATCATGAGGGATGCAAACAGCTTGCAACATCCCTTCAAGATCTATAAAAAAGCCCTGATCATCAGTATTAGGTGTCTAAATATTAGCCAAAATCAACCTTTGCCCCTGAATTTCTGCTAAAACAATAATGACTCTTCCTAATTTATCATTAATCTGTTTGAGAAATTTGAATCGTAGATGCTTACTTATCAATGTAATGACTCCCCTGCTCTTACAAGAGCCAGCACCAAAGAAAATACATCCACCCCATATCTTCCCAAATTTTGCAGCTTCCTGCGGGCAAAGATGTGTTTCTTGAAGAAACACAATATAATATTTCTTACGTTTAAAAAAAGAAATAACCTTCCTTCTTTTTATGGAGTGCCTCAACCCATTCACATTCCATGTGGAGAGAGACAATCCACTCATATAAACATTTTCCATTTTGACATATTAGAAAAAATAGATAAAAATCAAATTAGAACGACCACAGTCCAACATTAGTGCAACAGTCAAAATGTTTTCAGCTAATGGCCTGTTATGTTGAGTAGACTCGGGAAGAGCCCGTCTAGGAATTTCACCATATCTCAGCCTTCTTCGTCCTCAGGAATTCCAACTATTTGGACATTGTTTCACCGATTACAATTCTCAAGGTCTTCCAACTTTTCCCAAATGCACTCCAAGTCTGTCTTGGTCGCTAAAGGATTAGCAGCTAATTCCCTTTCCGATGACTCTAGATAATCGATCCGATTCTCAACATCCAACTCTCTTGTAACAGTCTATAAATATCTAATTGAATTTCATCTTCATAGCAGTAATCGATCGCCATATTACAGCAAGATCCTCCAACACTATTGAGAGAAAACAAAGATGCTCCGATTTTTTAAAAACCCCTCCTCGCTAAAGGCAAAATCATGCCGCTCCAATCCTTGCTCCACCCCCACTCCTCTCCACTCACATACTCTTCAACGGGTCAAATTTCTCATGGTTGGGTTTGTATCACGGTTTTAGGGTTACGGTTTCAGTTCGGTATTTGTAATGTACAGAACAAATAATTACTACCAAATCCACAGTAAGAATACTCTATTTGGCAACCAACACTTCAACAGGTTTTCCCTGAATAAAAAAACATTGTTTTACAGTAACCATAGTTTAACTATGGTATTTGTAATAAAAACGTCTCGGGTTACATATGTAACCCTTGTTCCCTGAAAAAAGTGGAACGAGATGCTGCGCTGCTAAGCGCTTTGGGAACAATCTTGCATTGTGACCAGCTGTGAATATGTGTGAAACACGTCAATGTAAAATTGACCGGAAATTTATAGCCTCGGTTGGTGAGATCATTGGACGCACCTGTGACCAGGCTATAAATAGAGGCGTCACCAGCGTGTTCGTCAGATACTACTTGTCTTTTCTGAAGAGCAGTCCTGGGACGACCCAGTGCGGAAAATAAGCGCAGCATCTCGTTCCGCTATTTTCAGGGAACAAGGGTTACATATGTAACCCGAGACGTTCCCTTTACAAAAAGCTACACTATGATGCTGCGCTGCTAAGCGCTTTGGGAACGAAATACCCACGCATCCGCACTGGGGCTGTCCGGACCCACGCGGTTGTGAGGTGTGTTCACAAGGACGCGAGAGGTCTCAGACATGAGCTCGAGATGTTGACTCAAGGGCGAAAGACCCGGAGTAGCAAAAATCGTACTCATAAGAATCGTAGAATGTGAGCAGAAAGGACTAGCCTGCCACATCACAGACTTACTTGAGACTTGGCTTCAGATGTCGACTCAAGGGCGTAGGCCCGGCCAGTATCATAAACATCCAAACCATAGATCCTGAAGAATGCATGCGGAAAGGAGTAACCTGCCGCATCACAAACTTGTTCAGGCATAAGGATCTAAATCGTAAGATTTAGGAATGTGTACGAAAAGGACCCGCCTGCCGTACACAAACCTTCTTAGACTTGAGATCATAAATGAACACAAGGGAATCCAGATATGGGGCCTGAAGAATGTGTGCGGGAAGGACCAGCCTGCCGCATCACAAACTTGTTCAGGCATGAATCGTAAGATTTTAGGAATGTGTACGGAACGGACCAGCCTGCCATACACAGACCATCTTAAACTTGAGATCAGAAATGAACTCAGGGGCATGGGAGCCCAGACATAGGGCCTGAAGAATGTGTGCGGAAAGGACCAGCCTGCCGCAACACAAACTTGTAGACTCGACTCGAGGACGTAAGAGCCTGGAGTAGCATGAACATCTAAACTATAGAACTTGATGTGCGGAGAGGACCAGCCTGCCGCATCACAAACTTGCTGCAGAGGGACACCTCTAGCCAAAGCCTTAGAGGAAGCGACACCTCTGGTGGAGTGAGTCTAATACCTACTGGCGAAGCTTGACCACGAGCCTCGTAGGACAGGGCAATAGCATCCCTCACCCAATGTGACATAGTCGGTTTGGTAGCGGCCGCCACTTTGTTGCGGCCCCCAAAACAGACAAACAACTGCCCTGACTTACGCCACTGGCTAGTGCGGTGGACATAAGTCTGAAGGGCATGGACAGGACAGAGTCGGTGAAGTCTTTCTTGCTCCAACATTAAAAACGGCGGGGAGCAGAAGGCTTCCAGAGTGACAGGATGTACTGTCGAAAAAGGCACCTTGGGGAGATAGTCCGGATGCGGATATAGAATAGCTTTAGCCGTACCTGGGGCAAACTCTAAACAGGCCGGCAAAACAGACAGAGCCTGTAGATCCCCAATCCTCTTGAGAGAGGTAATCGCCATAAGAAAGACCATCTTTAGAGTCAGAAGTCTGTCAGACGCTGACTCTAGAGGTTCAAAGGGGGTCTCAACTAGACCTTCCAGGACTATTGCCAAATCCCACGAAGGAGTTCTAGTCCTGACAGGGGGCCTAAACCGCATGGCTCCACGAATGAAGCGAGCGAGCAGAGGATGTCTCCCTACAGGCGCCCCATCGATCAAGGCATGGCAAGCAGAAATGGCGGCCACATAGACCCTGAGAGTGGCGGGGCATATGCCTGCTGACAGTTTTTCTTGCATAAGATACAGAACTGAAACAATTTGGCAGTTAACTGGATCTGCATCATGTGAACTGCACCACTTTTCAAAGACACCCCACTTATTGGTGTAAATTCTTCTAGTGGAAGGGGCCCTAGTACTAAGAATGGTCTCGATAACCTCAGGCGACAGCGACAGTTCGGGACGGGGATGAAGTATCATCCCCTGTGCCTGAGACAGAAGGTCCTTCCTGATCGGAATCACCCAAGGCGAGCCATCGAGGAGGAGCATCAGTTCTGAGAACCAAGTCCTGTTCGGCCAATAAGGCACTATTAGCAAGAGGCAAGACCCTTGTTGGCGAACTCTGGCTAAGACCCCCAGAAGCAGAGAAACCGGGGGAAACGCATACAGGCGCATTCTGGGCCATGTATATGCCATTGTGTACTTAGGAACTTCCTGTGCTGTGGCAGAATTCCGATACGGAAGTATGCGTCCATAAGGTCGATCGTGATCAGCCAATCGCCATGTTGGATCTGAGACACGATTGCCCTGACCGTTAGCGCCCTGATCGAGCGGTTCAAGCCTCGAAGATCTAGAATGGGACGCAACCCCCCACCCTTCTTGGGAACCAGGAAGTATCTGCTGTAATAGCCTAAATTTTTCTCTGGAAGGGGAACATGTTCTATGGCCCCTTTGACCAAGAGATTTTGTAATTCTCTCCACAGTAGACATGCCTGCCCCGGTTTCACGGTATTGGGAACCATGCCGTTGAAACGCGGAGGGCGGCGGGAAAATTTAATTTTGTAGCCCTTTTCTACTGTTTTTAGGACCCACATAGAAACACCGGGCAGAAGTTTCCACGCTGCCAGGTTCTCTGAAATGGGAACTAATTTCAGCACTTCCTGTTGAGGGGGTGTTGAGTGTTCCGTGTCCTGGACTAAGGCAGGAAGCAACGGTACACCCAACTTTTTGTCAGAAAACTCTGTCATCCGAAACACCAAGGGTGGCGGGAGTGAAGGGTTTTCTTGAGGGTATTGGGAGGGCCGAAGTGAATAAAACACGCGCCCCTTCCCGAAGGGAACTACCCCCAAAGGTTGGGTACAAGACTGTCAGGGTTTTTTCCTTTTGGAAATTATAGCCCTAAGGTCTTGCTTAGGGGGCTGCTGAGGACGACGAGCCTGTCCCCTGTCTTTGCGAGGGGGAGCACGACTCACCACGCTCTGTTTTTGAGCTTCCCTCCTAACAGCCTCGGGGCGAGACCGGGTGGCCGACGACCCCGCCCCCTGAGTGCGGCAAGGAAAAAACTGCCCAAAGGCTTCCTCATGGCTTTTTGCCTCCTGAAATCTGGAGATAACAGTGTTCATGGCATCTCCAAAGAGACCAGAAGACGAGACCGGGGCATTGAGCAGGAACACCCGGTCCTTGTGTCTGATGCCCGAAAGGTTAAGCCATAAATGTCTCTCCGTGCTGACCAAAGCAGACATAGACCGGCCAATGGCACGGGCTGACTGCTTGGTCGGACGGAGAGACAGATCTGTGGCTCGACGAAACTCTAAAAATGCTTCCTCGTCGAGCGTTTCACCCGCACTCAGGTCTTTTAGCAGATTAGCCTGGTAAGCCTGTAACACAGCCATGGTGTGCAGCGCTGCACCAGCCTGACCTGCCACTTGATAAGCCCTTCCCACTAGCATGGAGGTAGTTCTGCATGGCTTAGAGGGGAGGGCGGGGCTTTTTAATGATGACACCGAACCCGGCGAGAGATAGCCCGCAAGCGTCTCTTCAACCAGCGGCAACATTGAATAGCCTTTTGCGTCAGCCCACGATAGTCGAGTATAACGACGTCGAGGGCACGTGAACGTGTGAGGTATAAGGTTTTCTACATGAACGAGCGAGCTCGTCGTGGAGATCATCAAAGAAGGGAAGGGACTGATGAGGCGTTCCCTTCCCTTGGCCACCAGACAGAAATCTGTCCTCTAACTTGGAGCGTTTGGGGGTTTCTTGGTCGTGTGGCCAGTCTAATTGAAGCCTGGCCACTGCACAAGTGATCACGATGAGCAACTCCTCAGAAGATTTAGAATCGCGTTTGGAGTGCTCTGATCTTCTCTTTTTTTTTTTTTTAAAAGAACAGAGAAAGAAGGAAGAAGGAAATTTCTGCACACTGCCGAACAGTTTCTAACTCCTAACAAATGGAAGAAAAGTTTTTTAAATTTTTTTTTATCAGCAGTCTTGTGAAACACAGCACAGTATGATCTGAAGAAAAGAGATCTGACGAACACGCTGGTGACGCTTCTATTTATAGCCTGGTCACAGGTGCGTCCAATGATCTCACCAACTGAGGCTATAAATTTCCGGTCAATGTTACATTGACGTGTTACACACATATTCACAGCTGGTCACAATGCAAGATTGTTCCCAAAGCGCTTAGCAGCACAGCATCATAGTGTAGCTTTTTGTAAAGGGAACATAGTAACCTCAAAATAAACATATATACTGTTACTATATACAATATATAATATAATCATGGTTACTATATGGAAAATACAGTATTACTGTTGTAAAACCATGGTTAATTGTATCAAAACCATGATTTCTTCATAGAAAACCATGGTGACAGAAGTCATGGTTACTACATGGTTAATTTTCTCTGGGTCTAAAAAACCCTTTTCTCTAATTAATAAATCAACATTTTAACGTAATACCTGCACTATTATGTTAAATGCATAGACATAAAATGCATTTCAAACTTCTTCACATATATTCAATATTAAGAAGCTGTACATCACTATAGAAGGAAAATTGCTGTTAAAATAGATATGAGGGATGTTGTAATGCGGCTCGAGTGCTTGCTTCAAAACGAAAAGGACTGTGTGACCGTGTCCTATCTCTCCCCATTATTTCCGGTGTAAATGATCATGTAAATGATCATATGTCAATGTATTACCAGTATACAGCACTCATGTCGAGCTATGTCTGCAAACAGTCCCTGTTTTGTTAACATTTTTGACCATCTGTTGTAATAGACTGCAAAAAGAAAATGTTTCCAGGCCAGAGACCTGAATAATGCAGGGGGCTTCTCAATCAGCTGCTCTTTTTCTCCACTTGCCATTTTCAACTACACACAACACTTGCAGATCAGTGACGTCATCAAGTTGACCCACATGAAACACAGGTGGAGAATATCCATTTACAGATCCATTCAGGTGCATTAGTGTAGGTTGTAACTGCGTGTCTAGTTTACACTTTATTTTCTTCACAAAACCTTGTGCTCCAGATGTGTCATGTGCCAATGCTTCCCTAATCATGGGTGGCGAACCATACGGTTCGTTTTTTTACCGAGAACCGTGACACCCGTAAAACACAGGTTGTGAATCTCACATGTCCCTGCTGGTGTCAAGGCTGGGCTGGTGGGTGACAGATTCCTAGCATATTTGAAACTAGTAATAGGCATATGCTTGACATATTAAACGTGGCACTGACATACAATTTTTTCTTCAAAATTTGACATGTGTGGTTGAAATTGACTGTCATTTCTTACAATTAACTTGTGTACTGACACATCTAATTATTCCCAGGATGGAATCCCTACACCATGTTACATGGTCTTCCAAAAGGAGGACATATGACCATGATTTTAAAATCATCATACTTAATAAAACACCATTGTGACAGGGCGGAGGGCAGGGCCAGGTCGTGATTTTACCCAACCGGCCCCTTATCGGGCTAATCAAGACTCCGAGAGGGATAAAGGCTTACTGCGGAGGGTGGTGTGTCAGAGATAGAGAGTGTTTACGAGCAGCTTACGAGCAGTCTTTTGGTTTATTTTTCATTAAACAATTTTTTATATTGTCAAGCCGGTTCTCGCCGCCTCCTTTCCATTGAACTGCTTTACACTGGTGCCAAAACCCGGGATGGAGGAGGGATACACCGTAGTGGAGTGCTTGCCGCTACCATCCACCCCAACGGAGCGGCTGGGCGATAGAGGAGACCGGCCACCTGGAAGTGGAGGAATGGCCGCCGACTGTGAGGGGAGAAGGGGCTCCTAACCGACCGCCTGGCATGGACAGGGCTGCTGCCAGGGGCAGAGGAGACCCCTACCAGTTGCTGAAATGTGGGGGGGGTCTGAGACCGCTGACTGCGAGTGGGGAGGGGCTCAGTGCCGACCGCCTGGAGCTGGAGAACTGCTGCCAGGGGCGGGGGAGACCCCTTCTGTTCCCTGGGAACGCACCGAGGCGCTCTGTCCACCAGGGCTGGAGGACTGCCTCCGATCCACCCGGGGAGGCGTGGCTGTTGTCCATTAGAGGGTGGAGGAGTGGCCGAGGACCAAGCTACTGTGTATCGAGAAGTGGCGAGTACGTTTTTTTTTTCTTTCTCTCTCTCCTCTCTCTCTCTCCCACAGCCATTCCGAGTTGGCATTTTCTGAACCAGCCCACTCTCCGATGCTGTAATCGAAAGAGTGACACTCACGGAGAGTGTCTTTTTAAAGATGCCATTTACGTTTGCCAAAATCATGTTCTCGCAGTGAGAACATGACCTGTCCATGAACACTGTCTGCGCGTGGGCAGTGCCCAACACATGAGGCAGCGATAGTGGCCGTGGGACACGGAGAGGTAATGATAGCAACCAGGAAATATACACAAACGTAAAAAGCATCTTTAAAAAGACGCTCTCTGTGAGTGCCACTCTTTTAGAACAGAAATATACTCTTTTAGATGCTGAAGCGCCCAGGGACGTTCTTTGCACTCAACCGGTGCAAGAGGGGAGAAGCAGCTGTAATGCGCTGTAAATCCAACAGCTTCACTGGACTCAGAGATGAATGGATTGGCAGAGTAACTCAGCTCAGTGAATAAAAACGCTCAGTTCCGAAGAAGTCTAAATGAGTGGTTGCATTCCAGCTCCTTTTATACCTGTATGTCCGGGGGAGTGGCATGCAAATTCCACCCGCCAATTTTCAATGGCCTTTTTTAAAAGATCAGAGATGTCTGGGCCTCCAAGGAGCGACTCCTAGTTTCACTACATAGAAGAAGACAGAGGGGGAACAAACACTTTTTCTTAATTTTTTTTTAATCTTTTGACAAATTAGAAGTGTTACATTTTCATAACTTGTGAAATATGATTATAAATATGTATGTATTAACATACAGTCAAACTGCATCTGGGATTGTATTCATTTTGGACTCTTGTTGAACTTTTGTCATATGAAAAAAAATAAGAAAATGAATTGTTATCTTCCTTTTCCACAAGCTTAGTTAATGGTATGGGTATAATATAATATATGTTATAATATCCAAAATTGGTCAACCTTATAATATGTATGAAAATGGTCACATAAAACACATAAAGAGGTCTTTAAATATGCAAAGAACTTGATTCAAGAACTTGAATATTCATCGTTGTATTATGCTTCCTTAAACTTTAAAATAGATTTTGGTAATGAGTCAAGGTGCTTGGAGAGAGCAAAGCACAAATGGAGAAGATATATCCACAACACTTGTAAAAGGGAGAAATGTATTTAAATAAAACCAATGCATTTCAGCACACAGGCCTTCATCGGTGGTAATAAGTTTAACCCTTAAAATTAAAAGTAAACAAAGTTAAACTGTAAAATCACAGAAATCAATATTCTTATGATATATGAGCCTTTTGTATTTTAGCTGATTTGTGTCATTTTGTGTCATTTGAGTAATTATGTATTTCATCAGAATACTGTATATACAGTAGTACTTTTCTTTACATTGGTTGATACACCTTGCAGGTTTCTGTTGATTGAGGATCAACATTCAAGAAAGCAGGTTAGACATTGTATTGTTTTTTCCTGGTCATTTTCCTGTGTGATTAATCACAATTTCATGTTTCTTCTGGGAATCTGTTGATATTTAAAAAATGTCTTCTCTTTGTGAACCCTGCTGTATGCATACATCCAGCTTTAATTGCCTACTTCCTAGCATTCATTCATTTCAGGGAAAAAATGATGGCTAGAGTGGGTGCAAAGACAAATATTTCTTAGTGTTTTACATATCCAAAGAGAGGCATTGACCCATGTTAATGATGTTTTTCTCCCACAATATAAAACCAAATTTGATGTAGTATAAAATAGGTAACGTATTGATCAGCTAATTATATGAAAATGTTCTATTGTTTAGCACAGCAATGCCTTATTTAGACATTGACATCTTAAAGGGACAGTTCAACCAAAATTCTGTCATCATTTACTCACCCTTGTGTTTTTTCACATCCATATTTAACCATTATATAAACTCAGAATTTATTTTATCTGTGAAATAAAACAGGAGATATTAAGCAGAGGCACTGACAGCCTCAATCACCATTCATTTTCATTGTATTTAAAAAAAAAACAAAAAACAAAAACATAATGAAGGTGAATGGTGACTGAGTCATTCTTTTTTTATTCCATGTGTTACATGGAATAAAAGCAATAATATGGGTTTAGAAAAACATAAGGGTGAGTGAATCCCAGAATTTTAATTTTTGTGAGAACTATCCCTTTAAAAAGAGTCAAATATCTCCATACACTTGTCAGTTCTGATCACAGTGAGCCATGTGATGGTTCAGATGCTGGACAGTGGGCATTGATGCTCATTATACCAGCTGCTGTTGGACCATGTGCCTCATCCTTCCAATTTAAGTGTGATACTTTTTGAGAAGTACGCCAGAAAAGGTAGGCCAGGAAGCAGGCTCAAAAAAGACTTTATATCAGGTTCTGAAGTCTCAATTTAAATGAAAGCCGAGAAAACAGTCTTTTCACTTAGCCATTTTGTTCTAAAAGGGCAATTCACAGAGAAGTTGAAAGCTGTCATATTTTTTTGTCTGAATTGTAAAGTACTTGCATAATAGTTTTTTTAGTTTTTTTTTTTTGGTGAAGGAAATACCCCCCCCCCCCTAAAATTACACAGAGTATCAAGACTCTAAAGACTACCCAGAGTGCTGTGCGGTCTCCCCCATATGACGGTCATACATACATTTATTTGTGCCTCTAATTGAAAACCATGTGCCATAAAGCAGAAAGCAGATTTTAGAGAATGTCTTTGTCATCCTAGTTCTCTGAAAAATTATTGGACTCTCCAGGAGATACACAGTCAATGAGGCTCCAGAGCTTTGTAACTTTAGACTAACAGTGTATCATGTACAAAACAATATCAGCTTAGTGCCTTTTTCTATGGTTCTGGCTGCCATTTGTGCATGTGAAAAGTGCACACAGTATCCCCATCACTATTGAAATAGGTCAAGCAAATGATGTTAGTCGTCAGATGTAACATCTGTGTCTTCAGCCCACTTACCTCTTTGATTCTTCTGGAGTAAATCTTCAATATTTGTCCAGCATTAGTCCACTAGTGTAAACAATTTTCAATAAATATCAATAGTGTATAAAGTTAATGGGAACATTCAATTTAACCTTTCTGTTGGAGAGCATAAGCTGTTATCAAGCATTCCTACTTATTAGTGTTTTCCAGGGGAGATCATTGCGACCAAGTTTCAAAAGAAAGCTTGTCTGCCCACTTTTGAAAAGAAAGCCTTTCATGGATAATTGCATTGTACTTTGCATGTAAAAAAACAGAGATCACATTACTTCAAAGCTAGATTCCATGGTCCAATCAAAAGTTTTATTAGTGCAGGTCTTTACTGTCTGTTTGAAAGTTTGCCTGTACTACTGTGAAAGTCCAACAGCAAGAAGAGATGTGGTAAGTGAGAGTTTAGAAATACACAAAGCTCATGTTAATAAAAGAAGCTCACAAAATTAGAGGTACCCTACACATTTCCGAACTCTCAAGCTCTTTACTTTAGATATGATGCAGAGTAGTCATTAGCTTTTTTTAAGCTGTGATGTTAAATCTCTTTCCCAGTTAAATACTAACCAGAGTCAAGCAAGATAATTGTTTGACCTATGATAACCTCTGAGTGAGTTTCAAGTTAGCCCAGAGTATAATTTCTACTCCTGTATAAGGTTTATTAATTCCAGATTGAATAAAAATTTTTTTAAAGATGAAATGTCTCCCTGATGGAGGGAACAAGATGTTGTGTCGAAGTAGTGACACTAGGGGTCGCTCTTGAGAGCCCCAAACACCTCTAATCTTTGAGAAAAGGCCAATGAGACTTGGCGAGTGGATTTTGCATACCACTCCCCTGGACATAATGGTATAAACAGAGCTGGAAAGGGACCACTCATTCAGGTTTTGTGCTGAGGAGCCGAGACAAGGTCCCGGGGATTTCAGCAGCTAGTACAGTGTTGTGGCAAGAGGAAAACAACATCTTGTTCCCTCCATCAGGGAACGGAGGTTACATCAGTAACCGAGACGTTAACCTTCTGTCACTCTCTCAACAGGGTCCCTATAGAAAAATGCCACAACAGCTGAACTGTGTTACGTCAACTGCCGATGCAGCTGCAGGCAATCTGCTGCCTGCATAATAGCAGGCACATCAGTCCTGCACGTAACCTCACCCAACGCCCCACAAGACGTCATGTAGTTCCCCACACCCTGTAGGGGGAAGCGACATAAATAGCATGGGAGCAGGCTACGCCAGCCGCGGCCTTTTCTCATTTTGTTTTCTTTCCACATAGTAGTAGATTTGGCTGGGGCCATCTAACGCTATTATACGCATCAGGGAAATTGTTATTTTCCTTTCCTATTCTTTCAGGGGGGTAAGACCCCATGGAGACCACATCCTGACCAAAGGGGAGGTTAACATGTGGCAAATACATCACGTGAGCTCACCAGCTGCACATGGGAGAGGTGCGGTTGTAGGTCCTGCCTCGAAGGGTAGGAGCTCTACAACAAAGCGAACGGGGCAGAGGAGCTCTGCCCAAGGGAGATGCAGGTCTAATCTTTTCTCAAAGATTAGAGGTGTTTGGGGCTCTCAAGATCGACCCCTAGTGTCACTAAATCGACACAACATTGAGTGAATGGCAGAAGGGGAACATGTACTTATCTATTTCAGTATATATCGTAATGAAAATTTATTACGATATAATTTGGCAGGAATAATAATATAGGCTTGTGAAGAGGAAAAAAGGAAGATAGAAAAAGGTCTAATGTGGTCATCCAGTACCTCTTACCTGAAGGGCAAGTTTTTGTAAAACTGTCTGTACGATCAATGGGTTTTGAAAATAATAGAGCTGCTGCACTTGCTGTTCTGTATTCTCATACTATACAGTATACTGTGACTATTTTTTTTTTATTGAGAGACCTCCCATACATGAGATCATGATTACATTGATTGGAAAATAACTCTTGAAGACACACTCAAAATATGTGTGAATTTATTTGTATTATAATATTCTTTGAATTTTCAGTTATTTATTAAGCTCTTTTCCTCTGTGCTTCAGATATACACCCATGTTGGCACAACATCGAAAGAGGACATATTACAAGGGGGCATTAATTATTTTACTAATGATTTAGAATTGTTTCCTTGATTCACCCTGTAATTTACATTACAGAGGTCAAAGTGTCCTCTCTTCCCCTCTTCACCCACCACACCCCCAACCCCCTTCTTGGTCCTTGCCCATTGTTAATCTTTCTTGAATGCACCACTAAATTTTGAAACTATAAAAACTACCACTAAAAACTATACTCTTATAATTATGGCTATATTGATAATATTTTTCATTCTTCAGAGCTTTTCCTTTTTGTTATATTACTAGATAATTGTACTGCCCTCCTTTTTTAAACCTTCTTTACCACAAACCTTAGTTTTGTAGTCCAAAACCTTTCGTGGAAATTGCCAATATACATTTTTTGGTGACACTTTACAATAAGGCAGTAGTTCTTATGATCCGATTTTCCATTATAGGGCCAGTGCATGCCAGGTCTATCTATTGGCCAGCCGGGGCCAATTGCCTCGGAGCTCGAGCCACAAGACCAAAATCGATCTACGTTCCCACCATCAGGCCAATACTCCCCACACTGTTGCCCTAAACCCTCTCCTTAACACACCACCCAGGTGCCAACTTCACACACACTGCCCATTTCACAAGCAAGAGGGAAGCACAAGCTGGTATAATGTTGTCTAGTTATCTAGAATATCGAGTTTGTATAGTATTAAAACTTTAGCTAGATAGCAGGATAAGTTAGCCTTCACAACTCACTGACTATAATTGCCATGGTGTCCTGTGTGGTTTCTCCACTTACAGTGGGGCGATGCCCCAGCACACCTTCCATGATCTCCAACCATGGAAAGTTCATTATTTGGGCACCGCTTTGTCTATTGTGCATTTTAGCAGATTTGTACTTTACCAGCAATTTTTCCCAAATCTGTATAACGGTGCTCTGGATAAACAACCTGGCAAGTTCAGTGAAACTCAACCTTTGACATTGACCCCGCCTCAATCCCTAGATGGCCTTGTTTGGCCCAAGGGTAATCGGCAGGCCAATGACCATTGGCTGTTGGCCCAGAGAAAGCCCCATGGATGCACGATGAAACCCCGGAAGTGACAGTGGGAACGCTACTGGCCCTGGCATGCACCAGCATGCCCTTATTTGGCCCAAAAGTGGAAACAGTGCTAATGTGTAGGGCCAAAAACTGTCTTTAAAATTTGCTGTGCTAGTGATACTCGTGAAAACCAATTTTAAGTTCATGTGCAAGTTCATATGAGTAGAATTCACTAGAGGTCAGAAAAAGAAGCTGTTTGAACCACTCAATGGTGATTTATAGTAATATACAGTATATGCAGTTGATAGTCTCTTATTGGTCTTGTTTACATACTGAATTCATGATGCTAATTCGCTAACATGCTATATGTGAACTGATTACACTTTGTTATTGTAATTTATGATGACACTGATACTATAGCAAAGATGGGTGATTAAAAGTGTTAATGTGCAGAACAAAGACAAAATAATGATGATAAGAGGGGCATATCTTACTTTGGGCAGATGTGTTAAGGGCTTAAGTTGCAAATGACACATGAGTGAATGGAAACTTGAGAGTATTTGAGTAGATTTGATTCCTATTACTGACTAATTAAACAAACAAAAACAAAATTCTAAGCGAACAATCGTACAGATGTAGGTAAGTTTTCCCCAGCTCCCTAATAACTCTACCGTACATGCCACAGTGTTCATGTTGATTAGTCTTGACTGAACAACGTAAACAGTATTAGCTTTCACCCTCAATGTAGGTGGAGTTCCAATTCACACCTATGGATGAAGTGGACCAATGGCAGAAAGAAGAAACACTTTTCTTTTTGGCCAGATTTTGTTCTAAATGACACTACACCCTTTCGTTCTTCACCTGGAATGTGCTTAATAAGTTGCACAGCACTAATGTAACAAAGACGTTCTCCTGTGCGCCAACGTGCAAATGTTTTTCAGGAACACTTTACAATAAGGTTGTATTCGTTAACATTAGCTAATTGCAGAATTTAATATAACCTAACTATAAAGAACATTTTACAGCACTTATTAATCTTGGTTAAAGTTAATTTGAACATATAATAATACATTTTTTAAATGAAAAGTGAGTAGCTTCGGGCCATCGGGCCTAACCAGGCTCGCTTGGCACGGTTATGTTTTTTTTATTTTTTTTTTTTTGCTACTATTGTGCATGTGAAGTCAGGATTGGGATGGACTGACAAGTAACCAATCATGAGTTACCAAGTCACTAAAGGCATTCCACCAGAATGCTTCTCTGTTCTGAGTACAATTAGCTAACAGTGCTGAGAAATCCAGGCTGTGAACGGTTTGTAATTGAACCGTACTGAATCTTGCTCAACTGAAGAGGAACAGTTCCTCACCGTGCTCAGTATCATTTTTCCCGATGGATGAAAAGCACTTTGTATGTTAACGTTAGTTAATGCATTAGGAACTAACTAGGGCTGTCGATTTAACAGGTTAATTCAGTGCAATTAATTATACAAAAAATTGCGTATTAAAAAATTTACGCAATTAATCGCATGCCCACGGACCATAATGAGGAAGATTCCTGAGAAATGCAAGCTTGTAGTACCACCTGTTTACTCCAGAGGGCAGTAAGTGAAATTTCAGCTGTATGAGCAACACACAGTTTATAAGGTGAAGAAAACACTTCAGTAGTCAGAACAACACAAACATGCGTTACATTCTTGCGTTCAAAACACTCGAAGGAGTGCAAATGCGATCTAAGGGATCTCAAGATGTGTTTAAAGATTGAGTATTAAAACTATATTTAACTTGACACAGTGACCTAAACATTTTATGTTTATGACACAGCACACCCGAGACATCTAATGTAGGTGTAAATTGATAGGCCCTTAAACAAGCCCTCATAATAAATCTCCAACTGATTGACAAATTCACTTGTGAAATGGATTGCTGTGAACTGTATGCCAATGATTGATTACTTTTTACTCACAGGGAATTCAATACTCTCTGAGGTGCTCCTTTTTGCATTCTTTATTTTGCCATGTACCCTCAAAAACAAACCTTGTCCTCCAACCTAATTGTTTCTGATCTATCAGCATCAAGATGGTATAGAACTAAATGTTTGATGTGGAGAATTGCTCCTACTGGAATTTGAATTAGCATATTTTCATTAGGGAGGTGTATTGGAGTGGCTATATCATGGCGGTTATATGTCATTATGGCTTCACTAACAGGTGTATTAACTAGCCACTTATTTCCTGCTGTCTCAGTTTGGGTGGTAGTCGCATCCTCCCTGAGTGTAGCAAAAGCATTGCATTTGTCTTCCATGATTAACTTTTTAATGCCACATAGGCCTTCAATGGGGTCTCTCACGAAATGTTTACTGGGGCATAGACAGTGAATATCTTTAACAACTGTACACATTGTAGGTTAGGTGTCAGATACATGTCTGGATTTTCATCTTGATAAGCTATGAGTGAGGGTGTCTAAATTTTTTTGTGTATATCTTGAGACCAAAACCCTATGTTTAAACCTTATGTTTAACATTGATTTCAACCTATATATGTTTTTAGTGTCAATTATCGGGAGGTTTAACCTGTTGAACCGCCCCCCCTTTTTGAGCACAAACCATGAAAATGACACCTGAATTTAAATGGTTGAATTTCTGGTCGCTTTGTAGTATGGACACAGTTGTAGTATCTTTTGAAAGAAGACAATTTGGGCTTTATTTCCCAAGTTTCATAATTCATATATGATGTTATTTTTTAAAGTTAGAGAAACTGAAGTTTATAGTAATGGAAATATTTTGTGATGAACATGTTTTTATAATCTAAAAAAACAATAATAAAAGTACCAAAACAACCCTGAACTACAATGTTCTGAAAGCCACAAGTCTAAAGAAGTTATGTTTCGATTTTGAAGATGACCTAACTAAAAATGAGGTTCCTTCAAGCTTTTTTCTCTGTAAAATCGCTGCCGGTGAACAGAGTAAAATTAAGGCTCTGTCTTTCAAGACAACACAAAATCTGACTGCACTGCTTGACTATTATGAATAAAACTATGCCACATTTTTAAAAATAGACTTTGGAGAAAGGCTCATTTTGTTTACAAGACTCTAATATATAAGATAATATACAGTTTTACATGAATGCTGCTCAGATTGCATAGTTTGTTGAAGAACGTTGATGAAGGGTAATGCTTTCAGGCGAGATCTCATGTAAACAATGGAGATTTCTCAGATTTATCACTTTTATGGACAAAAAGTGCTATTGGATGTTTTTCAATGAACGCTTTTCATGGACAATTGACAAAAGTGTGGCGAACTGGATTCCTCTGGCGATCGTGCCTTCATAACAAAGGTATGAAATCCTGTTTTGATATTGCACATTTTCATTTGTACTCCTGGTACAAATAACTAAATTGCTGTTTCTGGAGCATTGCTATCATGAAACAGAGATTGGAAATCAATGTTAACCCCTTAGACCTTTGAAAAGATGTATAATTTGTTAACATTAATTACATTTATAGATGGTAAATTATATATTAAATGTAAGCAGAGTGACATCACTACCACGTGCAGGGGATTGCATATCAACAAGTTAACAAGAAACCAATTTCTTTAGCCTCTGGGTTAACATGGATTGGTATAGTGCTTCTCAGGCTGTAAGCTAAATGTACCTGCAGTGCTTGCATTGTTCCCTGCAATACCAAACTCAAGATATTCTTCACCTCCCTGCGGCTTCCACAAGGTTCATCATGGGCATGCAGGAGCATAACCTGTAGGCTATAGGGACCACCCATCGAGGTGGTGTATTCTTATCAGGTGAGTATACTAGCAAACCCTTCTCTAACTTTAAATGGTGTCTGACAAGGTACAGAGTTTTCAGGTCACTTGACTCTGCCAGATTTTGCTCTGTTATCAGATGCTCTACTGGGTTAGAAATTAAACAGCACTGATCACAGGGTCTTGTTTTTGCATGGCAATAAGGTCAGTATCTGCTAGCTGTCTGCCTATCATTACAGTCTGAGGAGTGTCATCAAGGGTTGTCCCTGCTTCCTTTGCTTGCCTTCGTGTGACAGCATTAACACTTAGAAGACTAGGCTCTGATGTTGGAAGCCACTCCTCCTGGAACTGCCAGGGGCTTCCTGCTATGGCACCTCCTTTGGCTAGCTGTTGTTGAACTTCTGACTTGAAGCTAGGAAATGTTCAGCACACTTTTCTGCATCTTTCTCACAGTTCACTGGTGCATGTGACTCTTGGGCCATCACAGTATGTATCACTATCTATCACTGTCACTTTCAAAGTCTACTCAACACATAGCTCCCTCAAACGCACCTGGGTGAGATACGCTTACTCACAGTTGTCTCTCGCTATAGTCAAGTCAGGAAGCTCTCATGTGACAGGAATAGTTCATTCAAAATCATGAAAGGAGCTATCAATCAGATATCCTAGATGAGTGTGTGGAGGAATGCAAATATTTCCTCTGGTGAGATTTTGTACAAATAGGTAAGTTGAGCGGTTGTACAATTCAAGCTGTGGGTTACCACAAATTGTGAGTCCCAAACTGCAAAACTGATCAGAGGGCTGGAAGAAGGCTAGTACTGTCTGGTTCACTTCTTGAACCCTTTTTTATGACTAGTCTGACCGGTACCTCTGCAGTTTGGGCAGGGACCACTGTGTCAAACTCATTCATAACCTGGCATGCTTGAGGAACTGTCTGACCAGAACGCATGTTGTTAGGCTCACATTATAGTACATTTGGGGCAATATCTGCTCTGAACCACAGCACATTGTTGACTGTGTCTAACTGCACCCCTAGTCTCACTAACACGTCAGAACCAATGTATACTGAGTGTGTCAACTCAGGTACCACAAGCATGTAGTGCTTGAACTGTTTATAGCCAATCTTAAGGGAGACAGAGCAAACTCCAACACTCTTAACTGTTGTTTGCTGGAAACTAGCAAGCCAAAATTCCTGTTTCTTTTCTACCATGGGAATTATGTGATGTTTCTCTTGTAACAGTTTATACAGTTCCTGACTTATTGCTGAGTTCTCTGACCAGAGTGCAACCACAACATCCTCAACCAGTACTTCATAATCCCATTACCTGAGGATTTTATACCTGGGTGTTAAGAAGTTCCAGGGCACACAAATATGATTTTTTCCTTCCCTAACAGCTCTAGGGGAATCTTGTACTTATGAGCTCTGTCTGCTGACTGGGGGCTGGTGATTTGCATTTCCCTCACAGCGGGTGCCTCTTCATTAACCCTCTGGGGTCTGAGGGTATTTTGGGCCCTGGAGAAGTTTTGACATGCCTTGACATTTGTGCTTTTTTCAGTTGCTTAAAAACATATTAATGGATAAAGTCTGATAACACTGTATGCAGCACAAACTGGGCTACAATAATATGTAGCAACATGTGTGTACATATTTGTATTTTTGAGAAAATAATGTTTATGCATGGTTTTTGAAAAAACTAAAATTTTAAGTCACTGAAATAAGGTCAGATAACACATACTAAACATTTGTCCACAAGAATTTTGAGAACTGGATCTTGTAGCCTAGAGTTTTTGCTACAAAATGATGTGAAAACCATCCTGATCACTCATTCATGCAAAACAATATAGTAATTTAACTTTTGTAAGACAATTTTAGGGTTGAAAGGTAATATGCGAGGAGGCGTGAATGATCATGAATATTTAGGTTATTCACACCTGAGAGACAATGACCCCACCCCTAGGCCTATCAATGAGGAATGTGACAGAAAGAGAATGAATATGAGGAGACTTAATGATCAAAATCAAGTTTTAAGTTAAAAGAAGTAATCTGACTATATTTTCTTTACATAAAGACTTTACTTAATTTTAGACCTACACTACCATTAAAAGAAGTCTCTTCTGCTCACCAAGACTTGATTTATTTGATCCAAAATACAGAAAAAATATTGATATTCTGAACTCTTTTTACAATTTAAAAGAACAGTTTTCTATTTAAATATATTGTAAAATGCAATTTGGGATCAAAGCTGAATTTTCATCATCATTACTGCAGTCCTCAGTGTCACATGATCCTTCAGAAATCATTATAATATGCTGATTTACTAATATGGGCATATTTAAAGTGCATTTTACTCATTTAACCTGAACACATATTTGCAAGCACAAGCTTTGTTGATGATAATGAGGCATTATAAACACTAGATAAAATATAATCTAAACATTCATATTATTTTTATATCATATTACATATCATATTTATATTATACAGCATACAATTTAAATACCTGCTTTAGCCGAAACATCATTTAAATGTAATTAAAACTTGCTTATTATGACATATTTCAAATGTCAATACTCTGAATCCTGGCTGGCAAGTCTAGAAACACTCCCACTAGTAAAATAAAAGTTTAAAAGTTTAAAATAGCATATCAACTAATGAAAACGAATTGACTTACTCGTCTGAAATTGTATCCTCGGCTGGATCAAGTCTCTCTTCAAAATACAAATGTTCATCGGAGTCCCGCTCTTCTTCTTGTTTCTGCTGTAATAACGAAAATATCCAGCAGGACGTGCCAGCGCGTCCGTCGACCCCAGAGGGTTAAGGTGGAAATCCTTCATTGTCAGCTGACTAGCGTCAGATGTCCACTCTACCTCCACTGCCTTGCATAGCTTCTGACTTGAACTAGTCTCTTTGATGGGCCATGGGATTCTAACCTGTGCCCACAATTGACAGCTGTGATAGTCAGTTAATGGTGTGAGCCTATTCAACAAATCCTCTCCAATAAGGATCTGTTCTGTGTCAAAACCAACAACATATAGAGGGTGAACTATATTCATCTCACCAAAGGTTAACTCCACCCACACACGTTGGTTAATAGGTGCCTGATCCTGTGTGTAGCTAGTTGTCTTGACCTGACAACTCTCTATCTTGAGCCACTTACCTAGTGAGTTGGTTACTTGGGTGAGTTTTTTAAACAACCCAGGTGATACCAAATTCATTTCTGGACACAGAAATGTAAATCCTTCCGGTCCTGCCTCTCTGTGTCAAGTCAACAAGGAACTGACAGAGACTGGGGTTAGGTCTGCTGACATCTGAGTGGTTAGGCCTCACAAACTGTTGCATGGTTCCCCCTTCCCTCGGCTCTTCCACCCCACCCTATGAAGTACACTTTAGGTGGGGGAGGGGTCCCCCGGTTTTTGATATATTGTGTATTCTGCTCTCAGGGCCCTGCACAGTTCATTGTAATTACCAGCAATGGCTGGACTTTGTCTCTCAATGAAACCATAGACAGTTTGCAATGTTGTTTTCCTCAGAAGGAGGAGTTTATCTGCCATAATGGCCTCAGGGAGGTATGACAATGCATAGTTTACATCTTTAAGGTACAACTCTATGATGCTTCAAGGGGTATCAGGATTAAACACTTCAATGTCACATACTAATTCCCTAAGCTGACGCAGCCTACTGCCTCTGGATGGTGTTATACTAGGGAAATCAGTTTTTCCCCATACTGGGGAGTCAGAATCTACTCCGTAAGGATGGATGGGACTAGCAGTGGGAGTTGGGCCACCACCAGCCTGTTTCTCTCTTATACTCACTACTCTTAATTTGTCTGCCTGTGATGACAAATAATTTTGAGTCTAAGCCAGGTCTGTTTGCAGAGCGGCTATATTCTGACTTCAGGGTACAGTGACTTAAACTACGCACTCATTCTTGAGCTGTTCTAGCTCAGTTTCTAAGTATAGATTTCCTTCTTTTAAACTTTTAATTTTCATGGATATCCATAATACACTGCAAGTCTTCTTTCTCTGCTAAAAACCTATTAGCTTCCACATTCAAATGGTCATTTGCATGACGCAGATCAGCCAGCTCATTCTTTAGCTCTTGGATCATCATATCCCTATTTCTCATATAATAAGATAATTTTAAAGAGGTGTGTGAACTTGCAAAAATTATGTCAGACACTGTAATATGCTCTGGTCCCCTCCCTGCTTGTCGTAGTGACGAGGTTTAGAGTAGATTAGTGTCACTGAATGGCTGGATGTTTCAGTGGTGTCTGAAGAACAAAATAGGATTTATAGACAATTGGAAGAGTTTTTGGGGTAGATCTGACTTGCTAAAGAGAGACAAACTCCATCCCTCCAGGGAAGGTGCCACTCTCCTCTCTAATAATTTGGCTCATAGTTTTAATAATGACAGTATTTTACTAACTGGGTCCCAGGTCAGGAAGCAGACAAACTGGTTTATCTGAACATCTGCTAGCTGCCTTGAGACGTCACACAGGTCACATAAACTACAACACATAGAGACAGTATCACCTAGATATATCATAGAGACTGTGTCTGTTCCCTGAACTACCAACCACAAAACCCTCACTAAATCATTTAGAAAAAATTGTATTAAGGTCAAATTTTAACAAAACAAACAAATTAAAGATAAACATCATAGAAAAAATAGGGCTACTAATCATTAGAACTCTTTCTACCAAAGCACTAATTGTTAAAGAAATTATTACAGATCACAGATTGGATGCACTCTGTTTGACTGAAACCTGGCTTAAACCAGATGAATATATTAGTTTAAATTAATCTACTCCCCCAGGTTATTGTTATAAACAAGAGCCTCATCTGAAGGGTCGAGAAGGGGGTGTTGCTACAATTTACAGTGAAGTCAACATTCACATAGATAATGAAAATTACTGTGGCAGGGTGGAGGGCGGGGCCTGGTTGCGATGATGATACACACCCGGTCCCATATCAGGCTAATCAAGCCTCCGAGAGGGATAAAGGCCGATGGCAGACGCTGGTGTGACGAGAGAGAGAGAGATCATTTACGGACATGTCCGTCATGTGTGTGTTTGTCCTTTGTTTTATGTTCATCAATAAAATATTATTTATATCGTCCAGTCAGTTCTCGCCTCCTCCTTGCCCGTCCAAATTCCTTTACAATGACACATTGGGATTAACATGTATCGATATCCTCAACTCTCTTGGAGTCAGACAAAATGTAACTGGACCAACTCATCGCCATAATCATACGCTAGATTTAATTCTGTCATATGGAGTTGATGTTGATAATATAGAAATTCTTAAGCAGAGCAATGACATCTCAGATCATTACCTCGTCTCTTTAATGCTGCTCAATCTACACCACGCTATCATTCAGGTAGAACTACTCTTTCGACCACTAAGGATAGCTTCACTAATAATATTCCAGATCTATCTCATACACTCATTAAACTCCAAAGTCCAGAAGATCTTGATGAAGTAACAAAAAATATAAATGCAGTCTTCTCTAGCACTTTCAATAGTGTCGCCCCACTTCGATTAAAGAAAATTAAAGAAATAAGCCCTGCACCATGGTACAATGATCACACTCATGCTCAAGAGAGCAGATCGGAAAATGGAGCATGTGGAAGAATGCAAAATTAGAAGTATTTCATGGTGCATGGAAGGATAGTGTCTGTAGCTACAGACAGACACTAAAAGCTGCCAGGTCAGCATATTTTAATAAACTCATAGAAAATAACCACAACAATCCTAGGTGTTTATTCAGTACTATGGCTAAATTGGTTAAGAATATAGCCTCAGCAGAACCAGATATTATGTCGCAGCACAAGAGTAATTACTTCATGAATTTCTTTACAGATGAAATTGAAATAATCAGAAATAAAATTGGAATTATGCAATCATCTGTCATAGCACCTCAGAAAACAGTGTTTCATAATTTTCCTCACGTGCAACTTCAGTCCTTTGCTGTCATAAGTCATGAAGAGCTAACAAAACTTATTGAAACATCAAAAGACACAACATGTTTGTTAGATCCAATACCAACTAAGCTCTTAAAAGAGGTATATCCTGTAATTTCAGAACCTCTTCTTAATATTATTAATGCCTCGCTATCCTTAGGACATGTCCAAAGAAACTTTAAAATGGCAGTTATCAAACCACTTATTTAGAAGCCACAACTTGATCCTGGAGAACTGATTAATTATAGACCGATTTCAAATCTCCCGTTTATTTTCAAAATACTAGAAAAGGTATTATCCTCCAAAATATGTTCATTTTTACAAAGAGATAGTATATAAGAAGAATTTCAGTCTGGATTCAAACAAGCTGCATGATGATCTGCAGGAGTTGCTACGCAAACTCGGCTTGCTGCGGAGACCAGGCCTCCAGTCCTCTGCGTCGCCTGATGTCGGTGCCTGGGGAAGGGGACGTCGTAACCAGTGTGCGAGGAAGCAAAAGCGTGGCAAGAGCGTTTGCTCCCTGGACAATAAACTGGACTATATCTGACTCCAGCAGACTACGCAGCATGAGCTTAGAGACTGCTGCGTCTTTGTTTTCACAGAGACGTGATTCAGCGACAGAGTTCCGGACGCAGCCATTCAGCTAGACGGGCTCGCCTCGTTTCGTGCCCACAGAAATGCAGCTCTGTGCAGTAAGACTCGTGGTGGTGGCTTGTGTGTTTACATCAACACGGAATGGAGCAATAACTCTATGCTAGTCTCTAGTTACTGCTCATCGCTGGTGGAGCTTGTTACTGTTAGATGCAGACCTTTTAATTTACCACAGGAATTCACCACTGTTATTATAACCAGAGTTTACATTCCCCCCAGCGCTAATGCTAAGGAAGCGCTCTGTGATCTGTATGGGGCTATAAGCGAACTGCAGAACGCTCACCCTGACGGACTGTTTATTGTCACTGGAGATTTCAACCATGCGAATCTCAAGACAGTGCTCCCTAAATTCCATCAGTATGTGGACTTTGCAAAGAGAGGAGCGAACACACTTGATCTTGTTTACACAAACATCCCAGGCGCGAGGTGAGCAGAGTCCTGCCCCCACCTCGGCTACTCAGACCACATCTCTGTTATGCTAATTCTAGCATACAGACCACTCGTCAGATGCACAAAACCGCTCCAGACGCAGGTGAAAACCTGGCCAGCAGGAAGAGCATCTCTGCTCTTCAGGGCTGTTTTGAGTGTACTGACTGGCACATGTTCAGGAAGGTTGCAACATATGGCGACTCTACCAACTTGGAGGAATACACAGCATCAGTGACCAGCTACATCAGTAAGTGCGTTGATGATGTCACCTTCTCCAAGACCATCACCACATGCTACTACCAGAAGCGGTGGATGACTGCGGAGGTGCGTGTGCTGCTGAGGACCTGAGACTCTGCCTTCAGAGCAGGCGACAAGGCAGCCCTAAGAACAGCAAGGGCCAAACTGTCCCGGGCCATCAAAGAGGCAAAGCACGCACATGCCCAGAGAATTCACAGTCACTTCCAGGACAGAGGCAACACGCGGCGCATCATGCACTGAATGACTTCTACGCTAGGTTTCAAGCACAGCACGACGTGGTGTCGAGGAAGACCATCCCTCCTCCCATCGACCAGGTGCTCTGTCTTGCCACGGCTGATGTGAGGATAACTCATACATAAAGTCAACCCACGGAAGGCTGCTGGACCAGACAACATTCCTGGAAGAGTGCTCAGAGGATGTGCAGACCAGCTGGCAGATGTTCTTACCAAAATCTTACCAACTTCTCTCTGAGCAGCGCCGTCGTTCCAACGTGCTTCAAGGCCAACACCATTGTCCCCATGCCAAAGAAGTCTTCAGTGTCCTGCCTCAATGACTATCGTCCCGTTGCACTCACACCCATCATCATGAAGTGCTTCGAGAGGCTCGTCATGAGGCACATTAAGAACCAGCTGCCCCCCTCACTAGACCCACTGCAGTTTGCGTATCATCCAAAACTTTCAGCAGATGATGCCATCCCCAACACCCTCCATCTGGCCCTCACCCACCTAGATAAAAAGGACTCATGCTTTCGAATGCTGTTCATAGACTTCAGCTCAGCATTCAACACAATAATTCCTCAGCACCTGATTGGAAAGCTGAACCTGCTGGGCCTGGATACCTCCCTCTGCAACTGGATCCTGGACTTCCTGACTGGGAGACCTCAGTCAGTTCGGATCGGGAACACTATCTCCACCACCACCACACTGAGCACTGGGGCCCCCAAGGGCTGTGTGCTCAGTCCACTGCTGTTCACTCTGTTGACTCATGACTGTGCAGCAATGCACAGGTCGAACCACATCATTAAGTTTGCCGATGACACGACCGTGGTGGGTCTCATCAGCAAGAACGACGAGTCAGCATACAGAGATGAGGTTAACGGACTGGTGTAGAGCCAACAACCTGTCCCTGAATGTCGACAAAACAAAAGAGAAGGTTGCTGACTTTAGGAGAGCACAAGGTGAACACTCCCCACTGAACATCGACAGCTCCTCTGTGGAGATCGTCAAGAGCACCAAATTCCTTGGTGTTCACCTGGCGGAGAACCTCACCTGGTCCCTCAACACCAGCTCTATTAACAAGAAAGCCCAGCAGCGTCTCTACTTTCTTCAAAGGCTGAGGAAAGCACATCTCCCACCCCCCATCCTCACAACGTTCTATAGAGGGACTATTGAGAGCATCCTGAGCAGCTGCATCACTGCCTGGTTTGGGACTTGCACCGTTTCGGACCGCAAAGCCCTGTAGAGGAAAGTGAGGACAGCTGAAACCTCTTCCCTCCATCAAAGACATTTACAAAAAACACTGCATCCGCAAAGCAACCAGCATTGTGGATGACCCCACACACCCCTCACACAAACTCTTCACCCTCCTGCCGTCTGGTAAAAGGTACCGAAGCATTCGGGCCCTCATGGCCAGACTGTGTAACAGCTTCTTCCCCCAAGCCATCAGACTCCTCAATACTCAGAGACTGGACTGACACACACACACACACGTGTCCTGAGTTGCACTTTAATTATTGTCACTTTATACCTGCTACCTCAATAACTGCTATGTGCATAGAACACTATCTCATCATATGTTATGTTTACATTTGTCATTTTTAGAAACTGTCATGTTTTTGCACTACTGTGTACTGGTTGGCGCTGCACTGTCTCTCACTGTGCCCATTGTCCTGTTAATTTTTAATAATTTATTGTACTCTCCTGTACTTTTTGCACACGTTTGTACGTGCACTTTATATAGGAATGTTATTTAGTCTGTGTAGTCTCATATGGTTCTGTATTTGTCCTATGTTGTTTTATGTAGCACCATGGTCCTGGAGGAACGTTGTTTCGTTTCACTGTGTACTGTACTAACTGTATATGGTTGAACGACAATAAAAACCACTTGAATTGACCGATTTAGCCCTCATCATAGTCATTGCATTTGATGGGTAAAAAGCCAATTGTTAATAGTAAAATACACAATTTTACTAGTAACAATATGAAGACACTAGTGTCTAACGAATAGGCACTAGTATCTAATAAATAATACTAGTATCTAAATAATTAGTACAAGTACCTAATGAATAAGTGAATAATAAATATCTAATACATTCTCACCAGTAACTATCGGAATACACACTAGTCAGAAGTGAACAGTTTATTTCAAAATCAGAATAAGTACTAGTATCTGAAATTTGGAGATATCGCCAACAACAAAAGGAACTATTAAGAATGTGGATGGGGATATGTTCATTCATATCGATCATTGCATAAAAATGAGAACCTTTCTGCTATTAACGTAATCATAGTATTTTAAATGGATTTACTACATCTATATCACCATATAGATTGAAATGGATCATTTTAATATGATTGTGGCTAACCTGCTCTAGGAATGTTATCATAGCATCAATGAAAACACAGAGAAAGAGAAATTTGTTGAATTTGGCTGTTTGTTGCATCAGTTGTATCATGTAATATATAATAGTACCCCACTGGACTAACATTTGGTTTTGAATATCTACCTATGCTATCGTCCAGGGACCACTTGATGGGACTCCCTATGACATGTGGAGGAAGTATGGTTTCAGGATCCTCTGCGTTTTCCTCTGGAGAGAAGAGAAGAGAGCATCAGTAGAAGCTGGCGAATCCTAAAAAACGGGAAGACTGTATGTGGCGAGAGAGCCTGGTGAATCTGTAACAAGGTCTAAAATGTCTAGGTGACTGTTGTAACCCCCATTCCCTGATGGAGGGACAAGACATTGTGTCGGTGAAGTGACACTAGGGGTCTCACTTGAGAGCCTCTGTTGCCTCTGAGCTTTGAGGAAATTGAGAATTGAGAATTGGCAAACAATATTTGCATGTCCCTCACCCGGAAAAATGGGTATAAAAGGAGAGAATTGTGCATCTGTTTAGTCAGGTTTTTCACTGAGGAGCCCAGAATAATGTACGGCCGTTACAGTGTTTGGTACAGTGTTGTGGCAAGAGGGACCATCCATCAGGGCACGGGGATACAACAGTAACCTAGACATTCCCCTTCTGTCACTCACTCGATGTTGTGTCGGTGAAGTGACTCTAGGGGTCCCTATCCAATAACACCATAACACTGAACCGTGTTACATGAACTGCTGATGTGGGTGTAAGCAAGCTGTTGCGTGCCAAAGGAGCAGCCCATGCCAGGCTGCACGTAACCTTCCCCAACGGCCCATAAAAATGTCATGCACTTTTTAGGTTCCCAGCATCCCCATTTTCTTGAGGGGGGGAACAAGCGACTTAACAAGCATGGGAGCAGGCCACGCCAGCCATGACCTTTTATCTCTATGATCCCCAAAGGAATGTTTAGAAGCGGCTGGGGCCATCTAACGCTATAACACGCATCGGGGAAGGTGTTCTTTTCCAATCCTATTCTTTCAGGGGGAAAAGACCCCACGGAGACCACATCCTGCCCAGGCTGGGGAGGTCACATGTGGCAAATATGTCACATGGGCTTACGAGCCACACATGGAGGTGGCGCGGAGATAGGTCCTACCGGGTGAGGGAGGAGCTCTACAAACACAGCGACCGGGGGCAGAGGGAGCTGCCCAAGGGAAACGCGGTTCCGCCGACAGGGGGACCGTACCACGAAAAGTACGAAACGGTGTAATCGTGATGACCAATACCTCTGGAGCACCTATTCCAGTACAGAGTAATTAGTAATTGTATTTTGTCTGGTTGGGAATTCCGCCGAATTCCGAATGCCGAATTTGCAAGCCAGAGGGCCATGGAGGAAAGACATCCAGGGAGCGCAAGCTTTTGTGGACTCACCTGGGGATAAAAGCGCACGGGTTCACCTCGGAAGAGGGGAAAGGCACTATGCGCAAGCGGTACATCCAGTCAGTTGTCCCGTATTACCGAGTTCTATGTGCTGATGTTGCCCAGCCCGCTGCCCTTCCAATGTCTGCAAGAGAGGTGGCGTTGGGATATGCCCAAGAGAATGCCACACTCCTCATAGAGTGTGCTCAAACCTGCAAGGGGGAGGGCACGGCCTGGGTCTAATAGTCCGGTGCAAGGGCGTTGATGACTTCATGGACAAACCACTGTTGGGGTACAGCATCCCTTTCCGCTGTCCGCCATAGCAAACAAAGAGCTCGGAATCATCTAGAGCTCCGTGTGCGATCCAAAATAGGAGTGTAAAGTACGCACCGGACACAGCAACGATAAGGCTGGGTCTGCCTCTTCCTGGCGCAGTCACTTGCAGGTTTACTGTCTGTCCCAGAAGGGGGGCCGTAGGAACCTTGGGCCACTATGAGGACCTGTTCTTCGTCCTCCCTGACCTTGCACAGCACCTATGCAAGTAGGCTCACTGGGGGAAACGCACATTTACGCAGGCTGTATGCCAGCGCATCTGTCCCGATGGAAGCCTCCGACAAGAAGTACCAGAGCGGGCAGTGGGAGTTCTTCTGTGACGAGAACACACACCGCCTTGGCGTTTTATGTACGCTACCATTGTGGTGCTGTCTGAATGTATGAATCAATGGGAGAAACCTGCAGAGGGCAAGAACTACAGCCAGCAACTCCAGGCAGTTGATATGCCAACTCGGATGAGGCCCTGTCCAGGAACTGGTGGCTGCATGCCCGTTGCACATGGCGCCCCAACCCAGTTTGGAGGCGTCTGTGGTGACCATGATGCATCTGGACACCTGCTGCAGGGGGACTCCGCTGAGGACGTTATATGCCCCAGGAGCCACTGGAACTTTTTTAGAGGGAAAGCGGTTCCTGGTTTGAATAAGACAAGGCAATTAAGCACTGACTGCACATGCTCGTTTGTGAGGCGCGCTGTCATTGAGACTGAGTCTAACTACATGCCGAGAAAAGAGATGCTCTGATCCGGGGCGAGGTTGCTCTTTTCACAGTTGACCCGAAGCCCTAACCTGCTGAGGTGCCTGAGTATCTGGTCCCTGTGGGTACACAGTGACTCTCTAGAGTGCACTAAGATCAGCCACTCATTGAGGTAATTGAGAATGTGGATGCCCGCTTCCCTTAGCAAACTGTAGGAAGGGTCTGTGTCGGGGCAAGATCGAGACGTGGAAGTACGCGTCCATTAGGTCTACCGCTGCAAAACAATCTTGACGCGAACGCATGTTAGGATATGTCTCTGCATGAGCATGTTGAACAGAAGTCTGTGTATGGCCCAGTTGAGTACTCACAGCTCCAAGATTGGCCGCATCCCACCGCCTTTCTTAGGTATGATGAAGTAAGGGCGCCTAGCAAACTGAATCGCGTAGCTAAGTCGGACGGTCCTGGCCAGCCAGCGCGATGGGTTGGAAAGCGAAAGTCAAATGTACAAGTACCATGCGAAGAGCACTAAGGGAATGACTGCATTTGACATACCTGGTGGGGCCTCGCAGTGGGGGGAGCCAGTAGTATTGCGTCGGGAGGCAAAGTCGCATCCCGGGGCACCTGTGCTGAAGGAAGACTCAAAGCACTTACCTTGCTCCGCATTCCCGGCAGGGGGCAGGTTGGTGACAGAGGAACAGGTCCTGTGGAGATGACCTCTGGACTCCTCAGAACCGGCCAGCCGGGGGTCTGCACGTGATACAGTTGCTGCCATAGAGGCGAGAGGTCTGTGTCCAAGATGCCGCTTATTCTTTGACTTTATCTGTTTGGCGCAGAGCTGCCGTGAGAACGGTGTGTGTGCACTGGCTAGGTGATCCAAGGAATGAGAAAATTGCTCTTTTATTGAAAATGTGGGTACCGAAGCCCGAAAGGGGTACGGCAAAGAAGAAGAAGGAAACCAAGGATTCTCCACCCGGCCCTCCACCGGGGGATGGATTGGTCTGTCTATCAGCTCCAGACGAGCATCTCGTTCCTCGGGGGGCATTTTTCCCCTGCGGGGCGCTCTACGCGGTGGCTGAGAGCTGGGCCCGGGTTGAGGCGGAGCTGCCTGTTTCCTTGCAGGGGGACGCTCTTGGCGAGCAGACGGGGTCAGCTCAAGATGGAATGACGCCAAGGCATGATGTGCTGGTGAACTTGCAGGAGGGCCATGGCATGCAGGGAGGTGGCCTGTCCAGTAGCATCATAGGCTTTCGCCATCAGGGATGTTCTGCAGGCCTTGGAGGTGAGTGTCGGGAGATCCTGCCAGGTGGCTATGTTCTGTGGGCACAGGTGCATCTCAACCGCTTTATCCACCCGTGGGCCGCCCCTCCGTCAAGGGTAGTGAGAATGGACGAGCGAGTAGGTCGAGTTTGGGCAGTAAAAATGCCCATCATGACTTCATCAGCTCGTCATGCACTTCCGGGATAAAGGGGACCGGGGTGGGGGTGTTGTGGGTGCTGTGAGCGGTGCTGTGAGCGGTGCTGTGAGCGGCGCCCTAACCCGAGGAACCAATCATCTAGCCGTGAGGGTTGAGGGAAGGAAGGAGGATTCCAGTCCAACCCCATGCTTACAGCGGCCCAGGCAAGCATGTCCCAAGCATTTTAAGAAAATCCATTACCTCTTTTCATGGTTAACTTTGCATTAATTGTCAAATGATATTGTGGAATTTCTTATGTACTGAACAGAATTCCCAAAACAAAAGCAAACTGTACTGCAGATAAGCCCTCCCTGCATTTGAAATCACATCTGTTAAAGTATAAACAAAATTGGGGTTCATATAGCATTGAATGAAACAACATAAAATACCTGACCATAATGTAACCGTGTGGGCACATACCAAATTGTGCTCTAACCACTGTTAGTGTACATTATCATAATGCACTAACATCCTTATACCACATATTTTACATGTCTGCATCACTTATCCATCAAATACAGATAGATATACATCTTAAACCTTCAATACAAAGTATTGCATTTTATTTTTTTTTACATTAGAAGAGATGTCTTGCCAGCTTTACAACTATTCTTTAGAGTAATCAAATAATTATTAAAAAAGTTTTAAATCAATATTGTATGACTCAAAAGTCCCGGGTTGGATTCCCCACTTTTCCCCATCCTGTTTCCTGTCTGTACTCTTTATATTTCCTTTAATACTACTTATAATAATAAAAACAAAACAAAATATAAATGCTGATTGCCTCGCAGTGATTTCATCACGGTGAAAGTCAGGAGTTGAGAGGAAGGCAGGGGTGGACTGGCTATAGGGAGAACCAGCACTTTTGGGCCGGCCACAAAATGGGGCCAATCAACTGAACTGACAGACAGGAGGAGTAGTGCATTATTCAGTGCAGGGCCAGGATCAAGTAATCACTGAAAGAGAAATATTTAATCAATGTTCATGTTACTTAGAGGATTTCTTATACAATTACAAGTTGAAGGATTTAAAGTTATCTCACCCAGTAATTCCCAAAATCTGCTTCAACTGTGTGGCTGTTCACACAATATGCATTCTTGCATTCAACAGAAAGACAGATCAAAACGGAATGGAACTGAATGCAGGGGTCTCAATTTGCATTTTTCAAAAAGTTAAAACACTTTCAATTTGACTCACTATCTTAAAAATGCAACGCTAACGACCCAAGAAAAAAATAGCAAGATATAACTCAACGACCAAAAACTGGTTGACATTAACTTTGACAGCCATAGTTTGCTTTCATTAATTACAAAACCGGAAGTTCTAATTCATGTTAAAATTGGATTTATTTTTTTACTGTTGTTAACATCATAACAGATTAATTCTGTTCTGTGTGATATCTAAGGACCAGGAGGAAGAGCTACAGGCTTTTCGATATTCAACGGTGCCCTTTTTTATCACTAAATTATGGATGAGTAAATAATCGGTATTATGATTTCTACAAACTTTATTGAGAGTTCCATGAGAGGACAGCAGCGTCAAAAACATGTGTACAAGAATGCATCCATAAAGTGTAGAAAACCTGCCATGGCTATTATTCATGATACTGGTTCAATTTTGTGCCCCTGCAGATCTCTAACACAGATCTGACAACATTTAAAAAACAATGCAGATGGAAATCAAGGAGTACTGCATGAACGCTCCCAAGCTACACTTGAATAATTTTGATGGTATACATTTTTTTTTTATAAACCCATAAAAAAAATTATTTAATTATCATCTTATTACTGCTCGCATTTAACTAATTTGACATAATCTGCACAAATGCAGATTTCCTTAAGACAGCTGCACCTGGTGCTGGCTTTACTTGACTCTGAGGTAAATTTGACTACCCTGCCGAGGGAGCAGAGAGAGAGACAGAGAGAGATTTAGGCAAATATCCACTATTTATAAAATACAAAACCGTCAATCAAATTCTGGAAACAGCTAAAACTCAGTGACCCCCCCCCCACTCAAACCATTATAAAGCCCTGCAACAATATCTACTAACCCTCATCACACTGAAGACCTGGACCAGAACAGTACTGTTAAACTAATTAGATACAACCAAATTACAGCAAAAATAAACTTAATTATATCCCTTATTGAAAAAAAAAAAATACATCCCTAAAAAGAGAATACGCCATGGCAGAATATCTGACAGATAAAAAACTGAGATCCACTCTTATCAAAACACAAAACAATCGAGACATTCGCATTCCCTAAAAAATGCACAAAATACAAAGACAACCGTTTAACAAGTGATGAAAAACTGCCCTTCTTATTAGGCGAACACAAGGACTGCTGCAAGATAGCTTCACAACTTGTGTTTGTCTGCCACAGAATGAGAGACAATGAGTGAACTAACTGACTTCACTCTGTGTTTCAATTATATTTCATGATGGTGCTTTCTTATAGTTTTTTTTTTTTTTTTTTTTTTCAGTAACATTTTATTGTTCCTTTATGGGCAACTTCACTTATTTATCATTATCATTTTTACCGTATATGTCAAGCTTACATTATATATATATTTTTATAATATGTATGTTGTTCTGTCCTGTCTTTGTTTTGTTTTATTTGTAAGCAGCTCAGCTGTAAACGCTTTGACAATACAGATGTACAAATAATTGTCATGCCAAAAAGGCACATTAAAACTGAAACTGACAGAGAGAGAGAGAGAATTTTAAAAAGACTTTTATTATCTTCGAATGTTGCTAAACAAGCAATTGTTTTCTAAAAACGAAAATCAATTAGTCGTCTTGACTTTATCATAGCACTAAAAACAGATACAACACTGAACTCATGATCTTGTTCAACTTTGTCTTTTCTGGTCATATATATTGCCATTTTAGCTTTGCCTAAAACAAAATGTAACAATTGACATTCCCTCTGTCATCTCTGTGTATACTTAAAACCAAAAATAAAAATTTGCATTGAAAATTCTTCATTAAAACTGTCAGACTCCCTTGGGAGACACAAGGTCAAGGGAACTGAGCTCAGGGAAAAATGGGGAATGTGGACCCAATTGCAGAAAAGAGAGCTTAGTCAGGGAGTACACTCACTGTCTTTTAATTAGACCAGAAGGTAATACAGTTCAAAGTTAATCCAAACAGAAACTCCAAAAAGTCCAAAAATCAGCAGGGGGAAAAATACACTTCAAAAAGTCCAAAATGTCAACAGGGGAAAAAAAATGTAACATAGTTACCAACAGAAGCCCCCAAAAGGTTTTGCAAATATCAAAAGGGTAGAAACCTCAGAGTAACGGCGTGTCCTCAAAACAACAGAAGCCTAGAGGTGTTGGTCTCAACATAACAAACACTGAGCATAGAACAGAGGAACAGAGCAACTTAAATACACTCACGGAAAATGAGGCACAGGTGAAAACAATAACACATGATACAAGGGCGGGAAAACTGAAATCAAATGCAATGAGGGCCTCTAGTGGCCAAAACTAGTCCATAAACCTAACAGGACCCCCCTCTCTAGGAACGGCTCCTGACGTTCCTTCCAGGACGATCAGGGCGACGGGCATGAAACTCCCTGATCAACTCGGTGTCTAGGATGTCCCGGGAAGGGACCCAGGAGCGCTCCTCTGGACCATAGCCTTCCCAGTCCACCAGATACTGAAGAGACCTCTGTACTCGTCGAGAATCCAGTATCCGATGGACCGTGTATGCTGGCTGGCCTCCAATAACGCGAGGCGGGGGGGGAGATTTGACTGCGGGAACAAAAGGAGAAGATACAACAGGTTTTAACAAGGAAACATGGAAAGTGGGATGAATTCTTAGTGACCTAGGTAAGTATAGACGGTAAGTAACAGGGTTTACTTTCCTTGCAATACGGAATGGGCCAATGTAACGCTGGGCCAGTTTGCGAGACTCTACTCGTAAAGGCAGGTTCCTTGTCGAAAGCCACACCCGTTGGCCCGGGCGCAAGGTAGGAGCTGGTCGGCGGCGACGATTGGCCTGGCGCTGATACTGCTGAGACACCTGGAGAAGCTTTTGCCGAGCCTTCCTCCAGGTTAGGCGGCAACGTCGAACAAAGAATCGTGCCGAGGGCACCCCAACCTCCTGCTCTTGATCTGGGAACAGTGGGGGAACGAATCCAAACTGGCACTCAAATGGAGACATCCCAGTGGCAGATGAACACAAAGTGTTATGAGCATACTCAGCCCACATGATGAAGGATGCCCAGGTGCTGGGATTATTCACAGCCATACACCTCAGTGTAGTCTCAAGATCCTGGTTCAACCTCTCAGTTTGTCCATTGGACTCCGGATGGTAGCCAGAAGACAAACTTGCCGTTGTCCCTAGCAGTTGGCAGAAGGCACGCCAGAAACGAGAGGAGAACTGCGGACCTCTATCTGTGACAATGTCCTGTGGAATCCCAAAGACTCTGAACACATGGGTTATAACTACCTCAGCAGTCTCCTTGGCAGAGGGTAGTTTAGGTAAGGGGATAAATCTGCACGCCTTAGAGAACCTATCAACAATAACGAGGATAGTAGTGTTACCTTGGGATGATGGAAGGCCAGTAACAAAGTCCATAGAGAGGTGAGACCAGGGCCGACGAGGGATGGAGAGTGGATGAAGCAATCCTTGAGCTGATTGATGAGGCACCTTTCCTTGGTTGCACGTAGGGCATGCAGCCACAAATGTCCGGACATCCTCCTTGATGGTAGGCCACCAAAACTTTCTAAGGAGGAACTCAAGGGTCCGTGCAGAGCCAGGATGGCAGGTAAGGCGGGAGCTGTGTCCCCACTGGAGGACCTGAGAACGAACAGATCTTGGGACAAACAAACAGTTAGCAGGCCCCCCCCCAGGGTCATGTTCTTGATTTTGGGCCCTTCTAACAATGGTTTCAATCTCCCACCTGACTGGAGCCACAATCTTAGAGCTAGGGATGATGGACCTCACAGAATCCTCACAATTAGAGGGCGAGTAGACTCGAGACAGAGTGTCGGGTTTCAGATTCTTGGAGCCTGGGCGGTAAGACAGAGTAAATTGAAACCTGTTGAAAAACAGAGACCACCGAGCTTGGCGAGGATTGAGCCGTTTAGCGTGTTGGATATACTCCAAGTTCTTGTGATCGGTGAGGACCAAAAATGGGTGTTGAGCTCCCTCAAGCCAATGTCTCCATTCTTCAAGCGCTAGCTTGACGGCCAGTAGTTCCCGGTCTCCCACATCATAGTTTCTCTCAGCAGGTGTTAGACGGTGTGACAGGAAGGCACAGGGGTGCAGCTTTTTGTCCTCCCCACGCTGAGAGAGAATAGCTCCCACTCCCATATTTGAGGCATCCACCTCGATCTCGAAAGGCCTTTCTGGGTCAGGAAGAGTCAGAATGGGGGCAGAGGTGAAACGATGTTTGAGATCATGGAATGCATCCTCGGCTTCAGAACTCCAAATGAATTTGGAACTTTTACCCTTAGTTAGAGATGTAAGAGGAGCTGCTACAGCACTAAAGTTGCGCACAAACTTGCGGTAAAAATTTGCAAATCCTAGGAACCGTTGAATGTCCTTCACGGAGGTGGGGGTGGGCCAATCAGTAACGGCCTGGACTGGCTCAGTGTTTCTGTCAGACTCCCTTGGGAGACGCAAGGTCAAGGGAACTGAGCTCAGGGAAAAATGGGGAATGTGGACCCAATTGCAGAAAAGAGAGCTTAGTCAGGGAGTACACTCACTGTCTTTTAATTAGACCAGAAGGTAATACAGTTCAAAGTTAATCCAAACAGAAACTCCAAAAAGTCCAAAAATCAGCAGGGGGAAAAATACACTTCAAAAAGTCCAAAATGTCAACAGGGGAAAAAATGTAACATAGTTACCAACAGAAGCCCCCAAAAGGTTTTGCAAATATCAAAAGGGTAGAAACCTCAGAGTAACGGCGTGTCCTCAAAACAACAGAAGCCTAGAGGTGTTGGTCTCAACATAACAAACACTGAGCATAGAACAGAGGAACAGAGCAACTTAAATACACTCACGGAAAATGAGGCACAGGTGAAAACAATAACACATGATACAAGGGCGGGAAAACTGAAATCAAATGCAATGAGGGCCTCTAGTGGCCAAAACTAGTCCATAAACCTAACAAAAACACTTAAACAGTTTGTGTAAGACATCAAACAAAGGTTTACGTCTACAACAGTACATAAAAGCATGAAAGTTTCTCTCTGAGAACAAAAAGGGCATTCTTGTTTAACATCTGGGTTCAACACAGATATAAAAGCATTTTACAGCAATAATACAATGTAAAATTCTCCACTGTAAATCTTTTTCACCACAAAATCTTTTTTTCACAATTTTTTTTTAGTTAGTGGTACCTTATAAAGAGCTCTCCATTGTGGTTTCACATCTTTGTTCAGCCCTAGAACAGTGCGCCAAGGTGAATCAACTTTTCTATCCAATGCTTTCTTATTCAAATATTTTACACATGACTTATATAACTTCTAACCATTAGCTTCTTTAAAATCCATATCCATTAAATTTTATGACTCCAATAAAATTCCAACATATTCATCTAAATTAGGTGATATCAGCAATTTTGGAAAACAGTCTTTATCATTAGGAATAAGTTTTCCCACACAATATTCCCTAAGCATATTTTTTTCCTCTATTGCAAGAAAAGTCTGTAACTTTTGTAGTAACTTTGCAATCACTCGAGTGGATATAACTCCTAAAAAAGCTGCCACTTTATCCACTTCTCCAAAATTTGGTCCTGCCAATCTGATTAAATTACCAAGTGTTGTTATTTTGGCATTAATAAAAGCTTCAGTTAATGAAACACATGTGTCAGTTATATCTAATCTTGCACCATACACCAGAGGTTCTTTAAGAAGCCAATATAAGGATTTTGTGTTAATTGTCCTTTGAAATTGAAAAAAGGTTCCAGAATTTAAAAAGTTTCCGGTAAAAAACAGACAATTTTGCTGTGTTTAAAGTTCCAGAGTTCATTAAAAACAGTGATTTGTCCAATCTCATGCCTTTAAAATAGCACTGGCCACTCGTCTCCAACTTACGATACAAAACATTATGCATAAACCAGTGCATTTTATCCCAAAATAAATCTATAAGCATTGATTGAATTTTTCCAAGTAAAAGTGGTGGTGGGTCATTGCAAGTAAGTCGATGACAAAGGGAGGAAGCAACAAGAATATTGATAAGGGTTCGGCCCCTGTAAGACAATGTTGGTTTGATCCAATTATCCAGACATCCTTTCAGCTTTTCAAATATCTCTTCCCAGTTCTTTGACTGAAATGTTTCATCACCCAGATAAACTCCTAAATATTTGAAGCCCTTTCTTGTCCATGTCAGTCCATCTGGAAATTTAGGGACCCCAGCTGTCCACTTCCCCACCAGGACTGCTTCACTCTTAGCCCAATTCACTTTTGCAGCTGAAATCAATTTGAAATCTTCCAACGTTTTCCATAAAATATCTACATCAGCTTGTTACTTAGTTATTACAATAATATCATCAGCATAGGCTGATAAACAAAGGGTATTTTCACAGTCATTCAAAGAAATGCCTTTTAAAACCTTTCTTAACCTGTGCAGAAGTGGTTCTATTGCCAAAGTATAAAGCATCCCTGATAATGAGCATCCTTGTCTCACCCCACGCTGAACTTTGAAAGGAGCACATAAGCCACCATTAACTTTCAAAAAACTCTCAATGTCACAATAAAATACTTTAATATAATTTATAAAATCCGAATTAAAACGTCTAGGTTGCGTATGTAACCTCCATTCCCTGATGGAGGGAATGAGACATTGTGTCAAAGAAGCGACACTAGGGGTCTCTCTTGAGTGCCGAATATGCCTCTGATCTATGAAAAAAGACCAATGAGAAGTTGGCAGACAGTATTTGCATACCCCGCCCCCGGACATACGGGTATAAAGGCGGGGAAATACGTCTGTTTCATTCAGGATTTTTCTGAGGAGCCGGAAATGGTCTGGCCACAACAGTGGCTCGGCTCAGCGACATGGCTGGGAGGACACAACGTCTCGTTCCCTCCATCAGGGAATGGAGGTTACATACGTAACCTAGACATTCCCCGTCTGTCGCTCACTTCAGCGTTGTGTCGAAGAAGCGACACTAGGGGTCCAATTTAAATCACACCATGCGCTGAGCCATGTACGTGTACTGCTGACACAGGAGCGGGCAGGTATTTACGTGCAGAGGCGACCAGCTGTGTCAGACTGCACGTACCCTTCCCCAATGCCCCAAAAAAAGTCAGCAAAATCCTTCTGGTTAACCTAGACAGGGGAACATGGTGACGCTTGCCAATCTGGGAACGGGCCAAGCCTAGCTGGGCCTCTTTTCTCTCTGTTTCTCCGCATAGAGCAAGAATGGTCGGGGCCCTTACACGCATCGAGGGAAGGGGGTCTTACCCAGTTTCCTATTCTTTCAGGGGGAAAAGACCCTGCGGAGGCCACACCTGCCCGGAGGGGAGGTAAGCATGTGGAATACATCACATGGGTTTTTAGGCGACATGTGGAAAATGGCGCAGTGGTAGATCCAGCCACAAGGAGGTGGGAGTTGCTAAAACACGGCGACCGGAGGGCAGCTGGGACTGTCTAAGGGAGACGTGGGTCCACTTCGTAAGGGGAACATACCGTGGACAGTACACACAGGGGGAGTCCACGTAGGAGTCCTGACCTGTGGAGCACATATTCCAGTACAGAGTAGATTAAGTACCTGCAGTGGATTGGGTCAGCGAGTTCCTCCACTGAATTGCGGACCCAAAGGGCTAGGGAGGAATCAACCAGGATCCCAATGTGTGAGGTCTCTTGGGAGAGAAAGCGCACAGTTTTACCTTGGTCGAGGGAAAGGGCACCGGGTGCAAGCGATCCACCCGGCCAGTCCATCAGCGGGTTACCGAGTTCTACCGGCTCAGACCTGTGGTAGGTACCTTGGGCACGTAGCCCGGTCACGGTCTTAGGATCGAACTCCAGGCAGGTGTCACTAACAGAGAACGCTTGCAGGTCCCCGACCCTCTTGATGGAGGCGAGCGTGATCAGCAGGGCCATTTTAGAGAGAGGGCCCTAAGTCCAACTGATTCTAGCGGCTCGAACGGAGGTCTCTGGAGGCCCGCAAGGACCACTGAGAGATCCCAGGAGGGGAACAGACTTGGCCGGGAGTGGTTCAACCTCCGGGCGCCTCTTAGGAACCTGATGATTAAGTCATGATTACCCAAAGACTTGCCGTCTACTGCGTCATGGTGGGCCACGATATCGGCGACATACACCTTCAGGGTGGAAGGGGACAGCCTCCCCTCCAGCCTCTCCAGCAGAAATAAGAGCACTGACCTAACTGCGCACCTCTGTGGGTCTTCAGCCCGGGAAGAACACCAATTCACGAACAAGCGCCACTTCAGTGGATCGACTGGGGGTGAAGCCTCCACTCTCCACTGGGCAAGCATTGTTTTGACAGCACATCTGCTATCACATTGAGATTGCCGGGGATGTGAGTGACTTGAGTCGCTGCTGGCTCCAACGGAGGAGACGACGGGCGAGTAGTGACAAGTGTACGCCGCCTTGGTGATTTATGTACGCTACCGTGGTGATTCTGTCTGACCTGACTAGGACACATTTGTCTCAAACTAACAGGAGAAACTTCCACAGGGCAGAGAAAACAGTCAGCAACTCTAGGCCATTGATGTTCCAGAGCAGCAGGGCCCCTTTCCAACGGCCCGTGGCTGCATGCCCGTTGCACATGGTGCCTGAACCCAATTTGGAGGTGTCGTCATGGCCAGGACGCATCGGGACATCCGCAGAAGGAAGAGGTCTGTCCAGGGTTTTGAAGATTAGCAGCAGGCGGGGGTGATGGTCACACAGTGCGTACCACGGCGCCATGCTCGTCTCGTGACTCGAGTCTGGGGCCAGTGCTGAGGTGGTCTCATATGCATCAACCCCAGCAGTGCGGCCGACGCGGAGGATGTCATATTCATCAGGAGCTTCTGAAAAGGTTTTAAAGGGACCGCCGTGCCCGGTCTGAAGATGGGGAAGCATTTTAGCACTGACTGTGCACGCTCATTGATGAGGCGTGCTGATACTGAGACTGAGTCTGACTCCATGCCGAGAAGAGAGATGCTCTAAACCGGGGCGAGCTAGCTCTTTTCTTGGTAGACTTGAAGCCCTAAACGGCTGAGATGCCTGAGCGTATAGTAACTCTCGGGAGTGGGCCAGAATGGGCCTGTGAAGCCGCGAGGGGACAGAGACGTGCCGGAGGGGGGGACTTTGTACTGATATGCCTGGCTGTCAAACATGAGCCGTAGGAAGGGTCGGTGTCGAGACAGAATTGAGTCTATCTTTATCTTGAGAAAATCTATCTTTTAATAAACTCTTTTAGCTTTCTGCGCTGTCGAAGTGCCCAGGGGCAAGCTGCACTTCCGTGCAGAGAAGGAGAAAATCCACTGAAGTGCGCCGTAGATCCAACAGCAGGCAGAGCGTCAGAGGAACAAAGGCAGGAACAGGTGTGTGACTTGCAGCTGACTGCATATATGACCATCGGCTCCGAAGAAAATTTCTGAATGAAACAGATATATTTCCCAACCTTTATACCCGTATGTCCGGGGCGGGGTATGCAAATACTGTGTGCCAACTTCTCACTGGCCTTTTTTCATAGATCAAAGGCATATTCGGTGCTCAAGAGAGAACCCTAGTGTTGCTTCTTAAACACAACGTTGAAGTGAGCGACAGATGGGGAACCAAAAGCGTCTAGAGTTTCCAACAAATAATTATGCTCCACTCGGTCAAAAGCCTTTTCCTGGTCAATGGAAATCAAGCCAAAATCGAAATCACCCATCTTTGAAAAATCCATTAAGTCTCGAATTAAATGAATGTTATCAATGATAGATCTGCCAGGCACACAATATGATTGGTCAGGATTGACAATGTCTTCCAAGACTTTCCCTAGTCTAATTGCTAATACTTTAGAAATAATTTTAGAATTGGAGCACAATAACGAAACAGTCTCAAGTTTTTAATGTCACTTAAGTCTCCTTATTTGGGTAAAAGAGTAAGAACTGCCCTCCGACTGCTCAGTGGTAGAAGCCCTCTTGCTAAACTATCACTAATAACTTCAAGCAGATCTTCACCTATAATAACCCAATATACCTTATAGAATTCAAAAGGAATAACATCTATCCCTGGAACCTTCCCATTATCCATACTTTGTAAAGCTTTATGAAGTTCTTCTAAGCTAATAGCCTTACTAAGTTTAGCATTATCTTTTTCAGATATTTTTGGAAGGTCTTCAAAAAAAGAATGTTTATCATCTTGGTCTATTCTTTGTTCGGAACTATATAGATCCTTTTACGCATTTTAGCTGGATCTGACAACAGAACCCCGCTTTCAGAGCGCAAATTTTGAATGTGACGCTTTTGACCATTCTTTTTTCTAAACCAAAAAACAAACATCGATGGAACATCCATCTGCTCTATAATCTGGAATCGTGATGCCAATGCCCCTTGCACTTTCATTCTATATAACTCCAACAAAGCAGATCTTTTTGAGACTCTATATGGTCTTGGTTTCCAGATGTCTGAATTAAACCTTGAACTTTTAATATATCATTTTTTAAACTCTGTTGAGTTGAATGTTTTGTGATATTTTGAGTAAATTGTTGACATAGTTGTTTAATTTGCACTTTGCCAATATCCCACCATTCCTGTATAGAAACAAAATTAACTTTTTCTTCCAGTAAGACTCAAAAATATCTTTAAACTGTAAATCACTCAACAAAGTTGTATTGAAATGCCAATAAGCACCGTTTAGTTTTACAGAACTTAAAGTTATTGTACATATAACTAAACTATGGTCAGAAAAGCCTACTGGAAAAATAGAAAAATTAAAAAAATGAATTATCACAAGCATGTGTCCAGGTATACTGTTTTACATTTATGTGGAAATTTCTCCATACATCACATAATTCATTTGTTTCTATCATAAGCATGTATAAGCTTTCTACGTGATGCCATATGCAGTTCAATATGATTCCTATCTATGCTTTTTTCCACACAATTAAAATCTCCACCCAAAACAAGAAACTCATCATTATTAAATTTTTCTAATTCTGCACATAATTTATCTAAAAAAAATCATTCTGTCTACTTGTGAAGTTTATATATGTGTGCATATACACAAACAAAAACAAAGACATGATCTTAGAATTGAGCTCTAATCTTCAATAATATAGCTTTTACAATGTCTTCTACCAGAAAAGATGAAGGAGTGAAACTTCTATTAAATAAAACTGCAACTCCTCCACTTAGTGAAGTGGTGTGGCTTAAAAAAGAGAGACTACCCCATTCTTTAGCCCACTCAATGGTGTTTTTTCATCACTGTGCATTTCCTATATAAACAGGGCATCAATTTTATTCTGTTTCATTACTTCATATATCTCTACTCTTTTTCTGCAGTCCCTAGCTCCATTCACATTTATTGAAGCAATGCAAATGTCACTCATTCTTATGGAAAAAGAAGAAAAAGAGCTATAAAGAGCAAGATAACCCTCCATCCTCCCCACAGCCATCGCGGCTGGATTGGCTCCTGGGAACACAGCGCCACTCACAGCCGCGCACATCCCCGGTCCCATTTTTCCCGGAAGTGCATGATGAGCTGACGTCTATGTGGAGGGCGCCGCTCTCCACTCGTTATGCCACTCACTCATCCGCTCTCGCTACCCTCGACGCCAGTGCGGCCCATGGGTATACTACGATTCCCCAGGTGGATAGGGCTGTTGCGCTCCATCTATGCCCTGGAAACCCTACCACCTGGCGGGGTCGCCCTGTGCTCCCTTCCAAGGCCTGCAGGAAGACATCTTCGTTTACTGCCAGAGCCTACAGTGCCTACAACCCTGATCCCGATGTGTTGCAGGAACTGCGCTCAGTGACCGCAGTCACTCGGGCAGGCGATGGCCATGCTTGTGGTCCAGGAACGTCATCTGTGACTGAACTTGGTCGAGATGCGTGAGACCGTCAACGCCCCCCTCTCCCAGTTCGGCCTCTTCGGCGACACTGTCGAGGACTTCGCCCAGCAGTTCTCTGCAGTGAAGAGGCAAACGGAGGCCATCTCACATATCCTGCCCCGCCGCAAGCCTGCCGCCGTGGGCCATGCCCCATCTGCCCACCGAGGGCGTCCTCCTGCGGCAAAGAAACACCCTGCTCCACCTCAACCCGGGCCCAGCTCTCAGCCTCAGCGTCGAGCACGCTGCAAGAAGCAGACAGACCCCCTCGAAGACCCGTAAGGCTCCCAGGCTCTCCTGAGACACTCGACCCACGGACCAAGACATTAGCTCCGGAGATGGTAAGACCACTCCATCCCAGGGTGGAGGGCCGGGAGGAGAATCCTTTGTTCAATTTATTTCATTTGCCGCACCTTTACCCACATTCTCAATAAAAGAGCTTTGTCTCTGGGTCACCAGGCCCGCAAATGCCGTTCTCACGGCACTCTTCCGCCAGATCTCACACAGCACGCTGGACGCGGATCACCCCCCTTCAGCCCCATGACTGTCCCCCGGCCGTCCGGTTCTGACGAGTCTAGAGGATGCCTACGTTGGACCTCCTTCTCAGTCGCTAACCCGCCCCCTGCCGGGTGTGCGGAGCAAGGTAAGTGCTTTGAGTCTTTTCTCAGCACCAGAGCCCCAGGACGCGTCTTTGCCTCCCGACACCGTTTAACCTGCTCTGCCCCTCTGCGAAGCCCCGCCAGGTATGTCAAAAATAATCATCCCCATGGTGCCTCTAGCACGAAGTTTGGATGCAAGCTTTCACTCCCCAACCTGTCTCGCTGGCTGGCCTGGACCATCCGACTCGGTTACGTAATTCAGTTTGCCAGGACCCCCCCCACCCCCCCCCTTCACGGGTGTCCGCTTCTCCGCAGTACATTTGCGTTTGTAGCGTTTGAACAACGTTTGTTCCAGCAGTTGTCACCTCGCGCGCCCCTCAGTTTCGGCTGACCACGTGACTAGCTTTGTTGTGCTAAGTAGCAATAAGGCGTGGCTGCTTTTCCACTGAACGGCTCGTTAAAGTATTTATTTATTGGACTGAATGTTGACGCGGCAGCGGAAGTGGTAGCCCTCGTGTTAAGCCCTCCTCGTGTGAAGACCTACTTGGGTAAAGACCAGCAAGTCTACCTGTGCGAGTCCACCGAGCAAGGACACTGACAAGGCTCCACTCACCAAAGCACTTTAGTATTTTTAATTTATTCTCTTTTATTATTCTACTTACACATGCCTTCAAGCACATCCCTGTTATCTGTTGTAGACCGTTCACAAGATACAGATGCAAGACCAAACGCAACCCACACAACCTACGGCCACTTTGCACTTCAACTCCTGCTCCACTCTCGTTCTCAGTGGGACTCTGGAACTACCAGTCTGCTGTGAACAAAGCTGCCTTCATTCCAGCTTTCGCCACACAGTCCACCTTCAGCATCCTGGCGTTGACGAAGACATGGATATGTCCTGAGGATACAGCAACACCTGCTGCACTCTCCAACAACTTCTCCTTCTCTCACACCCCTCGACATAGCGGCAGGGGTGGGGGAACAGGTTTGCTCATTCATAATAACTGGACTTTTTCTCCACAGGCTTCACTATGTAACAATACATCATTTGAATTCCATGCCATTACTACAATGCAACCCACAAAAATACATGTTGTTGTCATCTATCGCCCTCCAGGTCAGCTGACAAGCTTTCTTGAGGAGTTGGATGTCCTGCTGTCCTCTTTGCCAGAGGATGGTAGGCCACTTGTGGTTCTTGGCGATTTCAACATACACCAAGACAAACCCCAGGCCACTGAACTGAATACTCTTCTGGCCTCATTTGACTTGGAAAGACTACACACCACAGCAACTCACAGATCGGGCAACCAGCTGGACCTCGTTTTTACACTGTCACGGCCAGCTCGTTACAAGCCGTAACATAAAAGGGAATCAGACACAAGGTTGTTCAATTATGAAAAAGAATGGCTTTATTGTAATAAACAAAGACCACTACAACCGATAAATAATAATAAACAAATCTAGGGTTAACGAATACAACACAAAGGTTAACGAATAATATATTTAACAATAACAAAAAAAAAACTTGACGCTACACGACATAAGGAAAAGCAAGACAAGGTCTCACCGGGACCAGCCACTCCTAAGATATGACATTACCCCAATGAGCGAACTCCCAAGTGAGCGAGAGAATCACTTCCCTGAGCGAGTCAGAGAGAGACTACAGAGCGAGACTGACAAATGAATGAACAACTTCAATTTATACTTCTCCTAATTGGCAATTAGCAAGGAGATAACCAATAATATTCCCCCACACTTTCCTCCAACCGAATCACAAGACTCAGGGTTGTCACATACACGTAACTGTATTACCTCAAATATCCTTGTTACACCTTTACATGTCTCTGATCATTACTTTGTTCAATTCAACATGATTCTCCCATCCATAGTAAACCCAACTCCACCTTTGGTTTCCTTTCGCCGTAACCTCAGTTCCCTCTCACCCTCTCGCCTATCCACTGATGTCTCTGCCGCTCTACCCACAATACATGTATTTTCCATGCTCAATGTAAACACTGCCACAGACACACTTAACTCTACTTTAACAACCTGTCTAGACAACATCTGTCCTCTCTCCTCTAGAACAGCACGTACTACACCACCCAGCTCCTGGCTGTCTGACGTCATTCGTGAACATCGGACTGATCTCAGGGCAGCTGAGAGGAGATGGTAGAAATCTAAAGATCCAGCCATTCTAGGTAAATATCAGCTTCTGCTTGCAACTTTTTCAGATAACGTTAAAGCTGCAAAAACTTCATATTACCAGACCAAGATCAACAGCACCACAGACACTCGTAGCTTGTTTAGAACATTTAACACACTTCTCTGCCCTCCCCCTCCACCACCTGACACATAAATGACAGCTGATATCTTTGATACATTTTTTACTAATAAGGTTACAGCCATCAGCAATACATTCAGACAGGTGAAAGCTGAATCTAGATCATCCGTTCTGATTCTGCTGGACCTTTCTGCAGCCTTTGACACAGTCAACCATCAGATCCTACTTTCCACCCTCTCTAAACTGGGTATCACCGGAACTGTGCTTGACTGGTTGAGCTCTTATCTCTCAGGTAGGTCCTTCGAGGTAGCCTGGAGAGGTGAGGTATCCAAGCCACATCAGTTACTTACTGGGGTACCTCAGGGATCAGTGCTTGGGCCACTTCTCTTCTCCATATACAAAACATCATTAGGACCCATCATCCAGTAACATGGTTTCTCTTACCACTGCTATGCTGATGACACGCAACTTTACTTGTCTTTCCAGCCCAACGACACCACAGTGACCGTTCAAATCGCTGCCTGTCTGGCTGACATCTCAGCCTGGATGAAGGAACACCACCTGCAATTCAACCCAGCCAAGACTGAACTCCTTGTCTTTCCAGCCAACCCTGATGTTGAACACAACATCACTGTGCAGCTGGGTCCAACTACAGTGTCGCCTTCCAAAACGGTCAGAAATCTAGGGGTAACATTGATGACGAGCTAAATTTCACAGACCACATTTCAAAGACTGCAAGATCATGTAGATTTACACTCTACAATATCAGGAAGATAATACCTTTCCTCTCTGAACATGCCACACAACTGCTTGTTCAGTCACTTGTCATAACTAGACTGGACTACTGTAACGCTCTCTTTCCAGGCCTTCCTGCATATGCTATTAGACCTCTGCAAATGATCCAGAATGCAGCAGCACGTCTGGTCTTTAATGAACCAAAGAGAGCACATGTTACACCACTCTTTGTGTCTCTCCACTGGCTACCGGATCATGCACATATTAAATTCGACGGCCAGGTGTACCAGTACAAAGTCCTCCCCTTCGGCATGTCTCTGTCCCCTCACGTCTTTACGTAGAGGCAGCCCTTCCCCCGCTCCGAGAAGCCGGCTTCCGCATACTCAATTACCTAGACGACTGGCTCATTCTGTCCCACTCACGAGAGCTACTATGTGCTTACAGAGACCATGTGCTCAGGCACCTCAGCCGTTTAGGGCTTCAGGTCAACTGGGAAAAGAGCAAGCTCACCCCGGTCCAGAGCATCTCTTTTCTTGGCATGGAGTTAGAGTACATGGAGCATAGTCTCAATGTTAGCACGTCTCACCAACGAGCATGTGCAGTCAGTGTTGAGGTGCCTCCCCACTTTCAGGCCGGTCCCCTTAAAACTTTTCCAGAAGCTCCTGGGGCATAGGGCATCCTCCTCATAGGGCACCGCTGGGGTTGATGCATATCAGACCGCTTCAGCACTGGCTTCAGACTTGAGTCCCGAGATGAGCATGGTGCTGCGGCATGCACCGTGTGACCATCACCCTGCCTGCCGCCAAGAATTCAAACCCTGGACAGACCTCTGCTTTCTACGGGCAGGACTACCCTTGCAGCAGGTGTCCCGATGCATCTTGGTCACCACCGACACCTCCAGATTGGGTTGGGGCGCCATGTGCAACGGGCAGCTGCGGGCCATTGGAAAGGGGCCCCGCTGTGCTGGCATATCAACTGCCTGGAGTTGCTGACTGTTTTCTTTGCCCTGCGGAAGTTTCTCCCGCTAGTTCGGGACAAACACGTCCTGATCAGGTCAGACAGCACCACTGTGCTAGCGTACATAAATTGCCAAGGTGGCGTATGCTCCCGCCACATGTCACGACTAGCCCATCGTCACCTCCTTTGGAGCCAGCAGCGACTCAAGTCACTGCGTGCCACTCACATCCCCGGCAACCTCAATGTGGTAGCGGACACACTGTCACGACAATGCTTGTCTGGTGGAGAGTGGAGGCTTCACCCCCAGTCGGTCCAGCTAATTTGGAAACGGTTCGGCAAGGCCCAGGTAGACCTGTTTGCCTCCCAAGAAACCTCCCACTGCCCGCTCTGGTATGCCCGTTCAGAGGCACCCCTCAGGGCAGACGCACTGGCACACAGCTGGCCTGCGGGGCTGCGCAAGTACGCATTTCCTCCAGTGAACCTTCTTGCACAGGTGCTGTGCAAGGTCAGGGAGGACGAGGAACGAGTCACCCTTGTGGCTCCTTATTGGCCCTCCCGGGCCTGGTTCTCAGATCTCGTACTCCTGGTGACAGCCCCTCGCTGGCGAATTCCCCCGAGGAAAGACCTACTTTCTCAGGGACGGGGCACGCTCTGGCATCCGCACCCAGACCTGTGGAACCTCCACGTCTGGCCCCTGGACGGGATGCGGAAGATTTAGCTGGTCTACCACCCATGGTCGTAGCCACAATCAACCAAGCCAGAGCCCCTTCTACCAAGCAACTTTACGCCCTGAAATGGCGATGTTCGCGATTTGGTGTTCTTCCCATGCTGAAGACCCACAGAGGTGCGCAGTTAGGTCAGTGCTCTTATTTCTGCAAGAGAGGCTGGAAGGGAGGCTGTCACCTTCCACCCTGAAGGTGTATACCACCGCTATTGCGGCCCACCACGATGCAGTAGACGGCAAGTCCTTGGGTAAGCACGACTTAATCATCAGGTTCCTAAGAGGTGTCCGGAGGTTGAACCCCTCCCGGCCAAGCCTGTTCCCCTCCTAGGATCTCTCAGTGATCCTCACGGGCCTCCAGAGACCCCCCTTCGAGCCGCTAGAATCAGTTGGACTCAAGGCCCTCTCTCTGAAAACGGCCCTGCTGATCGCGCTTGCTTCCATCAAGAGGGTCGGGGACCTGCAATCATTCTCTGTTTGCGACACTTGCCTGGAGTTCGGTCCGGCAGACACATATGTGATCGTAAGACCACGACCGGGCTATGTGCCCAAGGTCCCTACCACTCCCTTCAGAGACCAGGTAGTGAACCTGCAAGTGCTGCCCCGGGAGGAGGAAGACACAGACTCTTCATTGCTGTGTCCGGTACATGCTTTGCGTACCTATCTGGACCGCAAACAGAGCTTTAGGTGCTCTGAGCAGCTCTTTGTCTGCTTTGGGGGATAGCGGAAAGGGAACGAGTCTCCAAACAGAGGCTTTCCCACTGGGTGGTGGATGCCATTTCATTGGCCTATTGCACCCAGGCCGTGCCCCCCCCCCCCCCCACGCGGGTCCGAGCACACACTACAAGAAGTATTGCGTCCTCATGGGCACTGGCTAGAGGCACCTCCCTAGCAGACATATGTTGAGCAGCGGGTTGGGAAACACCTAATACATTTGCGAGATTTTACAATCTCAGGGATGAGTCAGTCTCTTCCCGTGTTTTCTCAGGTCCGAGCCGGTAGAACTGGGTAACACGCTGACGATCTGGCCGGGTGAATTGCTTGCACCTGGCACTCTTTCCCTCAGCTCACTTTTTCTCCCAGTGCGCTTTCTCTCCCAGGAGATCCCACCCACCTGGGTCCCTGGTTGATCCTCCCTAGCTCTATGGGTCCGCAATTCAGCGGAGGAATTCGCCGACCCAATCCACTGCGGGTATCTCAAATCTACCCTGCACTGGGAAAAGTGCTCCACAGATCAGGCCTCCTACACGGACCACCTTACGAGCTGACCCGCGTCTCCCTTTTTCACTGCCCTCCGGTCGCTATGCTGTAGCAACTCCCCCTCCTGAGGTTGGATCTACCACTGCACCACGTTCCACATGTTGCCTAAAAAACTCATGTGATGTATTCGCCACCTTTACCTCCCCTTTTGGGCAGGAGTGGCCTCCGCAGGGTCTTTTCCCCCTGAAAGAATAGGAAACTGGGTAAGACCCCCCTTCCCTCGATGTGTGTAAGGGCTCCAGTTGTTCTTGCTCTATGCGGAGAAACATAGAGAGAAAAGAGGCCCAGCCAGGCTTGGCCCGTTCCCAGGATGTCAAGCATCACCTTGTTCCCCTCTAGGGTAACCAGAAGGATTCCAACGACTTTTTTGGGGCATTGGGGAAGGGTAGGCGCAGTCTGACACAGTTGGTCACTTGTGCATGTGAAATACCTGCCCGCTTCTGTGTCAGCAGTACACGTACACGGCTCAGCGCATGGCGTGATTTGAAGTGGACCCCTAGTGTCGCTTCTTCGACACGACGTCAAAGTGAGCGACAGATGGGGAACGTCTCGGTTACATATGTAACCTCCGTTCCCTGATGGAGGGAACGAGACTTCGTGTCTTCCCGGCTACGTCGCTGAGCCGAGCCACTGCAGTGGCCTGACCAGTTCCGGCTCCTCAGAAAAATCCTGAATGAATTTGATGTATTTCCCTGCTTTTATACCCATATGTGCGGGGCAGGGTATGCAAATACTGTCTGTCAACTTCTCATTGGCCTTTTTTAATAGACCAGAGGCATATTCGGCGCTCAACAGAGACCCCTAGTGTCGCTTCTTCGACACGCGTCTCGTTCCCTCCATCAGGGAACGGAGGTTACATACGTAACCAAGACATTCACCTTAGTTTAAACTTTCAGCAAAAGCTTCTACATCAGAATACTGACTCAAACTCATTTGTGTATCATGCATACCTTCTTCACTATCATAACAAGCATTTTCATTATCACTTTTTTTTCTCACTTTCATTAGCACTCTCACCAACTAAAACAACAGATTTACTGCTGTTTACTACAGCACTAGTGGGACATGATTTATTCAGATCGGACTCGATAGCATTTTCATCTGCTGATCTTTCTGATTCGACTCCCTGATCAGGAGTCGGTCTGGTTGCAGACAGATTATTATTTGACATCTGAACAGTGTTGACCGTCTTCACTTTGCGCAGCGATGTCACTTGCACCATTGCTTTGTTTGTTGTTATGAACACTATTCTCTGGACACGCACAAATTAGATGCCCAGACTTGCCACACCCAAAACACTTCATTGTGTTTGTGGTGACAAAGACAGTGCAATCAAAATCATCCACTCTAAGCTTGAGATTCAAATCAAGCTCAGTTCTATTGTCCTATAAGACCATGTAGGTAAATCTCCTAAATTATACCACATGTTTTACTAAATCCGATTTACTCCCAATTACAATCTTTTTAACAGGAGATATCAGTTTACCAAAACGTGACAATTCCTTAGTCAACATCTCGTCCTTAATAAAGGGAGGTACATTTGAGATAGTGACTTTTTTAGTGGGGGTTGGAGAGAGGGATTACTGGAGTAAACAAACCTCGAATTTCTTTCTCCACAACTTCATTCACTTTCTCCACTGTGCTTAAGAACAGGACAATTGAGATGTTCCTTCTTGAAGCTGCTAACACACACTTATGACCAATCAGTTCTCCAATGGCCAAACTACATTCCTCTACACTCCCCACAAACACCACCTTTCACTCCATAGCGTCGCGTGAGTGAATCCACAAAACTCACACCTTGGGTTGCCGTACTTCCCAGTGAATCAATGGATTTGGCGCCCAGCCCAGATAAACTATGTTTAAGAATCTCAACTTAATATACAGAAAATCAATACAAAAGAAAGCTTTGAACCAAAAAAAAGGAAAAGCTCTTTTAAAAAAAACAAAAAAACAAGCACTCACCAAACGCACAGTCCACTCAGTCAACAAATGCTCGCACATGCGCACAGAGAGAGAGAGAGAGAGAGAGAGAGAGAGAGAGAGAGAGAGAGAGAACAGAGCCAATATTACTGTTCATTAACGTTAAAGTAGCTACCAATACAAAACTGAATTTATAATACAATAGAACCAAGAATTTTTTTATTTGCCGTTGTATAGGCCTACTTCATTGTGGACTGAGCGCAACAAGCGCTGACTGACGCATATAAGTAGGCATATATATAGGCAGATTTGTTTTCCTCCTAGGAATGATCTGAGGTCAGAGAGTGCAAATCAATATAGATTTATGAATGAAAAAAAAAAGAGATTCTAAACACAGAAAGAAGCATTCTCCTCAAAAAAAAGATGTTGGTTCCGTGCCTGTATTCAGTCATAGTAGTGTGTTGTAATAAGTTTGTTGCTGTAATCATTAGATAAAGTATAATTTACTCTTAATCATTACACATAATCTAAAAAAAATAGTGTCATCATGGATTAAACCAAATAAAACAATCTACAATAGAAATATAAAGCAACTGAGTGCAATTGCCTCTTATAATTTAATTAGAAATGTATTGCATTACTGAAGTATGTGTGGGATATACACATACTTTTTATATCTATATTATATATACCTGTATATATGAAAAACTTGACACTCTTTTTAATTTTATTTATTTATTTCATCATACTGCTCAGCAGTTCTGACAATCAACAATGTTGATGTTTTCTACCACTAATTGTCAGTAGGTACACTGGGTGGAAAGTGATCCTTTCCTATTAAGAAAGAGAGTGATGTTTCATTTATATTCAGCATACTGAATGTATGTGCTCTAGAAATAATACTAGTACATATTTAGTTCAGGATATCTGTGAGCTAAATTGTTGCTAGTCATTAAAATTAAATACTAGTACTTATATTGTTTAGGATAGTAACATTTTAATAGATAACTATTAGAATAAATACTAATTCTAATTCTAATGAATAAGTACTACTATCTATTGAATAAGTACTAGTACTTGTTGAATAAATACTAGTAACTAATGAATAAGTACTAGTAAATAATGGAATAGTTACTAGTCACTAAAAAAATAAGTACTAGTAACATAAAAAAATAGATTTAAGTTTTAAGGAATAAATGTCAAAATGGCTTGCCATAGACTTGTAGTTATAATTTCATACACTTTCACAGTTGCCTCTACTTACCATTATGTTCATTGCCATGGGAGGGCTTCAAAAGACTCTTATATTGAAATCTTCTATTATATTGTCAGCTCTTTGAAAAGGCTGATTCTATGCAAGTTTTGCCACTCGGAACACAAAGGAACATTTGACATCATTCAAATAGAAGAGAGTAAACAATAGGGTGATCCAAGAACTCTCTTTTGCATTGCAACACCTTTTGCCTGTGGTAAAATCAATGTATCGCACAGCATATCATGACTTATTGGTTTATTTTAACTGTTCATTTAAATTTTATAAAAAGGTTCTGTGTTGCACCCATAATGTTTTTTTTTTGTTTGTTTTTGTTTTTTGTCCCTCTGGAAAGACCTTTAAAACACTTTTATTCAGATTCTACAAACACAATCCTCATAAAGTGTTGTAGGTTGATAAGGAATAATGTACAGCCACAATATTTCAGCATTCTATGCCGATTAAAAGAACGTTTATTATAATGATTTTATCAATTCTTTATATGAATCAATATATGAAACTGTACACATGTACAGCATGCTGTACCTCCAGTCTAAAATAGTTGTACTGAAATTAATAGAATTGATCTCACTCCCACTAGATCAGAAGAGATCCGATTTACGTTTTCAGTTTCTGTTTCATGTCATCTATACCTCTTAGAATTGCAAGACAGCCATGAATGGGAGTGTTTCCCAATGTGGATTGTTTACTAAATCTTATGCCTCAGTAGTTGAGCTGTGTTCATGAAATTGCCCAGAATAACCAATCATCCATCTTTGGCTGTGTTGAAAGCATCTCAGCACCCCAGAGAGTATGTTGTCCTTAAACTAACAGAGAAGAAACAACCCTGTCATTTCATCTAAATCACTACCACCGCTCCCAATAAGCAGACTACGCAGTCTGCGTAGGGCACCAACTCCCTAGGGGTCACCATCTTACCCTAGGAGGGCACCAGAAAGTCCACCGGCTGCCCTTACTCACACGTTATATGTTAAGTAACATATCCACCTGGAACACTGCGTAGGACAATAATTTGGTCAGCAGCGGCCCTGATATAAATATCCTTCCTCCTTTTTGCAAATCAAATGTCCAACCACACCATGAAGAGTGTCTGGTTTGGAATACATTTTATATAACTGATAATTCAAAACAAAATTCTGATTGGATTACACTGTGTAATAATTAATTTATTTGTTAGTTCCTGGGTAGTACGTGTTATTTCCTAATTGCTTATTCCTCAAAAGTATAGAAAATGGCTATTATTTCCCACAAACTTTGCTTTTGTTACCAGGACAGTGATATTTGTTTTAGTGATATATATTTTATTAATTATTTTAAGAAAAAAAGGGAGAAGTTAAAATTATTTTTTGTGGTGATCAACGTTATGCAAGAGATGAAGTTGATTAAACTTAATTCATAGTGAACCCAGAATATTCTGCTATGGAATTATAATTTAAAAATATTGTATTATTCACACTGAATTGCTGTGTAAATATGTTAACATTTTAGTATAAAAAATATTATAATAAAGCCTGTGATTCATAATCAAGATTGTTTAATGATTAATACTGATTAAATACATACTGTACTGTCCAATTATTGTTTAGGTCTTTGTCAGTTATTGCTGCAATTATCACACACACCTCTATTACAATGAAACAGTCCGGGTGTTATGAATTTTACATAATACTTCATGAATTTCCAGTTCAATTGTATCTGACTCCTTAATTGACACTGGTAATTATAACTAACATGTGAAAGATAAATAATTAGCTATACAATTTCTTAATAAATGGGCATACAAATGTTTGGTTGAGTAGAAGTATCACTTTATCCATATTTATAAACAAAAACAAAAGTTTCACCTAGATTTGTCATATATGTCTGGATCTCTGGTTGATCTGGTGGTGAGTCATTCTGTTTTGTTGTGCTTCCCGCTTTCTCCTCGTGTCTTTGTTTGTTAGTTATCCAGCATACTCACAGTTTGGTGGGCTCATTATTCCTATCAGTTCCACCTCTTCACCTCTCAGTTTCACCTCTCTCTCTTGTTTCCCTTCCCCTTTATAACTCCCTCATGTTTGCTGTCTTGTGCCAGATTGTGTTGTGACTTACCTCATGATAGTTTGGTCTCCTGTCAGTGTTTTTGTTCCAGCTGTTTGTTTTCTTTCTTTTCTGTTCGGTGCCAGCTGCCAGTCAATTATCCTCATCTTTGACAAACTTCCATTTTCCAGCAGACTCACACAACTCATCATCCGGTTCTCCTCTCCCGCTCTTCACCTCTCTCCATCAGTTGTGTTCTCGGTTCCTGTCTGGCCATCATCAGCAGAAGAGTTTGGGATCTCCATTCCCCTCAGTCTTGTTTTTCTGCGGCCATCTCTTCTGTGCATCTCATTGCTATTTGTTTTGGACTATTATTGTTTGCCGGGATTTCATTAAAGTTCAGTTAACCTTCCGTTGCTCTTTGGGTCCTCTTTTACAGTGCCCTAACAGCATTCTTAAGTGCAGCACATTAAAGGTGTATTGGGTTTTGGTCACAAATATGGCAGTGTGGTCATACAGTTGCTACATTGCTTGACAACCATAAAAAGCCTTAAGCTATTGTAATGAAGTAAATTATTTGGGGGAATAATACTTTATTCTGAAAAATATTGTTAATAATAATGTGTATTGAAAATTGTTGCCTTTTATCACATTACTGTTGCCTTCCTTTTATAAAAGCCACAAAAATTTGCACTATAGTGACTTTACCATGGGAGTAAGAACACCCCTTTCCTGTTGTATAATCACTGTAATACAGTTACAATACACACAATTTCTTCTGTGTATTCACACAGAAAGACCAACCAAGCTCTTAAAAGAGTTATTCCCTGTAATCTCAGAACCTCTTCTTAATATTATTCACTCCTCACTATCCTTAAGCCACAGCATGATCCTGGCAAGCTTGCTAATTATAAACTGATTTCAAATCTACCTTTTATGTTGAAAATACTAGAAAAGGTTGTATCCTACCATATATGTTCATTCTACAGAGAAATAGTATATATGAACAATTTCAGTCATGATTTAGGCCTCCTCACAGTACAGAGACTACACTTATCAGGGTTATAAATGACTTGCTCTTATCATCAGATCACGGCTACATTTCACCTCTAGTGCTTTTAGATCTTAGTGCTGCATTCAACATGATAGATCACAACATTCTCATGAATAGGCTAGAGAATTATGTTGGGATTTGTGGAGTTGCATTGGCATGGTTTAAGTCCTAATTAGCAGACCACTACCACTTTGACTATGTAAATGACGACTTGTCAAACAAAACAAAAGAGTGCCACAGGGATCAGTTTTAGGGCCTCTGCTTTTCTCCTTGTATATGGGAGATATTATCAGGAATCGTGGAATAAGTTTCCACTGTTATGCCGACGATACCCAACTTTATATTGAGATTTCTCAACTCTCCATATTAGCAGTGTATCAATGAAATATAAGATTGGATGGCCAGAAATTTCCTTCTACTCAATTCCGACAAAACAGAGGTACTAATTAATGGACCAAAAACCTCTAAAAATAAGTCACTAAAATGTAATTTGACTCTTGATGGAAGTAGTTATATCATCTTCAACAGCGAAGAACTTAGGTGTTATATTTTATACCATTCTGTACTTTTAAAATCAAATTACCAATGTTTGTAGAACAGCATTCGTCCATCTAAGAAATATTGCTAAATTATGACATGCTCTCTGTTACTGATACCAAAACACGAATTTATTTAAAAATTCTGTTAACTACATACAAAGCTTTGAATGGTCAAGCTCCACAGTACTTAAGTGACCTTCTACCACGCTATATTCCATCACATTCATTACAATCGCAAAATTCGTTAATAGTTCCTAGAATATAAAATTCCACAAAAGGAGGTAGATCCTTTTCATATTTGGTTCCTAAACTATGGAATAGAGTCACATTCTGTTGACTTTTGTTCTGTGCTTTTATGTTGAAATTCCTGTTTAGTTCCTGTTTGGTTTTTGTAGTTCTTTGTAGTTTCTTTTTCTCATTGGTTTTCCCCTGATTGGTTCCCTTTCCCTGATTGTTTTCCCAGGTGTTCCTTGTTTCCCCTTGTATATTTAAGCCCTTGTTTCCCCCTGTCTATTTGTCTGTTATTTCATGTTTTGCCTGTTTTGTGAGTTCAGTGCTAAGTTCTGCGTGGTTTTCGTTATTCCAAGTTTTCTTGTTTTTTGTTATTAAAAAGCTGTGCTTAGATCTTCTCTTGTTGCCTGGATCGTTACAGAATAACAGAACCTATAATGGATCTAGCAGCCGTCAAAATTCTCCTCCTCAGGCAAGGGGACCGTCCAGTTGAGGATCACGTTCGTGAGTTCCTAGAACTGGCAAATGTAGTGAACTACCCAGAATTTTCCTTAGTAGTTTTCTTCAGGCCGGGTCTCAGTAGTTCACTACAGGAGCTATTACCTCCGGCGTCTCCTCACTGGACGCTCCTCGAGTTTGTGGAGGAGACTCTGTGAGTTAGCGGCTCGCCGTTCTCTGTGGGTGTAGCGGAAGAGGACTTTACATCTCCTCCCACAGTGGTCACCCCCCAGCCTTCCATGGCTCGTCTCTCCTCGCCTGCCACGGCCAATGAGCCAACGCCCACGCCTGCCAAGGCCAACGAGCCGACGCCCACGCCTGCCGCGGCCAACGAGCCGACACCGACACCCACGCCTGCCACGGCCAACGAGCCAACGCCCACGCCTGCCACGGCCAACGAGCCAACGCCCACGCCTGCCGCGGCCAATGAGCTGGAAGCCTCGTCCGTCCCAGAGCCAGCGTTGCCAGCCTCGTCCGCCCCAGAGCCAGCGTTGCCAGCCTCGTCCGCCCCAGAGCCAGCGTTGCCAGCCTCGTCCGTCCCAGAGCCAGCGTTGCCAGCCTCGTCCATCCCAGTGCCAGCGCTGCCAGCCTCGTCCGTCCCAGTGCCAGTGTTGCCAGCCTCATCCATCCGGAGGAGGAGAAGAAGAAGGGCTTCTGCTTCTCAGTCTCTGCCCTCCACGGCTCCGTCTTCCGAGCCTCCCGGGGCTCCGTCTCCCAGGGCTCTGCCTCCCGAGCCTCCCAGGGCTCTGCCTCCCGAGCCTCCCAGGGCTCTGCCTCCCAGGGCTCTGCCTCTCAAGCCTCCCAGGGCTCTGCCTCCCGAGCCTCCCACGGCTCCGCCTCCCGAGCCTCCCATGGCTCCGCCTTCCAGGGCTCCGCCTTCCATGGCTCCGCCTCCTGAGCCTTCCACGTCTCTTGAGCCTTCCACGTCTCCACTTCCTGAGCCTTTCACGTCTGAGCCTTCCACGACTCCACCTCCTGAGCCTTCCACGGCTCCGCCTTCCACGTCTCCACCTCCTGAGCCTTCCACGCCTCCTGAGCCTTCTGCACCTCCAACGCCTTCCACACCTCCTGCGCCTTCCACGCCTCTGCACCCGGACTCCTCCATGGATCCGCCTTCCACGGATCCACCCCCTGAGTCCTCCATGGCTCCGCCTTCCACAGCTCCACCCGCTGAGTCCTCCATGACTCCGCCTTCCACAGCTCCACAGCCAGAGCCTGCCCTGACTCTGTCCTGTGGCCTCCTCCCAGGCCTCCTGACCTGGTCCCTGTCCTGTGGCCTCCACTTAGGCCTTCTGACCCGATCCCCGTCCTGTGGCCTCCTCCCAGGCCTCCTGACCCGATCCCTGTCCAGTTGCCTCCTCCCAGGCCTCCTGACCCATTCCCTGTCCTGTGGCCTCCTCCCAGGCCTCCTGACCCATTCCCTGTCCTGTGGCCTCCTCCCAGGCCTCCTGACCCGGTCCCTGTCCCGTGGCCTCCTCCCAGGCCTCCTGACCCAGTCCCTGTCCCGTGGCATCCTCCCAGGCCTCCTGACCAGGTACCTGTCCCGTGGCATCCTCCCAGGCCTCCTGAACAGGTCCCTGTCCCGTGGCCTCCTCCCAGGCCTCTCTCGTCCCTGTGGCCCCCTCCTGACCCAGTTTTTTGTTATTAAAAAGCTGTGCTTAGATCTTCTCTTGTTGCCTGGATCGTTACAAATAGTCTCCTTAACACTTTTCAAGATGCAGACACAGTCACTCAGTTTAAGTCTAGACTAAAGACTAAAGACCAGGAATACACCTAATTTATCACTAAACTCACAATTAGGCTGCTTTAGTTAGGTCAGCCGGAAACAGAAACCAGAAACAGTGACCGTAATCTATAACTCTGCAATAAATTGAATGGTATCTATGCTAATATTATTTCATTTGTTTCCCTGTCTCAACCTTGGGTCTCCTACACTGAGGTCAACAGAACAGGCTGGGTCCAGCTCCATTCCTGCTTCGTGTTGGACTCCACTGCACTGTGTCACTGTGTGATGATGACTAATAGCAGCCGGTACCAGCCAAACATCACTTCAGTCTATTACGATGGACTTCAGAGAATGAACTGATGCCAACTCCAACCATAAGACATGGGATATTTCATATGCTATTGTCTGAAACTTGGATAGACCTCACCGAAATGACCGGCCAGGTTGAACTGCAATGCACCTAATCAATCGCTGCCTGCATCACCTCGGTCTAATGATGGACTGCACTCTTCAAATGGAATACATATACTCAAATAATTGCCAACAAATTCCTTCATCAGCCAACTAACAAGGACATTTGCATCTATGTGAACTTCTGCAGTAAATCCAGGATGGACATCAAAGACATATGTCATTAATTTTACAGTTCATACAAAATCTTTGTTTAAACACTGACTAACACTTGCTTAGTTTAATAATTTTAAACCATGACTTGCACTATACATAAGTAATATTGGCATTATATTCATGATGCTAGCCAGAGGGGAACTTGCCCCCACAGTGAGTCTGGTTTCATCCAAGGTTATTTTTCTCCATTAACCAACATCTTATGGAGTTTTGTGTTCCTTGCCACAGTCGCCAAACTTTTGATCTATACTTAATGGCATGTACAAGATGTAATCCAAATCTATTGTCAGATACCTACATGTGGTTACAGGTCAGGCACAGAGATTAAACTGTAAATGAGCATGAGGAAGGAAGCTCTAGTAGAGAGTGTCTGACTTGGTGAGAGCTGATAGAGTACCTGAGTGCAGCAGCAGGAACCACACCAGCCTGTCTGGCTGATGAGTAGTAGAAGAGCTAACAGGTTGCGGTGGGACAGCAGGGGAAACCTCTCCACTTGCATTCAGCTCAGTGCACACACACCCAACAAGCATCTATATCTGCACATTTTCCATTTGTCTTAGTGTGCCAAGGGCTTTCAAATGTGCAGGATTTCTGAAATAAATTAATGAAAGTATACGTGCGTTTTTAACCAGGGGCAAATGTTGCACAGTTTAAAACAAGAATGTGTGTGTGTGTGTGTGTGTGTTTCTTTCTATTTGCGTGTCTGTGTACACTTGCCCATTGAAGTCTGGATGAAATCATTACATCCCACGTTTCAAGGCCCTCTGTACAAACTTTATATTAATTTAGAATTTGCTTACTATAAGAACACATTTTTTGCCCACACTCTACCCTCCACAGAAATCTAATATTACAACTACCTCTGACAGTAATGATGTCACTTAATATAGAGTTAATTGCATGCTATATTACTATAATAAAAAAAATAAGCTAAAACAGAATGGCCATGTAATTATAACGAGCACTCTCTGTGGACAAGACCAGCATCTTATCCGGAGGGGCAGGTCATTGTTTCTTACATGACATATCAAGGATATTGTCTCATTTGATTTGAGCTGAACATGTAATGCCTTACAGGTCTCGTTGGAAATATGTCGCACACTGAACAAGAAATTAAAAGGTTTCATATTTCCATCAATATATAAGAATTTGGCACAGAGTCAATGAAATTCAGTGCAGAAGATTTTTTGTTTTTTTTCCCCCTCCTGATACCAGAGGTGGCTTAACAGCTATCAGTCTTAGTATCGAATTGCAGGAAGAGATTGCCCAGGGAGAGCAAGAATTGTGAATTCTCCAAAACACAGATATGCAATGCAGAGGAATAGCTCAGGAATTGTGCGAAGAAGCTGAAATTGGCATTGGTTTGAAGAATTCCACTGGGCTACCATTTAATTAGGTCTCTTAGCCCCAGGCTGTGCATTGCCACTGCCCTGACAGTATGCAAAGCTTCTGGAAGCCCTTAATAGGATGATTGACCGCTATAGCAAAGAAACTGATGATAGCCTTCATAAGCATTGCGCTTGTTTAATTACACTGGGGATTACAACACATGATGAATAACTGCCTCATAACCACATGAATAAAGATCAATAATTGGCATAGCCTGTTTAGAAAATTAACAATAAGTTTTCTTTCCCCCTCTTTGCCTTCTCATGACTCACTCTTGCATATAGTCATCTATTCTAGCATATTATTCCTCCAATTGTTAATTGCAGAAAAGTGATACTCCACCAGTATGGATCAATCTGTCGTTTGCAGACTTGTGTTTTTTTCTAAATTGCAATTGTTTCCTGTCAGTGCTCTTTAGCAGAAGAAATCATGTCTATGAAAGGATGAGCTCAAATTGTCTGAGACACTTCTTTATGAGGTGTATAAATAACACTGTAGGTTTTCAACTTGGCAGTTTGGTCTGCAATGATTTTTATTTTGTTTCTGGGGTAAGTGTGGACCGAGGCCATTACTACAGTCTTTTGTGCCCCACCTAATTGGCCGGCAGGGGAAATCAGCTTTTGGAATGGTGTCACAAGGGACATGTGCTGTAAAGATGAGCTATTGTTTGGGAGTACATGTCATGGGCCAATATTAACAACATGCATAAGAAGTACCTTCATGTTCTTCTGTAGGACTGGGTATGTTAGAGACGTAAAAAGGCCTGACAGGTTTTCTTCATGCTACTGCTTGTTAGAGATGAGTTTACTAGTTGTTTTCTAAATAATTTGCTTGAAGCAAAAGTAATATGAAAGGCATCTCCATAATTAAGGGTGCTGGGATGTTTCCCAGTTGACTTCAATGTCAAGTTGGCAGTCACATTGTGCTATACATTCCATATGACACCAACATATGGCTATGTTTTGAATTGTATACTATTATAATACTATGCAATATGTACAGTATACTGTGTGAAAAACTGGATTAAAAATGACCATACAGATTTTGCACTTATGGAAAGAAACTGGTAATTTTATTTACCAAAGTGGCATTCAACTGATCACAATGTATAGTGTAGGGCTCTACGTTTAGGAGCGGGTTTGATTGTTAGCAATAATTAATAATTATCATAGTTAATTATCAATTATTAAAATCAATAGAACACTGGTTTGAATCAATGTTAACTTTTTAATCCTTTAAAATCAAAAATAATCAAAGACAACCATCAATTATCAAATTCAATAGAATATTAATTATTATTATCAAAGATAATTATCAATTATTAAAATGAATGTAAAATTGATTAGAATTAACACTAGCTTATTGATCCTACAAATTCAACAATCATCAAAGATAATTGTCAATTTTCAAAATCAATAGAATATTAATTAGGATTAAAATCAATCAATCTCGATGCCGGATGCAAGTTAAGATATGTTTTGCATTAGTATTCTGAACAATAGTTTGAACAGAGCCCGGTTGAGAACTCGCAAGTCCAAGATCGGTCGTAAGCCGCTGCCTTTCTTGGATACAATGACATAAGGGCTGTAGAGACCCTTCTTCATTTCGGTTGGAGGGGGGGGCCTGGAAAACAGAATTGCGTAACCGAGTCTAGTGGTCAGGGCCAGCCAGTGTGATGGGTTGGGAAGTGAAAGACACGCATCCAAACTCAAATTCAACAAAAGATTCTCCTCCCAGCCCTCCATGGGGGACGGAGTGGTCAGCTTACCAGCTCCGGAGCTAACATCTTGTCTTCTAGGTCGAGCGTCTCAGGAGCGCCTGGGAGCCTTCCGGGTCCTCGAGGGGGTCCGTGAGACGGGGGACGTCTGCTTCCTGTGGTGTGCTCGACGTTGGAGCTGAGAGCTGATCCTGCAACACATTGGGATCAGGGCTACCCCATGGAGATCTTTAAGTGTATTGGCCTGGTGGACTTGCAGGAGGGCCATGGCATGCAGGGTGGAAGCGACATGTCCGGCGGTGCTGTAGGCTTTGGCAGTCAATGAAGACATCGTCCTACAGGCCCTGGAGGGGAGCACAGGGCGACCCTGCCAGGTGGTAAGGTTTCCAGGGCACAGGTGGAGTGCAACAGCCCTGTCCACCTGGGGAATTGCCGTTTACCTGTGGGCCGCTCTGCCGAGTGGCTTTGTGATGAGTGGAGGGGGGTGCCCTCCACGAAGATGTCAGCTCATCATGCACTTCCGGGAAAAATGGGACCGGGGGGAGGCAAGGCTGTGAGCAGCGCGCAGACCCCAAGAACCAGTCATCCAACCGCGATGGCTGTGGGGAGGATGGAGGGTTCTAGTCCATCTGTGTCATCTGCGCTCTCCAATGCAGTGGTGAGCTCATCCACCTCGAGCTCTAGAGGATAAGCGGGCCGCCGCTGCGTCGATCACAGATGGGAGTCAACGAGCATGCTGGGGGCGGGTGGTCAGAGGGGGCGTACCCGGCGGAGCTGCCCCCGCTGCCGTCCCCAGATCGCCTCCATCGCCAGCCGCATCGTCCTCAATCCCGTGGGAAGAAGGAGCAATGTGGGGGGCAGCTGGAGTGGCAAGCTTTCTATTGAAAGCGAGCCGCGACCGCAACATGGCTTGGTCATGCTCTCGCAGTGAGAACATGAATCATCCACAAATGCTGCCTCGGTGTGATCGCTGCCCAGACACACGAGACAACGCCTGTTGCCTTCTGAAGCGGAGAGCAAACTACCACATCCAAGAACTACACAGGGGCGGAATGGCATCTTTATAAAGATGCGTTCTGAAAATGACATTCAACGCCGCTGTGTAATTGCTTTTTTTAGAAGAAAATACACTTTTATAGAGAAAATCACTCTTTTAATAAACTCTTTTAGCTTTCTGCACTGTCGAAGCGCCCAGGGGCAAGCTGCACTGCCGTGCAGAGAAGGAGAAAAGCCGCTGAAGTGCGCCGTAGATCCAACAGCAGGCAGAGCGTCAGAGGAACAAAGGCAGGAACAGGTGTCTGACTCACAGCTGACTGCATACATGACCATCGGCTCCGAAGAACATTTCTGAATGAAACAGATGTATTTCCCCGTCTTTGTACCCGTATATCCGGGGGCGGGGTATGCAAATACTGTCTGCCAACTTCTCATTGGCATTTTTTCATAGATCAGAGGCAAATTTGGCGCTCAAGAGAGACCCCCTAGTGTCGCTTCTTTGACACAACGTCGAAGTGAGCAGCAGACGGGGAACCAAAACACTTCTCTTTGAAATATAACAAAGTTTATGAATGCAGTAATATCAATTAATAATCAATACAATGCATTCAATAAACTTCCAACTACAAACTAAACAGTGACATGATTAGATATGGTAACCAAAATAAGCCTATAACACACAAGGAAGTTGTGTGAGAAGGAGGCCGTTTCCTCGCTCTGTTGGCGGGGCTTGCGGAAAAATCAGCAATGTCGACATGGTTGAAGAGGGAAGATAAATCTTCTTTCTTCACTGCAGGCAAACAGATGAAGATGTGGATTGCTCAGCGGTCTTCTTCGTATCTGTTAAAATGTTCGTTGGAACACAGAGTAATCTCAACTCATCCAGCAAGATTTCAAGAGTTACGTTACTTCCTTGCGCAACGAGGTTACACCTGAGAGCAGTGATGAGCTGCATCTATCCACGGCATAGCAAAGTCACTGGAAGCGATGCCCAGAAGGATTTCCGAGGTATTTCTACTCCCGATGACATCATGGTTGAGGGGTGTTCTGTTGAGTGCCTCATCCAATAGGAGTTGAGAGTTCGATCCTTTTGTTGATTTTGCCATTGTTTTTATCAGTAAGATTTATGACTGTAGGCCTCAGTCAGGCTCTACGACTGTGTTAGGCCTGCCTTTGTCTTGTATCTGAATACATGAGGCCCAACAATAGTCAGGACATTAATAACGTCAAAAAATACTTTTGCATTTAAAAAAAAAACAACTTCAGAACTTAAACTTAAACAGCAATGACAGCTTTGCAGATCCTTGGCATTCTAGCTATCAGTTTGTCCAGATACTCAGGTGACATTTCACCCTACACTTTGTGTAGCACTTGCCATAGATGTGGCTGTCTTATTGGGCTTTTCTCATGCACCTTACAGTGTAGCAGATCCCACAAAATCTTAAGAAAGCTTTTAAAAGTTAAGATCCATAACTCTCTTTTCCAATTATCTGTTGTCCAATGTCTGTGTTTCTTTACCCACTCAACATTTTTGTTTCAAAAGTGTCTTTTTCTTTGAAATTCTTCCCATAAGGCCATCACACCTTAGTCTTCTCTTTACTGTTGTACATGAAACTGGTGTTGAGTGGGTAGAATTCAATGAAGCTGTCAGCTGAGGACCTGTGAGGCGTCTATTTCTCAAACTAGAGATGTTGATGTCCTTATCTTATTGTTTAGTTGTACATCTGAACCTTCCACATCTCTTTCTGTCCTTGTTAGAGCCAGTTGTCCTTTGTCTTTGAAGACTGTAGTATACATCTTTGTATAAAATCTTACATTATTTAGCAATTTCAAGCACTGTATAATTTTCATTCCTCAAAACAACGATTGACTGACGAGTTTCTTTTTTGCCATTTTTTACCTAATATTGTCCTTAAGACATGCTAGTCTATTGCATACTGTGGCAACTCAAATTAATGAATGAATGTTGTATTTATGTAGTGCTTTTTTTGGACACTACATTCAAAGCGCTTTACACAGTGAACAGGGGACTCTCTTCAACTTCCACCAGTGTGCAGCATCCACATGGATGATGCGACGGCAGCCATAGTGCGCCAGAACACTCACCACACACTAGCTATTGGTGGTGAGGAGAGAGTAGAGTTATAGAGCCTATAAATGGATAGGGATTATTAGGAGGCCATGATTGAGAAGTGCCAATGTGGGGAATTTGGCCAGAACACCGGGGTGATACCCCTACTCTTTTACAAGTAGTGCCTTGGGATTTTTAATGACCTCAGAGAGTCAAGACCTCCATGTAATGTCTCATCTGAAGGACGGTGCCTTTTTACAATATAGAGTCCCCGTCACTATACTGGTGCATTAGGACCCACACAGACTGCAGGGTGAGTACTCCCTGCTGGCCTCCCTAATACCGCTTCCGAAAGCAACAAAACAAAAAGACAATTTAATGAACCAAATAGCTTTCAAGTCAAGTCAAGTGGTTTTTATTGTCGTTTCAACCATATACAGTTAGTACAGTACACAGTGAAACGAGACAACGTTCCTCCAGGACCATGGTGCTACATAAAACAACATAGGACAAACACAGAACCACATGAGACTACACAGACTAAATAAAAATACCTATATAAAATATCTATATAAAGTGCACATGCAAAAACGTGTGCAAAAGTATGGGACAGTACAATACATTTCTAACAATGAACAGGACAATAGGCACAGTGATAGACAGTGCAGCGCCGACCAGTACACAGTAGTGCAAAAGATGACAGTTACTAAATGACAAATGTAAACATAACATACTATGAGATAGTGTTCTATGTACATAGCAGTTATTGAGGTAGCAGACAGTTATAAAGTGGCAGTTATTAAAGTGCAACTCAGGACACATGTGTGTGTGTCAAACCAGTCTCTTGAGTATTGAGGAGTCTGTTGGCTTGGGGGAAGAAGCTCTTACACAGTCTGGTCGCGAGGGCCCGAATGCTTCGGTACCTCTTGCCAGACGGCAGGAGAGTAAAGAGTTTGTGTGAGGGGTGTGTGGGGTCCTCCACAATGCTGGTTGCTTTGCGGATACAGTGTTTTATGTAAATGTCTTTGATGGAGGGAAGAGAGACCCCGATGATCTTCTCAGCTGTTCTCACTATCCTCTGCAGGGCTTTGCGGTCCGAAATGGTGCAAGTCCCAAACCAGGCAGTGATGCAGCTGCTCAGGATGCTCTCAATAGTCCCTCTATAGAACGTTGTGAGGATGGGGGGGTGGGAGATGTGCTTTCCTCAGCCTTCGAAGAAAGTAGAGACGCTGCTGGGCTTTCTTGTTAATAGAGCTGGTGTTGAGGGACCAGGTGAGGTTCTCCGCCAGGTGAACACCAAGGAATTTGGTGCTCTTGACGATCTCCACAGAGGAGCCGTCGATGTTCAGCGGGGAGTGTTCACCTTGTGCTCTCCTAAAGTCAACAACCTTCTCTTTTGTTTTGTCGACATTCAGGGACAGGTTGTTGGCTCTACACCAGTCCGTTAACCTCCTCTCTGTATGCTGACTCATCGTTCTTGCTGATGAGACCCACCACGGTCGTGTCATCGGCAAACTTGATGATGTGATTCGAGCTGTGCATTGCTGCACAGTCGTGAGTCAGCAGAGTGAACAGCAGTGGACTGAACACACAGCCCTGGGGGACCCCAGTGCTCAGTTGGTGGTGGTGGAGATGCTGTTCCCGATCCAGACTGACTGTGGTCTCCCAGTCAGGAAGTCGAGGATCCAGTTGCAGAGGGAGGTGTCCAGGCCCAGCAGGTTCAGCTTTCCAATCAGGTGCTGGGGAATTATTGTGTTGAATGCTGAGATGAAGTCTATGAACAGCATTCGAACATATGAGTCCTTTTTGTCTATGTGGGTGAGGGCCAGATGGAGGGTTGTGGCAATGGCGTCGTCCGTTGAACCGTTTGGACGATACGCAAACTGCAGTGGGTCTAGTGAGGGGGGCAGCTGGGTCTTAATGTGCCTCATGACGAGCCTCTCGAAGCACTTCAAGATGATTGGTGTTCAACTGTTATATATAATGGCAAGTGATTTTCTAGAACCAAATTAGCAATTTAGCATGGTTCCTCAAGGATAAGGTGTTGGCGTGATGTCTGCTGGAAATGGGTCTGTCTAGATTTTATCAAAAAAAAAAATTTTTCAAATTGTGATGGTGATGTTTTTTACATCAGTAATTCCCTGACTATACTTTGTGATCAGTTGAATGGTACTTTGGTGAATTAAAGTATCAATTTCCTTCAGAAATAGATAAATCTGTACATTATTCCAAACTTTTGGCCGCCAGTGTATTTATACTTCAAAGGTGACAACAGGATTCCTCAATTATAGAAGGCATTATGTGCAGTAATCAGTATACAGGACATTAGTATTGAAGTATATTCTGAAATTACTATAGTCAGTCCACAATAATGTTTCATGAATGTAATATATGTTGAATGCGAAAATAAGTTTGTTTAATTATCACATGTGGGGAATTCATCATCAGTTATCTCAGAGGTGGCCCCTCTATGATGTGACCTCATTCATTCAGCTTGGATTTACTCCTTTTGCTGTTCTTTAAAGCCCTACTCTATACAGCTCCCCACTTCCTCTCTCAATACAAAAATAAACCTCAATCAGTGCTTTTTTCAGTTGCTTAAAAACATATTAATGGCTAAAGTCTGATAACACTGTATTCAGCACAAACTCGGGTACAATAATATGTGAGCAACATGTGTGTACATGTTTGTATTTTTTGAGAAAACAACATTTATGCATGGTTTTTAAAAAAACTAAATTTTTAAGTCATTGAAATAAGGCCATATAACACATACTAAACATTTGTCCACAATACTTTTGATAACTGGATCTTGCAGCCTAGAGTTTTTTATACAAAATGATGTGAAAAACATCCTGATCACTCATACATACAAAACAATATAGTAATTTAACATTTGTAAGACACTTTTAGTGTTAGAAAGGTCATATGTGAGGAGGCGTGAATTAACACGAATATGGATGTATTTCACATCTGAGGAGACAAAGACCCCTCCCCTGGGCCTATCACTGAGGAATGTGACAGAAAGACTTAATGATCAAAATCAAGTTTTAATTTAAAAGCTATCTGACTATACATTTTCTTTACATAAAGACATTCATTAATTTTAGACCTACACTACCATTTAGAAGTCTCTTCTGCTCACCACGGCTGCATTTATTTGATTAAAAATACAGTAAAAACAATGATATTGTGAACTGTTTTTACAATTTAACAGTTTTCTATTTGAATATATTGTAAAATGCAATTTGTGATCAAAGCTGAATTTTCAGCATCATTACTGCAGTCTTCAGTGTCACATTTCCTTCAGAAATCATTATAATATGCTGATTTTCTAATATGGGCATATTTAAAGTGCATTTTACTCATTTACACCTGAACAGATAATTTCAAGCACAAGGTTTGTTGATGATAATGAGGCAGCATAAACACTAGCTAAAATATACTCTAAACATTCATATTATTTTTATATCATATTACATATCATATTTATATCATACAGCATACAATTTAAATACCTGCTTTAGCCAAAACAGCATTTTAATGTAACTAGAAATTGCTTATTAGGACATATTTCAAATTTCAATACTCTGAATCCTGGCTGGCAAATCTGGAAACAGTCCACTAGTAAAACATGTTTATATAAAATAGCATGTCAACTAATATGTAAGTAAAACTAAATGACTCATCTGAAATTGTATCCTTGGCTGGATCAAGTCTCTCTTCAAAATACAAACATTTATCAGAGTCCCGCTCTTCTTCTGAGGAAAATTCTTCATCATTATCCAGGAGTTTCCTTGCCTGTGTATCGTGCTATCTTTCAAATGTGCAGAAAAGTGAATGAACTAGATGTTTTTAAGGCGTTTTCAACACATTACCGTATGAATAGCGCCCCCTTCCCGTGGGTGTGATCACATTAAGGATAATTAGCTGAGCCAGGGGAAACTGTACATCGCTTTGTTTCATACAGATTACATTGCAGGAGAATATTTGTTTTAAATTTGAATTATTTTATAATTCAGTTCATTTTTGTGACATGTTTCAGAAATATGCTCGTGAACATAGAGACTGCTGAAAGCTCACCCTTTTTATTTTCTGTATTTTACAAAAGCACAAGGTTTTGTTGTTATTGTGAGAGTACACAAATAAAAGTAGACCCTTTATAGTCTCTAATGATGACTTACACTTATCTGTATCCCCCAAAATGACTGAGTATTTTATGTTGTTTCCACTGTAATGATGAAAAAATCCTGCAGGACTCGCCCTCTACAGGGCTTGATTAAATAGGGGCTGTAAAAGCCCGTGTGTGACTCGGCTAAGGGGACGGGCTCTATCACACCCTTCGTCAGTAAGGACTGAGGTATCATTGCAGTGAAGACTGGGTGACCTGTCTCAGGGCTGCTTCGAAACCCGTCCGGGGTTCTTGGTGGCTGGCTGATGAGCAAGTGGTTCTGCCTTCTTGCGGGAGGATCTTCTTCTCAGATGCAGCAGGAGGACGGCCCTGGCAAAAGGCACCTGGGGCGCAGGATTTCAGAGGCCTGTAGGCAGTCGAGTTGTGCAACGGCAGAATGTGTTTGATGGTCTCCATCTGCTTCTTCAGCATCAAGAACTGACTGGCGAAGTTCTCAACAATGTCGCCAAAGAGCCCCCCTTGGGAGATGGGCGCAATGAGAAAGCGAACCTTCTCAGCATCACGCATCTCTGAAAGGTTGAGCCACAGGTGCCACTCTTGGACCACCAAGGTGGACATTGTCCGGTCCAGGGCATGCACCGTGACTTTCGTCACCCATAAAGCAAGGTCGGTCGCGGTGATTAGTTCTTGCATAAGCACTGGTTAGGGCCTACCCTTGTGCAGATTTTTAAGCATCTTGGCCTGGTGGACCTGCAGGATATCCAAGGCGTGCTGGGTGGAGGTGGCCTGTCCCACAGCATTGTAAGCCTTCACCACTAATGATGAAGACCTCTTACACACCTTGGAAGGGAGACTTGGTCAGTTCCTCCAAGTGGAGGCACCCTGCAGGCATAAATGTACCACCACAGCGTTCTCTACCCGGGCAAGCTCGTCATATCCCTTAGCAGCACCACCGTCCATTGTAGATAGGGTTGACGAGCCAGCACAGCATGTATGGGCAAAGAAAGGTGCTTTCCATGATTTTGTGAGCTCCTTGTGCACTTCCGGGAAGAAGGCCATCGGGGTACGATGTCCGCAGTTGCCCGGGCAAGCTCGGCTGCCATCTCAGCATCCACCTCATCATGAGCTCTATCGCCTGAGGGTGGGAGCTCAGAAGATTCGTCTGCTTCCAAAAGCCCACACTCCGATGCTTCGACCGATAACTCAACCTCGTTGCGAGCCCAGAACGAGACATTAAATCCACCCTGATGCAGACCGGCTACATCACTCTACCAGACATAACGAGCATGCTGGAGGGTGGGAGGACCCCAGGGATTAAGCCAGCAGAAACGCTCCCATATCCACATCCAGATCACCCGTGTTGCTCGCCGACCCCGCCGTCTGAGTTTCAACCCAAGAGGGATGGCTCTCTGCTTCACAAAAAAGGAAGAGAGCAGTGACCACAATGTTCTCATGGGCATATTCTCGCAGTGAGAACATGACCCCTCCACAAAAGCTGCCTCGGCGTGCTGGCAACCCAAGCACACCAGACAGATTTCGTGGCCATTCGGTGGGGAGAGATAACAACCACACCCTCACCCAGTTTCAAAGGTGAAAGGACATCTTTATAAACACACCAATCAATTGCGCAAGCTCTTTTAGAGGAAATATAATCTATTAGAATATACTCGTCAGCTCCAGTTTGTATCCAGCCTCTTACGGAGACTTCAGATGCCCCATCACCATGGACTACGATCTTGAAATGGGATACATAGACTAACTATTGCCAACAAAAGCCTTCATCAGCCAAACAAGGACAATTGCATCTAAGTGAACTTCTGGAATTTAATCAAGGATGGACTTCAAAGACACTGGTCACTAATCTTGCAGTTCAAACACAATCACTGTCTAAATACTGACCCTTAGCACTTAATAAGTTTAATAATTTTTTAAATCATGTTTTTTAACTATAAATAATTCTTATTTAAATTATTCATGATGTTAGCCAGAGGGGAACTGGCCCCCACAGTGAGTCTGGTTTCTCCCAAGGTTATTTTTCTCCATTAACCATAATCTTTTGGAGTTTTGTGTTCCTTGCCACAGTCGCCTTCGGCTTGCTCACTGGGGTTATTAATACAATTATTATTTAATTATTTTTAAACACGATAAAGAATCATATCTTATCTAATTCCACAACAAGGCTCCAAACAAAAAATCAATTAAGGAGCCACTGGCTCCTATAGGGGGAAAAACAGGCGCCAAATATTTTCATTTTTAACTCCTTCCATTCCTTTTCGTCCCGCAGCTCGCATGCAAGAAAAACTGCACGTGCTAACAGTGTAGTCTGTGGAGCATTCTTCGCAATTATGTGATCACGTGCATTTTTTATGCTTGTTACTGTCACCGTGTTTTCTCACAGTCTCTTTTTTGAAATGGTTAGTTCCTGCAATGAACTCCGTTTTCCCCGCTATTTCTTTGATATAAACTTTTGTAATGTATCTCGGGAAATGTAATGCAAATTTTAAAATCAAAGGGAGTAAATTTTTACTTTCGCCAATGGCGACCTTGACAGAAATTACACTCGCAAATAAATTTATTTGGTCACAAATGTGACCATTTTTAGTCGCAGTTTGGAGCCCTGCACAAGGATGATGATTTATCGACTTTATAGACATTACATTTTTATCGTCTGTTAATGCTGAACTTCTGTAAAGCTGCTTTGAAACGATGTGTGTTGTGAAAGGCGCTATACAAATAAAATTGACTTGACTTGACTTGACTCTTTTACACCTGTGGATTCAGTCGCCGAAGCACCCAGGGGAGGCACAACTCTCGACCATGTGAGAGTGACCCCTGATATGAGCCATAATTCCAGCAGACAGCAAGGTGAAGGGATGAACACACACATGCGCTCGGCTGCGAAGAGCAAGTCTGAATGAGTGGTCCATGCCATCTCCTTTTATACCCATATGTCTGGGGCGGAGAGCGGTATGCAAATTCCATTGCTAACACCCAAAGCTTGTAAATGGCCAAAGGGTTGGTATTATCTTCAAATGAAGAGTTGAAGGAAACTTATCAACATGATGAATGCAGAAAGAAGCTGAAATTTAATTATAATATCTCTTCTATGGCAGATATTGCAGATATTGACATCTTATGCAAATGATAGAATCTGAATACTGGTTAGACCCAGGTAATTTACTGAACATTGAATCTGAATGGACTACTGAATTTTTTTATATAGAGTTTGTTGGTTGTGAATATCCTCTGCCTGCTCCAAAGTCCTTCATTTACACATATTGTTTAGTACCATAAATAATATTCAGAGTGCGGGATCGGTGAAGGAGCTAGTTTTTATTAAATATGAGCATTTATTATGTCTATATAATCTTGCAACGACTACATTCATTCTCTCCCATTGTCACCTTCCACCACAGACAGATTCACTATTTATTAGCTGAATTATGAATATTTTTGATTGAATATTTTTGATAATTTATCAGCTATTTATTAAAGCTGGAGACCCCATTGACTGTGCATCTCATTGAGTTTGAGACTGTGGTCTGTGAAAGCCAGACATTTGATACTCACTGGAGATTGTTTGGCACTGAAGCCGGAGCACCAAGTATATAGCCCAATATAAAATCAGTAAAAATGTGTTAAAGGTAGTTTGACTATATTCACAACAGGATGTTAAGTATAATTCTAAACTATCTGTACAAGTCAAGAAAGATGTATAGTTCATTTGTTAGTTTTTTTTTTTTTTTTTGTGTCTCCAATGTTTAGGCCATGTATCTTAATATTCAGGGATAATTAGGTCTCTTGTTGACTGCCTGAAGCTTATGTCTGAGTTAGTAAATCCACTTGCTTCTGGTGGTATGAAAACAGATACTGCACTAACAAGTTCATTCAGCTCCACATCATGTATCAAACATTTAGCTCATTACAGAATATCTCTATGCAAACCTGTCTTCTCCGTGTTTCTTTAGGGGGTTTTGGTGCGCACTCCTGATGTTTCTAGGCTTAATTTTTAGTAGCTAGGATCTGTAATCCCCAGGCTCATGTAATGAGGAAGGTAATGAAAAGTTAATCCACATAGCTCTACTTTATGTTGCCTTTGGCTAATGCTGCTTTTAACTTGGCTCTCATTAACTTTTAAATCACAGGCTATTAACAACAGGTTGGGACGCTACCCTGCAGCTCGCCTCCCAAGCACTTTGTTCCCACTAGTAGGGGACGTCAAAGCACAATTAGGCAGAGAAATTCTCACTTCATGTTGACCACTAATTAGGATACAGTCTGGACATTCTGGAGTTTAGCTGTCAGTCTATTGATTTAACTTCAGCTTGCCACCCCTCCCAGGGAAACAAGGTTGGGTGGCATTGTTGGCTTCAGAGGGAAGGTGAGAAACTGGAAGGGGATGATCTCATTATATCTTTTTGATTCCTTGGTTCTTGTTGCGGGCTTTAAAGGAATAGTTCACCCAAAAGTGTAATTGTCTCACCCTCCTATCGTTCCAAAACCATGTGACTTTTTTTTTGTTTCAATGAATATCTTGGTCTGCCTATTCAATACCATAGAAATTGATATTGCCACACTTTAAAGCTTAAAAAAGGACCCAAATGTATCATAAACTTAGTCCATGCAACTTGTGAGTCATATTTCAACTCGGATAGGTTTCTTGCATGAGCACACATGCAACTGTGAACAAGATTCTCTTATAGCATTTATGAGTGCATAACGGCTCTCAAGACTTTCACTGAAAGATTATTTGAGTTGTTTCTCACCAAGATAGTATGCCTTCAGAAGACAAGAATATGATGCACAAGCCACATGGAAACTTTTGTGCCCATTCTTTAAAGCTTTAAAGTGAGGTACTATCTGCACTATCATTGTATTGAGAAGACAGACTAAGATATATATAAAAATATTTCCTTTTGTGTTTCACAGAAGAAAGTCATACAGGTTTAGAACGACAGGAGGGTGAGTACATTCTGACATAATATTTCATTTGTTGGTGAACTATCCCTTTAAAGGCCAACGTTTAATTCTGTTTTGACCCGAACGCTAGCCTTTCAAAGTAACTCCATTTGACTGTGCGCATACACTGGCGGTTGGCGCATGCTTGCTACAACTGTTATGAGGTACTGGAATATTTGTCCTCAGGAGTTTAGACACATACATATGTCTTTATATTCCTTTAGACTCGAGTTATACAAATGAAGGTATCTCCTGACCTCCTCTCACACACGTTCTAGACGTGCACATCCACTGATGTTGTTTCTACCCTCATCTCTTGTTGTTTTCCGGTGATATCATCTTCTTCTAGTGCTTCTTTGTGACAGCTACGGCTCAAATGTGAATGTTGCCACCTTGTGGACTCACTTATTAGTGCAAAAAAGTCCAGGCCCAAGCACATTCTGCTTGTTAGAAAAATCGCATAGAGCATGTTCAGTGCTTGAGCACTCTGCTGATAACGGAATTTGTGTTCGTGTCTGGCCGATGTATACTTTGGTCTTAACAGGTAGCAGAAGAAATGTATTACTATTATTTTTATTGATGCTGCTTGCTGCTGTTGTTTACACTCACTAGTTGAATTATATTGAGAGGTGATTAAAACAAATGACATAATTTCCTCTATTCTGATTTATATGCATATGTAATGTATGGGTTGCCGACCTAGAGTCTCTCCCTACTGAAAACAAGAGACACTCCCTTCCCTTTGACAGCATGCAGAAGTGACATCATCAACTCATAAACTACATCTGACCAAGCCAATGATAAATAGTGATTTCATTACAAATGGTTAATGCAAGAGCAAACAAGTGTGTAAATCGTACATTCCTGGGGCTTTCTTGACAGCTCTCAGCTGATTAGCAATTCCTCATCTCCCAGGCATGGTGACACAGCTACAGCTCTGTTGCTCTGTAGAATGTGAATGAGGAAAATGAACATGAATGAGGCTAATTCGGCCATCCTTGCCAGAAAACCAGTCACATTAAACCTAACTTGGAAATATTTTATTGCAAATGTGAACTTTGATCTGTCTCAATGTAGACCAGAATGAATGTGTGTTTTGTGTGAAGGGTACTTTAGATGCAGGCTAGTCATTGTCATGTCCTTCACTTAGTCATTGTCTTATCCATTATCCGGTTTCCAGTGTTGATAAATTGCTCGCAAGAGGACTGTAAAACATGTCCAATTCTGGGATTAAAATTCTATATTTTTTTATTAACAAAGAAACATTATGATTTACAAATATCAAATATATATGTAATAAAATAAACATAAAATATAATATTTAAAAATATCTATTTTAAGGGATAGTTCACCAAAAAAATTAAAATGATATCATTATTTACTCACTCTCATGCGATCCAAGATGTGTACGAGTTTCTTTCTTCTGCTGAACAGATTTTCAGAAGAATATTTTAGTTCCGTTGGTCCTCACAATGCAAGTGAATGGTGACTAGATCTTTAAAGCTTCAGAAATCACATAAAGCCAGCATAAAATTAATACAAATGACTCCAGTGGTAAGTGGTCCATTCAAAAGTGATATGACAGATGTGGGTGAGAAACAGATCAATATTTAGTTCATTTTGTACTATAAATCTCCAATTTCACTTCCTGAACTTTTCTCACCCAAAGTGATTGCATCATTTAAGACATATAAAATCACTTTCATATGGCTTACTTTCATGCTGTCTTTATGTGATTTTTGAAGCTTTAAATCTCACTAAATGGTCACTATTCCCTCGCATTGCATGGACATACAGAGCTGAGATATTCTTCTAAAATTCTTAGCTTGTGTTCAGCAGCAGAAAGAAAGTCACACATCTGATATGGCATGAAATTGAGTAAATTATGAGAAAATTAAAATTTGTGTTGCTTTAAGATTCTGTGCTTTTTTTCTAGGTCACTAATCAAATAAGCTTTGTGTCTCTGATCATATTTACTTTGTACAAAAGGTCTGGATTTTCTTTCTTCAACTGAAACACAAGCGATGCTCTTTGAAACATTCTCAAGTAATTCTAAAATAACATGGATATATATATTCAGTTTTAGATTAACTTTACACAAAATTTTTAATGCTGATATTATATGCATTTCATATTAAATTATAAACTCCCTCTCTGTACATTCACAACAGATAATCTGTGTAAAATAATAGTAAAATGTGTTCAGATTCAGTGATTCTTGAACAGCCAAGGGGTTGTCTTTATTAATTCTGTTTATTTGGCGCAAACATGCTGTTGTGTCCATGTTTAAATTTTAATCAAATGCAGATCAGACAGGCAGCAAGTGGCTGGGCCTCTGTCAGGGCTTTTATCCAGTCTTCAGGGATTCCCTGCATATCCATTTGGGTACTACCTGCCTTATTGTGCCAATCAAAATCACCTGTCCCAATCTGGAGGCTCAATAGAACATATCTCTATCTTGCTTCCTGTTACTATCAGTCTGATTCAGAATGAGAGATCTGTGCCAGTTTACATCTCCAGAGGAAAATTTTAATACGACAGCTTCAGCTGCTGGAGAGTTATTACCATGAAGCAGATCTAAATCTCTCATAATATGTGATCAGTTCATCGTGATTGCATTGTCCTCTCTTTTATTTCAAACGGGGATAGAGGGCCAATAAATTTAATGCCACCCATTGAAATTGCACTGACAGGTATGCAATTAGAGGAGAGAGATGTAAACCTCACACCAGATTGTCTTTTGTGGACCTATGTAACGGTTTATCCAGTGGATGGTATGAAAAAGGTTTTATATTATGAGTATTATCTATCTATATTATCTACGGCAGGGTTTGAGTCAGTCTGAGCAAAGCAAGAATAAAGCTACAATTATATTCATCGAGTACTGATAATTGTAATGGATCTTGGATGGAATAGGCTGAGGGGCATGTAAAAAATGCATTTGACAAGGTTGTATGTTTTCTGTATACAGTATATTGGATTTGGTGTGGAATAAATACTTTTTCTCACTCACCTGTTTCTCATAGGGCTGGATGCTGTTTAAAACAACCTTGACATTCTCTCAGGATTTAATACTGACAGATATGAATTTATACATTTACAAAGTAATTTGCTTGTTCTATGTTATAAAACACGCATTCCTGTAGAGAGTTATGATTGGGGATGTGCTTAGTACATCAAATTGCTACAGATGTTAATTTCTTTTAGGTAGCAATAGATTTATGAGTATTTCCTCCATCTATACAAGCTGCATGCCGTTGAGCTACAAAGGTCGTGCAAGTCGCTGAATAAATTAAGTCTAGTGAGATTTACACACCTCCTTCATGGTAATTTAGAAAACAAATTTACATTTTGCGTAATATTTTTTATTATTATTTTTTATGGTTTATATTTATTTCGGCTTACATGCAACTTAAATTGTGCATACAACAAAGAAACATTGCTGAATAATCAGAATGGTTTTTATAGCTGTTTTTATAGTTGTATTTAGAATTATAGAGGCATCTAACTCTGCAGTCTTTCATAGTAGATGACTTGAGGGATGGGTAGGCCCCAAACACAACGTGCTTATATTTAACAGAGACCATTGCTTAATGGTAATGGAAGTGCTGTGACTGTGTTTACAAACTATCCAGACTGTGTGGGTCTTGGCCAGGACTTTACAATTGGCAGCTTTTGAGTCATGTCCCTATGGACAACCCAGTTGGAGTCCGTTACCAAGGGGTTGGTCTGGAAAAGCATGCACTTCACTCCATAATTAATTAATTATAATTTTCTGCTTAATAGGCCTCTGAGGAATGCAGTTCAGCATCAGCAGTTTCCACTCTATTAGAAAGTACTGTGCAATGTACAGCAGACTGCGTCATTAGTAGTGGCAATTTGATAGGAAAGCTTTTATGGGTAGAATCATTACACAATTTTATACCAATATTTAAAAGATGAATACTTAAAAAAATAAAATAAATAAAATAAAAAACAGGCTATTTGAGTAATATTGGACATGCTATCTTGAACTCAGTGCTTAATTACAATTTAACAACCAACTGAGAAGTCATCATTTTGAAATGATGTTCATTTATTCACATTGTTAATGCATTTATAAATGCACTTAAAGGCCTTTGCTGCTGATTACAAAATAATTTGAACACATTTAATCATATTGGTCAAAGGAATGGTTTGGATTTTTTGAGCCAAGTCATAAATTTGCTATTGCTTGCATATTTCAATGACTCTGTTGTTCGTAACTGTCCTTGTGGATGGACTTAGACTTAGTACATCTATTTATTAATGTGATTATCTACTTGGCCAATCGTGTGGCAGCAGTGCAATGCATAAAATTATGTACTGTAGATACCGGTGTGGAGCTTCAGATAATGTTCACATCAATCATCAGTCTGGGGAAACAATGTGATTTTAGTGATTTAGACCATAGCATGATTGTTGTTGCCAGACGGGCAAGTTTGGATTTTTCTGTAACTGCTGACCTCCTGGGATTTAATGTCTAGAACTTACTCAGAATGGTGCCAAAAATAAGAAACATCCAGTGAGCGGCAGTTCTGCGAGAGTTTAACGGAGAATGGCCAGACTGGTTCGAGCTGTCAGAGAGGCTACGTTAATTCTGATAACCACTCTGTAAATTGTAGTGAGTAGTATAGCATTTCAGAATGCACAACATGTCAAACCTTGAGGCGGATGGGTTACAACAGCACAAGACCCAAACGGGCACTTTATTAGGATCATAGCGTTCCTAATAAAGTGCTCAGTGAGAGTATATGTAAAAGAGTGTAGGAAATTAGCGACTTTGTGGCAGGGTATATTTACAACTTCCAGCATTCCACACCAATATTATGTAAAACATGATATGTAAATTAGTTTAGAATTATTGTCCTGTTCAACCACCATTATATGAAGGATAAATGACAAATGATAAAAAATATGAATAAAAATTCTCACTCATTAAATATGTAATAGAACAGGCTCGTTATGTCTGCTCACAATTTATACATATATAATTTTAGCTCAAAAAGGGAATTATGAATATTTTTGATTGAAAGAATTAAGGTGTACGTCTGATATGACGCATCTGTTAACTCTTTAGGGTAATACTATTCTCAAGGCCATGGAAAATGATATCAAATATATGTTGAAATATTGTTCAAGCATGGAGCACAGATCTTTGAATCAATTGATGAGATTATTTATCAAAATACACCACAGTCATCCTGGTGTAATTCTGTCTTAAGTATTCTTAATTTTTTTAGGCACAATGTGAACTTCAGCTGTTACTAAATTTACATTATATTATGGCCTTATTGCCTTATTGCTTTTATAAAACTACTACGAAAGAAAAATAATAAAGACACAAATGTTTATGAAATGTGCAATATTTCTGTTAAATAGGTGCTGTATATGCGTCTATGGGTGCAGTATATGCCTTTATGTGTGCTGTACAGTTTTGCACCATACGTAGGTTTTACTTCTGTATTTGTGTATTTTAACACTGATATAATAAAACTAACATTTTATAATGTTTAATTTTTTTTAAACTTTTTACACTTTAATGGTTTGAAAATGTGTGCTATTAGAAACAGTTTTAAAACAGTGCATTTAAAACGTAATAGAGAACCTTCATTGTACAGATCTGGTTTTAGACATGTTTAAACATTTGTTCATCCATCGATTTTTGTTCTCTTTCACATTTTTAATATCATCAGATTTAAAATTTATGTAAAGACAGGAACCATTCCTAATCCTACAATCCTTTAGTCTAAAAATGCACTGTACATTGTGACAATGTAGTCGAATCACAGTGCATCTGTTTATAACTTTATGTGTGTCCTATCCCTTTATGACACACACACTGATAGTAGCAGATGAGTCCCTCTCATTCCCATTTAAAATGGAAAACTGCAATTGTGAACGCAATATTCTCATAAACAGATGCAAATGTTTCATCCAGCTTAAAACACATTTTATCAAATAGTTTAAGTATGTTTAAACCTATTTCGCACAGTGCTATTAAAGGGATAGTTCACTCATAGGACTATCTTCTATGGAACATAAAAGGAAATATTAGGTAGAATGTTTGGAACTTACAGCTTCAGTGACCATTCACTTTTATTGCATCTTTTTTCTTTTTCCAAATAATGAATGTTAATGGTGACTGAGGAAAATAATTCTGATAGGTTTAGATGACATGAGGGAGAGTAAATTATGACAGAACTTAAATTTTTGGGCGAACTATCCTTTTAAAAGGTTCACTTGAAAAAAAGAAAGAAAGATAGAAAGAAAGAATGACATATCAATACTCCAACTGTGTCTCTCCAGTACTCTCTTAGCAGAACACATTACATTGTGAAATTGTCTAAGCAGGGCTTCAAAATACAGGAGATAGAATTCCACCCCACTAGCCAGATACCATAATATCAGTAAATGATAGTAAGGTATGCAGTCTGTTCCTCTTCCCTCCTCTCCTCTTGACATCAATATGATGCCCATTGGTGTAAAGCTCACCTCTTAATCGACCTGGAGCAGTGCAAAGAATAGTAGTGCATTACCTGCAGAGACTTATCCCAGATAAGTGATTTTAATCAAAACGACCAGCACTATTGATAAGGACAATGTTGTGTTCAATATAAAACTAATTTTAGAGACAATTACTCATTAATAAGAATGTCATGGCCATCAATGCACACGTCATATTTGTCTCAGCAGCTAATGGGTATATATGTAGAGTGCAGAGGGGAGTTTAAAACAATTTTCAGTACAAAAGTAGTAAAGGGGTGAAAATGTATTATTCTTTGTTGTTGTGGAGATGGGGGTGTGGCCGAGTGACATCTGTGGAGAGCGAGGCTGGGAGAGGAAGTGTGGTAAGGATTGACACCTGTGGGAAATTATCTCTAACAGCTGTTTTGTGTTGCAGTGAGAGCTGGAGAGAGATATAAGTGCAGTCCAGACTTTTGTTGGTCTGAAAAGAAAACCTTTGTTTGTGTCTCAAGTCGACTCTTTACCTGGCCTGAGCTTCCTCCCTCACAACCCAGCAAGAGATTTATCACAGTGGTGCCGAAACCCAGGTTTAGAAGGAAGAAATCCCTCCTCATCACTGGCTGAAGAAATCTAGACCCTCTCCGGCATCCACCAATCTGTAGCATCTGGACCAATCAGACACACAATTATTCATTATATAATGAATAATCCAACAGACGTCTCAAGACCGTAATAAGCAAAGGTTAAAGTAGGCCCAAGCAGACTCCGAGATGTTTGCTCCCCCACTGATCATTATCAGCTTACTCCCCCTTTGCTGACACTGGTCCAGCAACTAGTGGACCTCAGAGACATTCCAGGTGGGGGAAGTTAGACACATGCAAAGCCAAGGGAGTAATACACTCCATTCCCCCATAGGAAAGACATAAAGCCCATAAAACAGACTTTTCTTCATTCATTTATAGACAAACTGTTCTATAAATGAACATGCGTATCCCCAGGACATTGTGTGTATGATCATTACTGGCTCGTATAGTTTATTTTGTACTGTATACTGTTTTATGCATACCTTATGACTGAACAACTAGATAATGTAAAATTATTGGTATTATGCTTCCTATCAAATTAATCCTTGTGTGACGCCCTGAACATTTGTGTATATCACCTCCTGATAGCATGCAGTGTATGCAGGGAACACCCGGTCCAACCACTAGGTTGCAGGACAGCATGCCCCAACACCTCAAGCCATGTGTAACTTCCTTGACCATAACAGAGTCAAACTAGTACAGCAAGTTCATCATCATCTCTTCATTCAACATGGAAGAAATTGATTGCAGCTTCAACACCATCGACTCAAGGAACCATCAAGACTTTTTCCTGAGACTACATCTGGCGGCTCTCTCAACAGCCAAGGCATTGCAAGTATCATACAATTAACTAACCAAACAGAGGTTTAGTATAAGCTGTGAACCCCTTTGTTAACAAAAGTGCTTTGAAGTAAGAAATTGATGGTTCTTTCAGATGGTTTAATGACTCTTTTCATAGATTCAGTCCCCTGTTCTGTTCCAGATTCCTTCACTTTAATTTTTCCATTTCCCATGAATGCACGATTTGTGTGTATGTGTTTGTTTAGATTAGTTATGTGTTTGTGATTTAGCTGAATAAAGCTTTTGTGTGCATTCTTGTGAGTTGATTCTCATTTGCTCACGTCTGACATCCTCAATCAGGTTGTCTACGAGTCATTTAGCACCAGGTTCTCCACAAACTTGCAGTGCATGATGGGTGAGGGCGGCACTCATTCGATCGCGCCCTAAGCCCGTCTCGAACGGCTCTCCTTGCCGGGCCATCGCGGGCCGGCTATCCCGGGCCAATCGGAGTCCCATGGCTCTGCGTTATCATTACGTTTAGGGGGGATTCTGACTTAGAGACATTCAGTCATAATCCCACAGATGGTAGCTTCGCACCAGTGGCTCCTCAGCCAAGCACACACACCAAATGTCTGAACCTGTGGTTCCTCTCGTACTGAGCAGGATTACTATTGCAACAACACATCATCAGTAGGGTAAAACTAACCATGGGGCTATGTGGAGATGGGGGCATGATCGAGCGACATCTGTGGAGAGTGAGGTCGGGTGAGGATGAGCAGTAAGGAATAACACCTGTGGGAAATGATCTCTAATGGCTGTCTTGTGTTGCTTTGAAAGCTGGAGAGTGATATAAGGGCAGTCCACCAGAGAGGAGAGAGAGCGTGTTCCTTTTGTTGTGCTGAAAATAAAACCTTTGTGTGTTATACTGTAAAGTGCCAACAATAAAAGCCTCAAGTCAACTGTTTACCTGGCCCCTGATTCCTCCTTCAAAACCGAGCAAGAGATTTATCACATTAGTCCAAAAGTAGAAGCATGCCTATCTATATTAATCTTAAAGGGATAGATTACCCCGAAAAAATTACATTTACTCAAATTTATGTTGTTTTTGTCCTGTATGATTTACTTTCTACAGTGAAACACTAAGATTCCCTTTACACCTGGTATTAAGATGCAATTTGGGTGATCCGATCACATGTGGTCAGCCCTAAATACAGGGTTAAACAGGGTCTAAAACATTTTGTGATTTATCACAAAAAACACACACGAATGTGGTCAAAAATACATGTGACCATATCACATTTAAGGTGTAAATGCTAATCTGTCCTGTGTGTGTCCCAGACAGCAGAGACTGCTGCACTAAAACAAGAGTTTAAACTTTGCCTGTTACGAGTGACTTTAAAAGGAAATCCCCCCAGATCGGAAAATGTTAAAAAGCTGATGTTAAAAAGCAGTGCATACACAGGACAAAAAGCAGTTAAAAAGCAGTGCATACACAGACTTGAGAACTTCACAGATCTTCTTTAGTGTGTCTGATATAAACACAAATAAAAGCACAAACTCCATTAATACAGGTAATTCACAAAAATAAGAGATAATTCAGCTTGACATGTTATATTTGTGCTTAGATTAAATATAAACCGCAACTGGGAGAAACAGAGCGCCATTTTTTGTGCTTTCTTTGTCTCTACTGACTTTGTTTTGCCTTAATATCATGCAGTAACACACTGACATAGTGATTGATGTTTGTCATCATGATACAGATACCCTCCTAACCAAATCCAAGCACAAGTGGTCAAAGGAGATGCATTTAAGCGACCAAGTGTAAACACCATGTGATATGTCTCACCTTACCACATCAGATCCCCGGAGATGCATCTTAATAACAGGTGTAAACGGGGTCTAAAAGAGGTGTAATAGGTGGAATTTTAAGACCTGAGTATGCTTTGGTTGTCCACGTTGCTAATCGACCCCCGCACAGTAAATGTGATGCAAATTCCATCATCAACACAGTCTTTGCATTGCCCAGATTTTCCTAACACGCAGACAGTCATTGTCTGTGCGCATCACTGGCATATTTGTATTAGCTTGTGGTCAACGGGCATCAAGGTTGACTGGGCATGATCTGTTCTGGAATGCAAAAAAAGTTTTTGCATTCCAAAAAAAGGTGACTTTTGCCTTTCACTTTCATTTTATGGAAAAAAAGATGCAATGAAAGTTAATGGTGAGTGAAGCTTTCATTCTGCATTACATCTTATGAAAAAAAAATGTATTTCAGTTTTTGAGCTACATGAGAGCTATGAGAGTGAGTAAATGGTTACAGTACTTTAATTTTTTGGTAAATTATCCCTTTAAACAGTGAAAAAAATGTTAAATAGCCTTCCTTAAATTAAGATTTGGTGTCAAATACATTGGACTTAGAAACACCCATTCAAATCCACCAACATGCTGTCTGCATACCACACAGCCTTCATTTTGCCAGGTCATTATGTGTAGTATTGAGAACATGCTAAACATTATTGGGACAAGGGGAAGCTCAAGTCATAAATCCTGCACGATGGAGGATGACAAGGGTCAAGAAATCACTACAGGGCCTTTGTGAGAAACCACCGGCCTATTTGAGCTTTATGGCACCAGGCAAATTGATCAACCATACAAAAATCACTTTGCTGGAAACAACAAACAAAAAGCATGAATAGCCAATCAACTGATTGTATGCCAATCAGTGCCAAGGAGACAAACTTGTTGAATTTGTGACGTGTGCATCACTTATGGTGTGACTATACAGTAGGAGTTAAGTAGGAGGTTACTAGCTTGAGAATTTCAGCCTGTCCATACAGTCAGGCATTTGGGTGTATTTTGAAATATGCAATGAAACTTTGTCTCCAACTACTGTCTACAACTAATTGGTGTTGCCAAAAAGGAGCAACAATATTATATCAATAATAGCAAAATATGTCCTAAATGTGACCCACTCTCTCCTGAGAGGCCAAATTGCTTTAATATCCAGAAACTGAGAGACTGATTGGAAAGATAAGCAAGAGGTGTTTGGGCATGGCATTGAGAAAAGGAGGGAGAGCTCTGATGGTAGCCAGCGTATGCTGCAGACCTCATCCGTCCTCATTATTGCCCCTTGTTTTCCCACCAAGCCTATGAGTGAGCGATAGACTTCAGGAAAGAAGTGCTGTTCTGCACTTATGCATCAATGGGACCAAATTGTTTGTTGGATTGTTCTATTCCTCCAGGCTGGCTCCTCTGTGAATGAACCATGGCATATTGTGTGTGGCTGGATTAAGCAAAAAATATTTATGTGAGACAATATTCAGTAGATTTCTGTTCTCTTTTGCAGATAAGGCAAGTAAATGACCCGAAATTGAATATCACGTCAGATTATGGGTTGCAATAATGCAGTGGAAAAAAGTCCACAAGCACCATACTTCTTTATTTATTCTCTTTTTCTTTACTGCAGTGCACACCTACCTGAAAATGTATGAAATGATTTCACCTCTGAAATAAAAAGCCTATATGATGACTTGTTTTAAGATAAAATACAATATTGATCAGTGTAGAGACATCTCATTGCAGCCCACAACATATTTATAAGTTATGTTTTTGTTCTGCAATTGATATACTTTATTAAATGAATCCAAAAAGTGATTTAAATCATGTGGCATGTGAACATAATGAAATGTATCCTGCCTATGGTTTCATATTTCACTTAGGTTGACTATAATTGCATTCTCTTCAGTAATTTGGATCTGACACTCCACTTCAACAATGACAGTATTGTAATTGCTCAGAATGGTTCTGCATTGTGAGATATCGTCAAAGCAAGAAGAGTTGATTCTCTGCCTACATTTATGCTTTTTCATGAGACACAGTTAGCACACTTGGCATACACAAAAAATCTATTTCACCAGGCATCTAATTAAGACATTCTGGTTTATATAAACTGTTTACTGTGATAGAGTTACATATTCATGTTTAATTGTTTATTTAAGCATTTATTTGATCTATTATTTTAACTTCAATCATTCTGATTCATATTATTAAATGAGTCAATTTGGATTGTAGTCAAAACACTTATAACAACTTTGTGAGGGACCATGGCAGTCAAGGCACAAGGAACACAGAGTTTTCAACTATATTTTTAATGAATCAAAATATATAGGCTACTTACAAAAAATCTATTTGAATTAATATAATCCAAATCAATATTTAGGCCTATATAAGAGGTCAGCTGAACAGAACCAAACTGACCTAACAAATGAAACAAATGCACATTTATAGAGACTAGTTCACTTTAAACAAAAGTATGTACAGTACAACATAAACTAGAATGTGTGCTCTCCAACTAGTTAAATGATGCACTGAAATTAATAAAGTATTTCAATGAAACATGAAGTCTTATTCTAATATGTAATGATTACTGATATGCAGATATGTAAACCATTGAGTGAACTGAAACAAAGAAACTAAAGATAATATGTGCAGGATGAATATAAGGGGAAGACAGGAGTGTAACGATAACATGTTAATGATGTAGAGATGTAATCCGCCCACTTTACAGCCAAGCATTCCTTTTCCACAATTGAATAATGGACTTCTCTGTGGAAAAGCTTGTGACTGATGAAAGCAATGGGACACCGGGCATCAGGATGACCTTGCAACAGTACAGCTCCTATGCCCCTTACAGAAGCATCTGTTTGTAGAATTAAAGGTTGGTCAAAATCAGGGTTATGTAATAGAGTGTTCATACTCAGGGATGTTTGAATATCCCAAAATGCTGCTACTGCTTATTCCGCCCAGTGGGGCCAGCTCTGACATCTCAAACCTACCAGGTCTATCAAAACTGTAGCCCTGCCAGAGAATTTAGGGATAAATCTGTTATAAAATAACAGCCATTCCCAGAAAGGATCTCAGTTCTTTACTAGTCTGTGGCAGAGGGCATGCCTCAATAGCCTGAACCTTTTTCCCCTGAGGACTTATCACCCCTTTACCAATGACAAAGCCCAGGTACTCCATCTCAGTCTTGGCCACAGCAATTTTGTGGGTTGACATTCAGACCAACTCTCTTGTAACATTTCAGGACCTCCTGAATATGTTGTAGATGTTGCTCCCATGTATCACTGTAAATGACAATGTCATCAAAATAAGCAGCAGTGAAGGTTAACCCCTATAGTACCTGGTCCATGAGTCTTTGAAAGCTTACAGGTGCCCCGGGTAAATCAAAGGGAAGGTCCTTGAAATGAAATAGCCTCCACGGTGTCCTTTTGAGAGGTTGATGGTTGTCAGGTACTTGGAGTTGCCTAAGCTTTTGATAAGGTCACCTATATGGGAATTTGGATAAGAGTCAAATTTTGACACAGAATTGAGGTAGCAGAAATCAATGCAGAATCATTTTCTGGAACGAGGACCACTGGATGACCCCATTCACTTTAGGATGACTCAATGATCCCCAGCCTCAGCATCAGATCCACTTCTTTCCTTAGTGACACTTGGAGTCGTTCTGGCACCCTGTAATTATTTTTTTTTAAAACAGCATCAGGTTTCAACACAATAGGAGATAGCATGTCAGGAGCAGAAGGAAGTCCCGGCAGGGGGCAAATTTAGAAAACTGAGGAAGAGGCCTAAGGGGGCGTCTTCAGAACTCATCAGCGCTGGCGTGTAGAGTTGCCTGGTGGAGGGAGCTCTGGCTTGGTTTATCTTGTCTACGACAGCAGGTGGTAGACACATTAGATCTTCCGCATCCCATCCAGGGGCCAGACGTGGAGTTTCTAGATGTCTGGGTGCGGATGCCAGAGGGTGCCCCATCCATGAGAAAGAAGGTCCTTCCTCAGGGGAATTTTCCAGGGAGGAGCTGTCGCGAGGAGCATGAGATCTGAGAACCAGGTGTGGGTGGGCCAGTAGGAGGCCACCAGGATGACCTGTTCCTCGTCCTCCCTGATCTTGCACAGCACCGATGCAAGAAGGCTCACTGGGGGAAATGCGCATCTGTCCCGAGAGGGGCTCCTGTCAGGGAGTACCAGAGCGGGCAGTGGGAGTTGACTTGGGAGGCAAATAGATCTATCTGTGCCTTGCCAAAACGGTCCCATATGAGCTGGACCACCTGGGGGTGAAGCCTCCACTCTCCGCTGGGTGAAACCTGTCGTGACAGCGCATCCGCCGTTGTGTTGCAGTTGCCAGGGATGTGAGTGGCGAGCAGCGGCTTCAGTCGTGGCTGGCATCAAAGGAGGAGATGGCGGGCGAGTTGTGACATATGACGAGAGCGCACTTCACCCGGTCATCCTTAGTGTCCATTCTCAATCTGTCCGGGAACTTCAGTGTAAAAGAGATCGTCAATGCAAAAGTTTCTTTAAGGAAACGTGTTCTACAAAACAAACTCCAGCCTCTAGGCGAAGCCAATGCAAAAAGAAACAAAAATGGTGCCTAGCTTCCTCAGACAGTCGAGTCAATGTACAGCAAGTCAATCCACTCACATGACAAACACCCAATGGTTTACTCACCCATTGTTTCTATGAAAGCTACTGTAGTACTTGTTTGGGGCATACACTTTGTGGCTGTCCATGGTGTCTATTCTCAGTTTGGCCGGAAACATCAGTGCAAAAGCGATATTCCGTTGATGCAAGAGTTTCTTGTATCCCTTGAACCAATCGTGTTTCTCTTGTCGAATTCAAGTCCGGGAACAAGACAATATTGTTATTCTTCCAAGAAAGCTTTCCTTTGCTCCTCACAGGGCGCAACACGATATCTTTATCAGATGATCTCAGAAATTTGGCCAGAATTTATCGGGGCCTGTCTTCCTCTCTAGATCTGCGATCTGGGACTCTGTGAGCTCACTCGATTTCCATCTTATGGCCTGATATGTCGAGCAGACTCTGGAACAGCTCATCCAGGAATTTCACCATTTCTCTGCCTTCTTCATGCTCAGGAATTCCAACAATCTGTGCATTGTTCCTTCAGCTTCTTTTTTTCCAAATCTTCCAGTTTTTCCAAAATGCCTTCCAGGTCTATTTTTGTCAAGAGCGTATAAGCAGATAATTCCATTTTTGATGACTCCACATAATCAATCTGTTTCTCAACATCTGCCTCTCTTGTAACCAACTCAATAATTTAGTTAGAAGCTGCTTCACAGACCCAAACTGATGGTAGAGTATTCCCTGTTGGAGAAAGTACCTTTCTTTAGTTGTGTCACTGTCAGACTCACTCCCCGCATCCTCCTGCTTTGCCTTCTACTGATAAGAGAAGAGACTGGCATCCTCCTGTTGCAACAATTTTGTCCAGCCTTGTCTGTATACAGGATTTCCTGGGCTTTGTAGAGTAGGGGGTTTCTATATCAGCCTCAAAGAAGATTAGGGCACCAAGCAGCTGCTCAGTTTCATGCTCTTGGCTCACTTTGGCTCGGGTGACTACCATATTGCATGTGGGTACCGGCTGCAACAAGTTCAAGAGCAGTGGCAGGCCATGACCTAGAAGCACTGGAAATGGAAGGTGGTCTGCTATGCCCACATCCAGAAGATAACTCTTCCCCTTTACCTCGGTGTACACATTTGCAGTGGGAAGCAGCTTCTCATCACCATGAACACAAATTATGGATTTCTTATCACTGGAGCTCACTAGGGCAGGTGGAATACATTTCAGATGCACCAGGGTCTAATCACTACTAGTGTCAATGGGGGCATTCAATTCTCTAACATTCAATTCTACTGTTGTATTCTGTGGCAACCGATCAGATTTTACTTGTGGGATTTTAATGCCCCTGGGCACATAACACAAATGGGAAGTCTTTACTGTATTTCTAGGGCACACTGGTTTCTTGTGGCCCTCCAGACAACAAAGGTTGCAGATTGGAGTTTTCCTTGCATTCTTAAGAGGTCACCAGGTCAGGAGTTCCTGCAGGAGGCTTAACTGGGCTAGAAAGGTTTCTCTGCGGTTGGTGGGGGAGGTTTAGTTTGCGGTGATCCCTGCTTTCTTTCCAGTACCATGGCTGGCCTCTCTTACCTGCAGCCATGAACACCTCAGTCAGCATTGCCACCTTTGAGGCAGTCTTTGGGTCATGTTCACGGATCCAGACCTGGAGCTCAGGACAAAGCATTCTTAGATATTGTTCAAGAATGATAGCTTCACCAATTTCCTCATTTGATTTACTATTTGGCTGTATCCATTTCCCATAGAGTTCTTATAAACTCACATACAGTTCTTTGGGACTTTCAGAGGGCTCAACCTCAAGAGAACGGAACATCTGCCTATAGGTTTATACGTTGATGTCATATTTCTTTAAGATGGCAGATTTTACTTTCTCACACTCAAGAGAATCATCAACATCCATGTGAACATAAGCAGCTCTAGCCTTAACAGTCAAGAGGGGTATCAAACAGAAAGCACAGTCTTCCTTCTGCAATCAGCAAGCTACTGCAATTCTCTAAAAGCTTATAAAAACATTTTAAATGTCATTAGATTAAGAAAGATTCTCAAGTTTGGGCTCTTTAAATTGACACTGACCTAAATTGCTGTCATTGGCAGGGTTCTCTTTCAGGCAGGCAGTAGACTGAGACAGTGGGTGACTGAAGACGGCATCAGCATGATCTGGACTCTCCAGTAGGTCCTGACCCGCTAGAGGTGGATCAGGAATTGGAGTGGTGTGAGCCTGCACCTCCATCTGCAACAGACTAAACTGATGCTGAATGGCTTTAAGCTGTCGCTCTTGCTGTATGTACTCTTGTCTCCTCACCCAGCTCCTAGAACACTTCTTCAGATTGTTTCACTGGAGCAGTCTTTGGGGCTGCTTTCCTTCCTCCCCGGTTCATTGCTTACAGTGCAGGAATGAAAAAAACAAGATACCCGTATGTCCACAAGAAAACAATCTGGCATAAAAAAAACTATATATATATATATATATATATATATATATATATATATATATATATATATATATATTTATTTATTATTAATTTTGGGGGGTAGGGGGGGTCTGCGCTCTGCTGGCTGATCCCACCGCTGCCACCACATATGAGGGACCAAGGCACAAGGAACATAATTTTTTGTTTAATGAATCAAAATATATATTTACAAAAAGTCTAATGGAATTGAAACAGTCAAAATCTATTTTTAGGCCTATATAGTAAAAGAGGTCAACTGAGCAGAACTAAACTCAAATAACTGAGATTGAACAGAACCAAACTGACCTAACAAATTAAACAACAGAGGCATTTATACAGACTAAAATACTACCTTAAAGACAAAGCCAACTGAATAATTGAAATAAAGATAGAAATAAATAAATCTCAAGAAAAATAAAGAAAAACATAATTATGAATACGAAAGTACAGAAAATTAACACGAAACATCCCACTCTCCCCACAGTCAATCTGCCTCTTGGTACCAGCAAGTGAAACTAAAAATAGAGGTCGATGCGGCGTGCTGGTCCTTTATGTGAATGGACCCCCATCTGAGATTCCGCAACCACCATACACCAGTCATCCACTCCTCAGCTCATCCCACACAATGGTAACTTAAAAAAAAAAACTGTATTAACAAAAGTATGTACAGTACAACATAAACTTAAATGTACCATAAACCAAGTTTTAGTATTAATATGTAATGACTACTGATATGCAGATATGTAAACCATTAAGTGAACTGAAACAAAGAAACTAAAGATAATGTGTGCAGGATGAATATAAGGGGAAGACAGGAGTGTAACGATGATGTGTGTGTGTGTGTGTGTGTGTGTGTGTGTGTGTGTGAGAGAGAGAGAGAGAGAGATAGAGAGAGATAGAGAGAGAGAGATAGTGAGTACACATCTCCATTCAAAGATGTATGGACTTTTGAGCTTTTGACTCTCATGCAATCTCCAGTGTTATTTTCAGAAGCGATATAATATGTGTGGGTAAGAAACAGATTCATGTTACTATTTTTTTACTATAAATTTTCACTTTCATTTCCACATTCTTCTTCTTTTGTTTTTGGTGATTTGCATTCTTGATGTATATTGCCACCTACAGGGCAGAGAGGAGAATTTATAGTCAAGTCAAGTCAAGTCAATTTTATTTGTATAGAGCCTTTCACAACACACATCGTTTCAAAGCAGCTTTACAGAAGTTCAGCATTAACAGACGATAAAAATGTAATGTCTATAAAGTCGATAAATCATCATCCTTGTGCAGGGCTCCAAACTGCGACTAAAAATGGTCGCATTTGTGACCAAATAAATTTATTTGTGAGTGTAATTTCTGTCAAGGTCGCCATTGGCGACAGTAAAAGTTTACTCCCTTTTGATTTTAAAATTTGCATTACATTTCCCGAGATACATAACAAAAGTTTATATCAAAGAAATAGCGGGGAAAACGGAGTTCATTGCAGGAACTAACCATTTCAAAAAAAGAGACTGTTAGAAAACACGGTGACAGTAACAAGCATAAAAATGCACGTGATCACATAATTGCGAAGAATGCTCCACAGACTACACTGTTAGCGAGCTGCGGGACGAAAAGGAATGGATGGAGTTAAAAAATTTAAAATATTTGGCGCCTGTTTTTCCCCCTGTAGGAGCCATTGGCTCCTTAATTGATTTTTTGTTTGGAGCCCTGTTGTGGAATTAGATAAGATATGATTCTTTATCATGTTTAAAAATAATTAAATAATAATTGTATTAATAACCCCAGTGAGCAAGCCGAAGGCGACTGTGGCAAGGAACACAAAACTCCAAAAGATGATTGTTAATGGAGAAAAATAACCTTGGGAGAAACCAGACTCACTGTGGGGGCCAGTTCCCCTCTGGCTAACATCATGAATAATGTAAATAAGAATTATTTATAGTTAAAACATGATTTAAAAAATGATTAAACTTATTAAGTGCTAAGGGTCAGTATTTAGACAGTGATTGTGTTTGAACTGCAAGATTAGTGACCAGTGTCTTTGAAGTCCATCCTTGATTAAATTCCAGAAGTTCACTTAGATGCAATTGTCCTTGTTTGGCTGATGAAGGCTTTTGTTGGCAATAATTAGTCTATGTATCCCATTTCAAGATCCTGGTCCATGGTGATGGGGCATCTGAAGTCTCCGTGAGAGGCTGGATACAAACTGGAGCTGACGAACGCTATTTACCTCGGGACTGGCGTAAAAAAGGACATAAACATTGATCTGTTTCTCAATCACTCCTATCATGTTGCTTCTGAAGATATGGATTTAACCACTGCAGTCGTATGGATTACTTGAATGCTGCCTTTATATGCTTTTTGGACCTTCAAAGTTCAGGCCACCATTAATTGTGTGGAACTACAGAGCTGAGATATTCTTCAAAAAATCTTTGTTTATGTTCAGTAAAAGAAAGAAAGACATACGTATATGGGATGGCATGAGTGTGAGTAAATGATGACAGAATATTTTTTTTTGGGTGAACAGTCCCTATAACATGGGTGCTCCCATGAGGTGACTTGCTCCATTGAAATAAAACAGCTTTTATTGGCCATTTTACTACTGATTATCTTTATCTGTGTAGTATTTTTAAATAATATATTCTATCAGAAGTACTAGTCCCAAATTTATGGGTAAAACTTTTTAATTAAAAATTACAGTGTTTTTAAACCTCTAATAACCGAACATAACTTGCAGTTTAATTACAACAAAAATGTGTTATTGTTTTGCAGTGTCTTTTATATGTCTCTCTATTTAGCATTATGCAGTATTTGGGAAAGACAGATGAGGGATGTGCGGGATGAGAGGAGATGTAATTAAATGTAGAGAATCCCTCCAGCTGTTTTAGCAGTATTCGCAAGGTCGATGGAGGCATGTGCTGTACAAGTACATGTGTGTGAAGTGCTGCTGATGATTTGTAAATGTCTGGATCAAACGGAAACTTCTAGGTTACGTATGAAACCTCCGTTCCCTGATGGAGGGAACGAGACGTTGTGTCGAAGAAGCGACACTAGGGGTCTCTCTTGAGTGCCGAATATGCCTCTGATCTATGAAAAAAGGCCATTGAGAAGTTGGCAGATAGTATTTGCATACCCCACCCCTGGACATACGGGTATAAAAGTGGGGAAATACGTTGAGTTCATTCCGAATTTTTCTGAGGAGCCGGAAATGGTCCGGCCACTACAGTGGCTCGGTGACGTGGCCGGGAGGACACAACGTCTCGTTCCCTCCATCAGGGAAGGAAGGTTACATACATAACCTAGACGTTCCCCATCTGTCGCTCAGTTCTACGTTGTGTCGAAGAAGCGACACTAGGGGTCCAATTTAAATCATGCCATGCGCTGAGCCATGTACGTGTTCTGTTGACACAGGAGCGGCAGGTATTTTACATGCAGAGGCGACCAGCTGTGTCAGACAGCAAGTACCCTTCCCCAATGCCCCAAAAAAGTCGTCGGAATCCTTCTGGTTACCCTAAGCAGGGGAACAAGTTGACGCTTGCCAACCTGGGAACGGGCCAAGCCTGGCTGGGCCTCTTTTCTCTCTATGTTTCTCCGCATAGAGCAAGAACACGCATCGAGGGAAGGGGGTCTTACCCATTTTCCTATTCTTTCAGGGGGAAAAGACCCTGTGGAGACCACCCCTGCCATGAAGAGTGGTGAATACACATCACATGGGCAGGTGGGGGTGATTGTCACACGGTGCGTGCCGCGGCGCCATGCTCATTTCGGGACTCCAGTCTGAAGCCAGTGCTGAAGCGGTTTCATATGCATCAACCCCAGCGGCACGACCGCGGCGGAGGATGCCATATGCCCCAGGAGCCTCTGGAAGAGTTTT